>CM040397.1:11541970-12071970 GCA_022702515.1 Ilyophis sp. 1 JC-2022
GACCAATCAACATCAAAAGACTCTCGATATCTTATTTTCAGGTACTGTTACAAGCGATACTATAACCTCTCTGCATTTGAACTGATCTCTATGAGAATTGGGGGGTGAGACTAGATTCAGCTGTAAATTACGCTGGTACAGTATGGAACACATGACTGGCGAAATGGCTGTACATCATCAAGGGTCTAAGGTATCAAACGAGCCCCAAACCATCACTCTGCGGCCAAATATGGAGTAGATGTGGATGGATCCCTTTAAGGGTTGTTTCTTAATTTTTTTTAATACATTTGCAAAAATTTCTAAAAACATGTTTTCACATTGTCATTATGGGCTATTTTGTGTAGAATTTTTAGACAAAAAATTAACTCAATCTATTGTAGAATATGTCTGTAATGTAATAAAACGTGGAGAAGGTGAAAGGGGTGTCCAGACTTTCCGGCTTGACTGTACATAGCACGCCCTAAGAAGAAAAATACCCAACAGTAAAATGCAGTAAGATTTATAGAAATTAGTCATGTTGAGGTTTTTCCTGCAGATAACTTATTTTAATTTAGAAAATCAACAAAACCAGGTGTGCCCAAACTTGTACATACCACTGTACAGGTCGGTTTTTAATAAAACTTGAAGTTGTTTTATCCTTCAAGGGAAGGTTCAGAAAGTACTGAAAACATGGGTGGCAATAGTTTTGACACCTATAGGTAATTGTAGGCTAAATTATGAATTATTTAAAACATTAATTCACAGTCATTTGTGTAACAGAGTATAATTTCCGCATTTTTTAGCACACAATATAGGTCATTAGGATAAATGATGTTTGTATAGCAAAGCTTTGATAAAACACAAGTAAACCACAGTATTTAACACACAAAACATTAGCCTAAAGTATATGTATGATAAGGTGTGAATGAAACCGAGTCAGTTTTGACCATGCTGGTCATTAAGATCTAGACCCTGAGCCGACCAGAGGAGAATGGGTTTCCCCCCTTGAGTCTGGTTCCTCCCAAGGTTTCTTCCTAATTACACCAGGGAGTTTTTCCTTGCCACTGTTGCCTCTGGCTTGCTCTTGTGGGGGTTTAGGCTGGGTTTTTTTTCTGTGAAGCGCATTGTGACAACTTGTTGTGAAATACGCTATATAAATAAATATTGATTTGATTTGATTTGATTTGATGCTTTCATTCTGTGCAGCCCTGGGCTATAGTGCTAGTCTGAAATAACTTGTCGATATTAGCCAGTGCTATGAAGTTTGGATTTAGCTTCACTTACTGGAAAAATCTGTACGGAAATCAGTTCACCAACGATGTTTCTCTACAAAATAAGAAAGCGGATTATGAATCTGCAATTGGAAATTTCCACTTTTCCACTTACTGATACTCCAAATAGTGTGCATTTGACTGCAGCAACTACTGACTGACAGACAATTTCTGATAATTAATCGTTAATCGAATGTATTTATATTAGTTTAGTATAGGGGAGGGGGACGTGTGTTCACTTCACTGTATTACCTTACTATTACCTTACTATATTAATGATTAAAACAAACTGTAAACCACTTCCGAGAAAAGTAAACCGAAAGTGTTTTTCACCTAAGTCACCAAAAGATAAGCTTTGGACAGTTGAAAAGGAAAATTACATTCCATTTGTTTATCAGATAATCTTATCCAGAATGACTTGCAATGTAGGAAAAATAAATATTGAATACAAAGATTTTCATTATTTATGGAAATGAGAGTGCCCATATGCAAAAGGTCTGTAAAAATCATATATGATCATACTTGCTAAGTTTTTATAAAAATCACATGTTTATTAGTATTATATTATATGTTTGTATACAATTATTATACAATCTCTTAATGTTTTTTATAGGGAGTACCATGTACAGTATGTTAGTGAACCATTTAATTTTAGTCTGAAATGTATATGGGTCATTCCATATAAAATGCTTCCCACCTGACCCCCTCAGAATCACCTGCTTGTTTTGTACATTAACTACAATCTATTTAATGAAGCTATGCAAAATACTGTTCTGTCATTTTTGAGCCCTCATAGCTTTATAACTACAAGTGCTAGCCACATTAAATTCTCAGGGCTCAAAGATACATTGGAGTTGTGTTCAAAACACAAACAAATTATAACTGGAAGTGTTTCTTTTCCTGACTTATTTTTCCATAGACTTTAATTGGAAAAGTTGTCAGGAGAAACAACCCTTAAATTGATCCATCCATATCTACTGCATATCTGCCAGCAGAGTGATGGTTTGAGGCTTGTTTGATACCTCAGACCCTTGATGACTTACAGCCATTTTACCAACCATGTATTCCTTACTTTTCCAGCATAATTTACAGCTAAATCTAGTCCCACCCCCCAATTCCCATAGAGATCCATTCAAATGCAGTGACATTATAGTATTGCTTGTAAGAGTACCAAAAAATAAGATATCAAGAGTTTTTTGATGTTGTTGGGTCACAGACAGCAGGAAGTCATGGCATGCAAAGGATATGCGACCAAATATTTAAAATGATTACTTCTATATATAAATGCAGGGGTGCCAATATTTGTGGCACACGTGGTTTTGTTAAAAATAATAATTTCTTGATGAGGGATTTTTTTTTCCATAATAAATTTACTTCAATTAAAGGTTGGATTTTTCTCATTTTTTGAGTGTGAGATTAAGCTAATTCACCAAACAGTGGATTTTTTATAACCCTTTTTACTCATCGTTACCAGGGGTGCCAATAATAGTGGAGAGCACTGTATGTATCATCTCAAACCACGAATGCAGATTAATTAATTGTTCCAAGAAAAAAAAGACCCAAAATGCCGATCCTTATTGATGATATACATAGCACCCTCTAAGAAGTAAACTATGAAACCAGAAAAATACCCAACAGTAAAATGCAGTTAAATTTATAGAAATTTGTCATGTTTAGGTTTTTTCTGCAGATAAGTTATTTTCATTTAGAAAATCAACAAAACCAGTTGTGCCCAAACTTGTACATGCCACTGTACATGTCCATTTTTCATAAAACTTGAAGTTGTTTTATCCTTCAAGGGAAGGCGCAGAAAGTACTGAAAACATGGGTGGCAATAGTTTTGACACCTATAGGTCATTGTAGGCTAAATTATTAATGATTAAAAACATTAATTCACCGTCATTTGTGTAACAGAATATAATTTCCGCATTTTTTAGCACACAATATAGATCATTGTAGGATAAATGATGTTTGTATAGCAAAGCTTTGATAAAACACAAGTAAACTACAGTATTTAACACACAAAACATTAGCCTAAAGTATATGTATGATAAGGTGTGAATGAAACCGAATGGTTTTATAGTCCTGCAGGGCCCTGGGCTATAGTGCAAGTCTGAAATAATTTCTCGATATTAGCCAGTGCTATGAAGTTTTGATTTAGTTTAACTTACCTTAAAAATCTGTACGGAAATCAGTTCACCAACGATGTTTTTCTACAAAATAAGAAAGCGGATTATGAAGATGCAATTAGAATTTTCCACTTTTCCACTTACTGATTGTGTGCATTTGACTGCAGCAACTATTGACTGACGGGCAATTTCTGAAGAAAGTTAATCGAATTAATTTATAGTAGTTTAGTATGGGGGAGGGGGAAGTGTGTTCACTTTACTATATTACCTTACTATTAATGATTAAAACAAGCTGTAAACCACTTCCAAGAAAAGTAAACTGAAAGTGTTTTTCACCTAAATCACCTAAGGATAAGCTTTGGACAGTTGAAAAAAGAAATTACATTACATTTGTTTAGCAGATAATCTTATCCAGAATGACTTGCAATGTAGGAAAAATAAGTATTTAATACAAAGATTTTCTAAGCTAAGTTTTTTATAAAAATCATATGTTGATTAGTATTATATTATATGTTTGTATACAATTCTTATACAATCTCTTAATGTTTTTATAGGGACTACCATGTATGTTAGTGAACCATTTAATTGTAGTCTGAAATGTATATGGGTCATTCCATATAAAATGCTTCCCACCTGACCCCCTCAGAATCACCTGCTTGTTTTGTACATTAACTACAATCTATTTACTGAAGCTATGCAAATACTGTTCTGTCATTTTTGAGCCCTCATAGCTTTATAACTAAAAGTGCTAGCCAAATTAAATTCTCAGGGCTCAAAGATACATTGGAGTTGTGTTCAAAAAACAAAAAATTGATAACTTGAAGGGTTTATTTTCCTGACTTATTTTGTCATAGAGTTCAATAAGAAAAGTTATCTGGAGAAACAACCCTTAATGTGATCCATACATATCTACTGCATATCTGGCAGCAGAGTGATGGTTTGAGGCTCGTTTGATACCTCAGACCCTTGATGACTTACAGCCATTTTACCAAAATCTAGTACCAGCCCCCAATTCCCATAGAGATCCATTCAAATGCAGAGACGTTATTGTATCGCTTGTAAGAGTACCGGAAAATAAGATATCAAGAGTTTTTTTATGTTGTTGAGTCACAGATCGGGGGGGGTGTAGGCTATGTACAAAAGGTGCTATGAATCCTAAATGGTTTATCCGATATGGATGAAAATACCCTCAAATTAAGGCTGAGAGTATGCACTCCAACTTCATTTTCATTATATTCTTTCAAAATCAAAGTGCTAGACTACAGAACCAAAATAACAAATAATGTGTCACTGTCCAATTAATTATGGTGCTCAATGTATATGTACCTTGCAGAGGATCTCACAGGACTCAAATAGTCTATTTGCCAGCTTAGTTTAATAATGTATTTTTGTGAATAAATGATGGCCATTTTAGTCTGACTCATTAAAAGTTCAGGTGTGTTTAACTCACTATATTAACTTTATTAGTTCAATTTTAACTTATCTTTGTCAACCTGACCTTTGCCATATAAGGCAAAGAAATCTTATTGAGATATCTGTGTTAATGATTATCTCTCAGGCTGCCTAGCTGTGGAACACAAGCTGTAAACCACTTCCAAGAAAAGTAAACCGAAAGTGTTTTTCACCTAAGTCACCTGAGGATAAGCTTTGGACAGTTGAAAAGGAAAATTACATTACATTTGTTTAGCAGATAATATTATCCAGAATGACTTGCAATGTAGGAAAAATGAGTATTTAATACAAAGATTTTCATTATCTGTGGAAATGAGTGCCCATATGCAAAAGGTCTTTAAAAATCATATATGATCATACTTAAGTTTTTATAAAAATCATATGTTGATTAGTATTATATTATATGTTTGTATACAATTCTTAATGTTTTTTTTATAGGGACTACCATGTATGTTAGGGAACCATTTAATTTTAGTCTGAAATGTATATGGGTCATTTCATATAAAATGCTTCCCACCGGACCCCCTCAGAATCACCTGCTTGTTTTGTACATTAACTACAATCTATTTAATGAAGCTATGCAAAATACTGTTCTGTTATTTTTGAGGGGGTGGGGGGTGTAGGCTATGTACAAAAGGTGCTATGAATCCTAAATGGTTTATCTGATATGGATGAAAATACCCTCAAATTAAGGCTGACAGTATGCACTTCAACTTCATTGTATTCTTTCAAAATCTAAGAATAGACTACAGAACCAAAATAACAAATAATGTGTCACTGTCCAATGTCCAATGAATTATCGCTCATCTACTGCAGGGCGACTCGCACTTCCCCCCCCCCTCCGTGTAAATGGCACTCGCTCGTCCGACTGCGGAGCTTTTCCACCCTAGCTCCCCAGTGGTGGAACAAACTTCCCATTCCCCTACGTACTATGCCAACCCTGCCTGCGTTCCGTCGTGGCCTGAAAACACACCTTTTCAGACTCCACCTGGACTGATACTTATCTAGGACCTCATGGTACTTGTTCTTGTTAAACTGTGTAGAATAGAATTGTATTAGAGCCGATTTACCCAGTTCACTGTGAACTGCATTGTGTTCATTACTAGGGATAGCTGCTATTGTATGGGAAGAATGTACTTTCTTATCTGTTCTGTAGTTACTTCGATGACCTTTCTGTACGCACTTACTGTATGTCGCTTTGGATAAAAGCGTCTGCTAAATGAATGTAATGTAATTTAATTATGGCGCTCAATGTATATGTACCTTGCAGATGCTTCCCACCTGACCCCCTCAGAATCACCTGATTTTTTTGTACATTAACTACAATCTATTTAATGAAGCTATGCAAAATACTCAGAAGTTCTAACCGCGATAAGCTTGTTTTCATGTGATGCCCAGGGTTGCCAGATTTTGCTAGACTTTCCAGCCAAATGGCGACTCAAAACTATCCCTAAATATATTTTTAACCGAAACCAACGTATTTTAAAGAGAAATAATCATATTTTTACTTCTTTTTTTAAAATGTGTGCCTTGCAAATTTTCATTTTTACCTGTGACTGTAATTAAGTAGAAAGTATCCCAATTTAGCTGTAAATAGATGTATGATAGACATTCTTACCAGTTAATTGCATTTTACATAGGCCAATTCAGAAACATTTCTGTAGATTAGTGAAACTAATTGTTAGGTTGTATTATCAGAGATATTATTCCCAACGTTCATAGTTTCGCAGTGTTCACACTGAAAAACAATTAGCCTATTTCCCACTGTAACATCTAAAATCTAATTTAAATATGTCCCTTGGAAATGACTGGTTGAATAAATTAATTCATGCATATTTACATTTTGAAATGGTAGCTGTCATGCTTATTTATGTTTAGTCATGATCGTTTAAACAACATCAATGTGCAAGCAAATAAATAAAGCCATTTCCCCATCTTAAATTGACAAATTTGTATGTATGATATGAATCACAAAAATGAACTGCCATTTTGTTATCTGTTGTAGGCAATCGTTGGATACTTTGTCCTATGTGTGATAATAACCTGCTGAACGACACACAATTTAGGCTAAATATCTTGCATTGGGGCATCATTATCTGGGGGAAATTCATAAAAGGCATAACTACACATCATCACTGTTGCCATCTTTCAATCTCTGTGGGCATGAGCACGATGATGTCACCCAAAAAGGTGAAGAAACTTTTGCAGTAGGATACATCGATGTATGCTTCCCCAGAGGAGAGGAGCAGAGTCAAGCTGCTTTGCTCATCTCCTCCAATATTGGGACAGTGGAGGGAGGGAGGACACACAGATCTGTTTTCGGGGCATGGAGGAGAGGAGGTGGCAGTGGAGGAAAGCAGGATGCATTTTTTGACTATTGGGACGCACCCCATTTTACCGTGGTCTTCACTTGACGTACACACATTACCTGCTGGTCATGCCAAAGTATTGCAGGCTTGAGAGCCGCATGTGAATCCTTATTGGTGTTGGAAATTATCGGTGTTAATTCAAAGGAAACTGATAGGCTTGTTATTGTATTTTAAGTCTTCTTTACATTATATACCATTATTGTTTCTATGATGTAGAAACTTGTAAATGGAGCATGGTGAATGTGTGTTGCTCATTAAAGACTGATAGATCCTATATAGTCTACTGTAAGCAAACAATGAACACAGTTATGGCTGCGCTAGCTTTATTGGAGAACGTGGGCTGCGTCCCAGTATTCTTCACTCCTCACCTCCTTTCCTAGTATGCAAAATAACCTGTACGTTTCAAGTGCAAGTATTTGCATGTACAGTATACAATGCACCTGACATTGTGGTTTGGGTTGAAACATGAATTAATATGTAACCATTAATATGTAATTAAGATGTAATGAGCAACATTAGATTAAAAGACAAAGATCCGTTTCTGGGGCACGAAGGTGAGGTGGTGGTAGTGGAAAAAAGGAGGATGCATTTTTTGAGTATTGGGATGCACCCATGGCAAACCATGCATTTCGCAGAGAGTGTTAAGTGAACGGACTGACTTTTTTGCCCAAGATGATGAACTGCTATCGGTTCCCCAGAGCCATTCTATTAAATGTATGTAACCAGTTAGCCCCACGGCGCAATTACAGAGGTCATTCATGTGAGTTCAATTTGAAGTTCATTTGAGATTTATAGACGGAAGGTACGTACCAGGTACGTACAGACGTACGCTGTTTTAAACAAGCGCAGCCAATTTTACAGCGCTTACGTCTATTTAAAAAAATGTGTTTATGTGAAAGTTAAATGATGCCCAAGTACTTTTTTTATTATAAATGAGGCCCCTGGTCTAGCACACTGTCTCTGAGTCCACCATGTGGACAGACTCCAGTCCAGATGTAAATCCTGGTTGATTGCAACTCTAGAAGGTTCAAGCTTTCAGTTTTATGCCCCTTTCATTGATGCATTATGAATAGATTTTCCAGTGCAGGCAATTACATTTGGAACATGCGTAAATGGTGTATTTTCAGCTACCTGGGACTGACGGTAAAGCCAGCAGTTATTAATGTGATGTTAGTTTGATTCTTTGCCATCTACTGATAGAGAGAAGGTGATATCATTGTCTCCGGCAGCTCAGTTATTCAAGGCATTTAAAAAAATAAGGGACTGTCCATTAAGTTAAACATTTATTTTGAATGTCATAATGCCATTTATACAATTTATAAATGCTCAAACATGTCTGATGAAATATATCAATTCTAAAAAGTGCAGAGAAGCAAAACAAATTCTGAATCCAGCTTTGTAAAAAAGAAAAATACAGTCATCAGAAATATAGACGTTATCTACTGTTAAAAACAGGTTATCAAGGCACTAAATAATTGATGACTTCAATCAACCAAGCAAGCAGTGATGAAGAGCTGATAATGTTGCCAATGACATCCCACCATGCACTCTGCTCCTGCAGAATAGCTGAAACTAAGCAGCCATCCCACCATGCACTCTGCTCCTGCAGAATAGCTGAAACTAAGCAGGTTTGGGCTTGGTTAGTACTTGGATGGGAGACCTCCTGAGAAGACTAAGTTGGAAAGCTGCTGGAAGTGTTGTTGGTGGCCCAGCAGGGGGCAATCTTTCCTGTGGTCAAATAAACCCCAATTCCTCAGTGTAGTGATGGGGACACTGTTCTGTAGGAGATGCTATTTTTTGGATGATATGTGAAACCGAGATGCTGACTCACTGTAAGATCCCATGACACTTATCGCAAAGAGTAGGGGTTTCCCTGGTGTCCTGGCTAAATTCCCAACCTGGCTCTTTTAATCTTCCACCTAATCATCCCCCAGTTCAATTAGCAAAAAAATTGTTCTCTCCCTCTCCACCTCAGCTGATGTGTGGTGAGCATTCTGGTGCAAAATGGCTGCCATTGCATCACCCAGGTGGCGCTACAAATTGGTGGTGACTGAGCCCCCCATCATTGTAAAGCACTTTGAGTGATTATTCTTCTTAAGGTTATGTGCTTTATTAATATAAAGCACAAAAAAACCAAAATGATTGTTATAGAAAATGTATTGTGTATTTTTGCAAAAAGTACTTATATAGAGAAGGTCTAAACATTCAACTTGTTAAAATATCACAGCCTATTTACTATCCCTGATTATGCACCCACAGCAATAGAATAATGAACAAAGCTCAGCCATGCTAATTAAAAGACAGTGGGACTCATTCATGAAACGTGAGCAGAACAAATTTGTATGTAAATCGTTCATATTAGCAATTTTGCCCATATTTTGGCATTCATCAACGTTTTCGTATAAGGGTGTAACGGCACACAAAAGTCACGGTTCGGTACGTACTTCGGATTTGAAGACACGGTTCAGTATGTTTTCGGTACAGCGGGAAAAAAAGAAATGCAAAACATAAAATTGCTTTTCATTTATTATGAAGTTATAAACTTGTAAACAGTGGCTAATTGACCATTATTTCCTGAACAAAGGAAGGCACATATCTTTCTTTCTTAAAAGCTATGGCGTTTGTTATTGCTTTAGTCTGGCCTCTAGTGGAGGAGCTTAAATGCCATGGGGAGCTGGGTTTGCACTCCACTGTTTTTCCTTGTACCAGTTTGCCATACTGACGAGGCTGGGCTGTGGGAACCTTCATTTGTTTATTTATTTGTTTAATAATTTGGCACCCAACACAGGGCTGTCTATATCCAATTCCCACCCAATTTAGAATGTTCAATTATCTCCCCAAACTACGTTCATGAAATAATCCCACAGCACTGGACACACGGGCCCTGCATTCGTTTATGGTCGGAGGTCAAATGTGGGGAATGCGTGGGGAATGTGGACGGCATCAACATGTTCACCAGCATCTTCTGCCTGACCGTGCTGAGCGTGGACCGCTACATCGCCGTGGTCCACCCTATCAAGGCCGCGCGCTACCGCCGGCCGACCGTGGCCAAGGTGGTCAACGTCTGCATGTGGGGGCTCTCGCTGGTGGTCATCCTGCCCATTATCGTCTTCGCCGACACCGTGCCGGCGCAGGACGGCGGCGTGGACTGCAACTTCCTGTGGCCGGAGTCGTCGTGGTCGGCGGCCTTCGTGGTCTACACCTTCCTGCTGGGGTTCCTGCTGCCCGTGGTGGCCATCTGCCTGTGCTACTGCCTGATCATCGCGCGCATGCGGGCCGTGGGGCTGAAGGCGGGCTGGCTCCAGAGGCGGCGCTCGGAGAAGAAGATCACCCGCATGGTGCTGCTGGTGGTGGCGGTCTTCGTCATCTGCTGGATGCCCTTCTACATTGTCCAGCTGATCAGCGTCTTCCGCCATCCGCCCGACCCCATGGTGACCCAGCTCTTCGTCATCCTCAGCTACGCCAACAGCGGCGCCAACCCCATCCTGTACGGCTTCGTGTCCGACAACTTCCGCCGCTCCTTCCAGCGAATCGTGTGCTTCCGCTGGCTGGAGAGCGGCCTGGAGGCGGAGCAGGTGGACTACTGCGCCGTGGCGTTGAAGCGGCAGGCCACCTGCAGCCCGCGGGACTTTCCCAGGGACTGCCTGGCCTCGGACGTGGCGTACCGCAACGGAACCTGCACCTCCCGCACCACCACCCTATGATCCCGGCACCAGGTAGGAGGCCGGAGAGAGCAGGAGAAAACCCAGTTTTTCAGCTTTATTGGCAGAGTATAGAGAGACAGGAAGAAAGGGAGCGAGAGAGAGGGAGAGACACGCGACAAAGGTCGCGACGCCGGATTTGAACCGCTGAAGTCAGTTCGCAATGAGCATGTGGACAGTGTTCTACAGGCTACGCCCCCCGAGACAACCCTTATCAGTATTTTTTTAAATGCACTTCTGAAAATAAGGAACATCAAGCATCCCAATGGACGAGGCTCATATTTTTTCAGTGCGCGAGTTCAGCGCTTTTATGAACAACTGACCTTTATTCATTTTTGACTTACAAACGTAGTGTACTCAATTGACATAGACTTTATTAGGGTGCAGCCCTTTAGAACTTTCCAACACACCTGGCCTGTTGATCAGCTTTTGTGACCATGTGCAGTCGTGTATTCTCACTTGTTGCAGTGAGGATGATTATTGTTTTGCTCTTCAACCCTTTTTAAAAAAACCAAAGCACTATATCAAACCCCAAAACACTGGAAGACATTTACAAACTTATAGCATCTCTGTGGATTTTATATTGCGTTTCAGGAGGAACTGGCTGACAAACAGATCAATGAAACAATGATAACCAAATCTTTGAAAGAAAAAGCCCTTGCCACAACATTTGTGTTTGCTTGTACATTATATTTATTTATTTATTAATTAATTAATGTATGTATTTGTTTATTTGAGTGGTTAACAACCAGCAGCTGGGAATGTTCACAGTGAGTTTAATTGGCATGTGTTGACTCAGTGAACCAAATAAGTAAAGTTCAGATTTCTGTTGGTTGGAGTGTGTTTGATCTTCATTAAACACAAAATAAAACAATCCTACAACCAGGATACCACAGGTGGAAACACTGCCACACTACCCCTGAACAGGGTCCTGAAGCAGAATTGAGAAAAAAAAAAACACCTTTCCTAAAACCTAAAACGGGGGCAGCACTGAGACGTGATGGTAAAGCAACAATCCGGCATTAATTAAACACATGGTCTGCGGGTCTCTTGCACTCACAGACTGGAAAGGACATCTTTCCTGCTGTATAAACGCTGTCAACGCATTAAAAATACTGCAACATTATTAAAACATTATCCTCCAGTTGTGCTAAGTAATACATTCAGCGCCGCTCAGGGGCAGCATCCCGTCCCATAAGGCACAGGGGCTGATATGGGTTTCCGTAAAGGCGTACTACGCAGGATTTTTAGCCTTGTTGTGGTGCTGTGTTTACAATCGAAGAAGTCTCCTCCTCCGTCATCCACCCCCCCACTGAAGGTACCTGACTTCGGCCATCAAACTACCTAACATAGCTAGCTGGATAGCTAGAAGTAACGGTACTTACAGGTTCAACAGAAAACACGCCAACTCCGCGTCGCTTGTCATCCCCTTGCTAAACTTAAGCTTCCGCCAGTGAGGCAAAAGAGAATCCAATTCTTGAACGCCTTGTTGGTTTGTTGTCTGGCTTCACTGTACATGCGCTTCTTCACCTGTGCCATTGCAGAAGCTAGCTAGCTAAACGCTCCACTGAAACAGCTGATCCAACCCCACAGGCTCTGTAGACACAGCCGCCCCTCCCCACACAGAAAAGAGCGTCACCCAGAAACGTCCCAAAAACATCTAAGCATAAAAAATACAGCCAGAGGAGCATGAATTCGGCAAATGTCCACAAAGACTGAGAGATTGCCAGTGCATTGTTTGTAGATAATGCACCTTTAAGTCCTTTTGGGTTATTGATTGTCACGTGTTCTGTGAATTATGTTTACAAGTAGACCTGAATGAAAAACAAGCCTGAATTAAAATCTCACATGCATTTCAGAAATGATTTGTCACAATTCTCCGCGGGGTTTCACAGACGCTCTCTGAAATCAATTATTCTCTGAATCAGGACTGATTCCTTTATCTCAGTTCACCGTCCTGTTTCTGAGAAACACCGGATGAGCATGTTATTTGGAAGATGCCAGTGTTGGGGAAACTACTCTGAAATTACTACTTCAATTACTTCACACTGAAAGTACTACAGCCAAGCTACCATAAAGAGAACTGTGGCTTTTAAAAGTACAATTTACTTTGTAAAATAAATAAATATATATCATTGTCACGTTCCCCAGAAATGCATGTGAACAATGCCTTATTTTTTAACATGGGGAGAACCAGCAATGTGTGACAATTGGCAGTTTACTGTTGGCAGATATACTGGAGCAGAGGGCTTCTCACCAATCAGGATTAGAGGGAAAAGTGAGAGAGGTGGCAGTATTTGGTCAAAGGGGTTTGGAAAAAAAAAGTAGTTGGTCATTCCTGTGGTTAACTACACCTCAACATGACAAAAAAGTAATTAACTACGACAACCGCTACACAAATTTGAATGTAGTTGAACTACCAGCAAACTGCTGCAAAATGTGATTAAACTACTAGTTTAAGTACATGTAGTTAAACTGCTTTCCATCCGAACACTGGAAGATGTGCAGTGATCTCTTTTCTGCTAAAGTATTTTCTGTCAGATTCAGAAAATTTGCCTCTACAGTGACTGAAAGAATGAGACACTTGAGCGTGTGTGGGAGGAATGAATGTGTGTCCTTGAATAGCCTGGGTAAGCCCAGGATATCTGAAGTCTGAACACAAAACCAATCCCACCAGTCACCCCCCCCCCCCCCCCCCCCACACACACACACACACACATCCTAAAGAACACACCCCCCCGACTACTATGAAAGAACAGCCCAGTCTCATGCACAAGCAGTTAGATTTACCCCTCAAGCTGGCTCCGCTTAGCTGCTGATTCAGCGAAATCAAGTTCAAAGCTTTGAGTTAATGTACTTGGGAGATATTGTGCAAGGGGGCCGTGTCACACTAATATCAAGCACATGTGTGTCTGCTCTACTCTGCATGATCACCCATCACAATGTAACCAGGTGTGTGCAGTACGCCACACGTGTGTCTGCTCTACTCTGCATGATCACCCGTCACAATGTAACCAGGTGTGTGCAGTACGCCACACGTGTGTCTGCTCTACTCTGCATGATCACCCGTCACAATGTAACCAGGTGTGTGCAGTATGCCAAACGTGGCTTGGTGCAGCATCATAGCGCTCTTTTAACACTTCTCGTTCGCACCACATACTACACTGAATACCACATGCTATAAAATACAATAAAACAAACCTACAACCTACAAATGAACAAACACCTACTTACAAGAACACACCAATCAACAACATATGTTAGGCCCTATCCGGACGAATCTACTTTTCCAGAACCATTTCCATGGGAATATTGAAAACATGAGAGAATCATTTTAAAGATTTAACTTCACTTAAATCATGTCCTTTTATTTAAGAAACACTGGCTTAAATCCGTTAAACAGCCGTGACTATGAGGTGATTGTTCCATCCTCAGTAAAAGCAGAACTGCAATGTTTGTTGCTTTGTGAGAATTGTCTGACATAATTGTTTTTAATGCCATTCTTATCTGAAGGTTTGTCCTTGCAGGCCTGGTTGGCTTGCCCATAGAGTTTTCCCTTTATTCAATGCAACTTCTGTGGAATATAATTCATTGTTCTGTTATTCTTTGCCTTCATTAAAGTAAACAATGAACGTCTCCATTTTTTTTTCTAGATTCACTTTCAAACCCTTATTTTATTTCATATACATTTAGACAAAATGACATGCATGTTGTCGTTGACATGGGCTTGATCCTAGACTTTAAAGGCTATGAATTAACTTAGATGACATGTCTTCCTACCGAATAAGGACTAGGCCTAGGTTAGGCTACTAATCATTTACTAATCATCATTTCACTTGAATCTGGGGATATACAGAAACTAGGTATAATGCCAACTGATATCCTAGAATTCAATGTTTTTACAGGTGACCAAGAACATATAATTAAGCAATAACACATGAGAGGGAGTGCCGTTATACTGTAGTCTATATCAGCACGGCTGTGATTCGGTCAGGCATGAGGTCACAGGCCGAGTGCCGAGATAATCACAGCCGTGCTGATTTTGTAACAAAACGACCTTGAGTGCGATATTGCCTTAGTTCCGAGCACGCTTTGTGATTGGCCGAGCTGCATTCAATGAGTGCTGCTGCATTCACGACAGGTTTAAATGATTTGGTTGCTCCTAGCAACAATGTGGAAGCGTTCACACGTTAACCTCGGATTAACTTTAAATCAGAGATCACCAGAGATTCGGGTCTTCAAGATCACTGCAAAGATGAAGGTTTGCCGGAAAGCTTTGGTTTTGTTAACTATCACAATTTTGGCAAATTTTTGCCAAACTTTGCTAAACATGCGATTCGACTGTTAGCCTTGGGACTTTTGAAATGTCATCAGGTAATGCGTTAAATCCGATAAACGAGAGTCCGTAATTTTTTCCTGATTATTTATCGAACATATGCTTCTTTCTTGCGTTTGACCACAGAATTCGCCACCATTGGTAGGCCGTCATAGGCCATTTCCGCACTGGTGACGTGGAGTAGGGATAACTCGGAGTAGGCCTACAAAACATTTTGAGTTCACAAGTTGTATTTACGATTTGAAAGCGGACATAAACGGTATTTCCGTTGGAAGTTCGTAGTATCTCTTCCGTATGTCGTGAACGTATATACTGTATATATTATATACAGTATAACATCACTCGAAGCTCATCACCAGCCGGGATTACTCCGCTTTGTTTACATTCAAATTGAGCTCAGTGAAGTTCGGTCTGTAGGTAGGTATGGCATTGAATGGAGACGAAACGACTGTCGTGTCCCATGTAAAAGCCCTCACTCTCCGATTCAAATAGCTAACGCTGTCATACAATTTCTTCTTACCGTGAAAATCAATGACTTGTATAAAATTTCGGACAGATGTTAGCGTAAATCTATCACAACAGCGGCACTTTTGCCACAAGTCAGCAATTATACTGGGAAATGCTGTTATTTAAAAAAAATTAAAAAAGACAATAAAAAGGCTATGCTGTTATTGCATACCGGTTTTTGCCAACGTTGCATCATAGCCATCATACTGCGGAGTTGTCAAAACTATAACGCCTCACGTGGCGCTGTAATGGCAACATGTAGTCCAGCTGTCTCTCGTGTTTGTGTTTGTTAATTTGAATGTGTTTTGTTGTGTCTGGCTTTTGTCTTTTTTTTTTTTTTCATGCGCTGTGTATCTGTCGCCGTACGAGGAAGCGGGCTGGAGATTTTTCAGGGCACTCCTGCTGCTTGTTTTTATAATATTGACAAATTGTCTAGCCAGGATAATTTTGTTTGTGGTAGTTGCCATGGAGACGAATTTGCATTATACATTATACATGATAGGCATTTAGCAGACGCTCTTATCCAGAGCGACTTACACAGCATTTTTTTTGCATTTATACATAGTATCCATTGATACAGCTGGATATATACTGAAGCAATGCAGGTGAAGTACCTTGCTCAAGGGTACAACGGCAGTGTCCGACCTGGGAATCGAACCTGCAATCTTTCGGTTACAAACCCAGTTCCTTAACCATTATACCACACTGCCGCCCTCTTATGCTTAGAAATGTCTGTTGGATCTGCAGCCACAAAGTTTACCATCGCTCTTCAATGGAGTTGGGACTGATCCAGGACTGCAGGCAATCTTCAAAAGGCCACCAGGGAATGGAAGGAGAAGATAATGCGGGGGAGAAGTGAGGCGGCGACTGGGAAGGCTGAGCTCCGTGTCGACAGTGGACAGAGACAGCGACACTTCGTGTAGCCGGAGGAAAGTCGTGGAGGCGGAGTTTGTGTGTTGGACTGGTTGATGACATTGGACATGTCGGGACAGTGGGGGCTATTTTTAATCATGACGTTTGGCTGTATTCACTTTAATTCACTTAATTAGTTTGATTAATGCAATTATTCTATTGAATGTTTTTATTTGATATGTTCATGTGTTGTGGGTCTGCCCCACTGTCTGTCTTTTTTGTTGTTGATAGTGGCTACAACTGAAGTTCCCTATCAGTAAAATAAAAGTTATTCTATTCTATTCTATTCTATTCTAACAATAATGTCCTGAACATTCTAATAAAGTGATCTTACGCTGTTGAAAAGATGTGTTGACGATGTGAAAAGTGATTGACGTGCACTGCAGCCAGCCCTCGCTTGCTAAGTAAAACCAGATATTCTCAAGAGTCTTCTAGAAAATTCTTGTTAAAACCAGATTGTCTATAAGATACAAGGTGATGTACCGCCGGTACTAGCTAGTAATTTGTACGTCCACATCGTTGTCATTCTTGTGCTGTTATTACTGAACAACTTTAGCTGGCTGTAGCCGTCCATCTTGCTTTTGAGTCTCAAGCGATCATGAATATTCATGACCAAATTTGCATAACCAGAAAATAAAAGTAAGATTCAAGATTTAATTCATTTAAGTGCGTAGAAAATCATATTGCTGTCGGTGAATTTTCTCCAATTTACAATAAAAAATTATTATCTCATAGATTTGGGTTCCTGGAAAAAACTTCCATTGACCCCCATTCATTCTCCTGTTTAGTCCAGTTTTAGTGCTCATAGTCGCCCCTAGAGGTGAAACATTATATTCATGCAGTTGGCATATCTTTTTACTATACAATCTCTGCATCAATGTAACTTACCTCAGTAATAAATAAATACCGTTAATGTTTATAGTTTGCATGTCTGAAAAATACCCACAATGCAACACTGGTGAGACGTCGTGCCTGTTCTCTATACAGCTCGGTGGGGAGAACCAGCAAAGTGTGACTGTTGGCAAATATAGTGGAGCAGAGTGCTTCTCACCAATCAGGATTAGAGGTAAAAGTGAGAGAAGTGGCAGTATTTGGTCAAAGGGGTTTGGAAAAAAATAATTTCAAGGCCAAAAGTATATTGGTAGTTCCTGTAGTTAAGTAGGCCGCTACACAAATTTGAATATAGAACTACCAGCGAAGTGCTCCAAAATGTAATTAAACTACAAGTTTAAGCACATGTAGTTAAACTACTTCCCAACACTGGAAGATATGTGCAGTGATCTCCTTTCTGACAAAATATTCTTTCAGATTCAGATTCATAGACACGGTGATGCGCCATCTGGATGATCCAGGCAGGGAAGTTTCCGCTTCCGTTACACTCTATCTCAGTTGTTAGTTGATGCACTATTGTTTAAAGTGGGTTGGCCTGAGCTCACCTTCTTTGTTCATTATTTGGGCCCACAAGCCCCACATGGGCAGGAATCATCTCTTTTAATCACCCTTCTTCTTTCCCCTGACTTAAGAATTTATTCCCCAACGCGTAGAATGATTTCCTCTGCTCCCTTCGATAGCTCTGGGTTTGTTTGGAAACGAGTTCCTACACTTTGAGAAGAGGCCTCTAGATATACACGTATGAGTGACTATACATTTGTTTTGTGGTTCTGAAATGTGTGAAGACAGCGGCTGAATGTCTTGGAACAGCGTTTGATTTTCCCTCAGTTTGTTGGCAGAGCAGTGTGGTGTACCCTGGGTATGTTTCTACTTTGATCAAATTCATGATTTATATATATTTTTAATGACACTCAACACACTTCTGCCCCAATGTGTGTTGAGTCCTGGTCTAGCATGCCCCGTCTCTGAGTCCACCATGTGGACAGACTCCAGTCCAGATGTAAATCCTGGTTCAAGCTTTCAGTTTTATGCCCCTTTCATTGATAAAGTGTGAAGAGTTTTTCCAGTGCAGGCAATTACATTTGGCACATGTGTGTGTAAACTGTATTTTCAGCTATCTGAGACAGACGGTAAAGCCAGCAATAATTGATATGATGTTAGTTTGATTTTTTGCCATACTGATAGTTACATACAATGTCTCGGGAAACTCTGTTATACAAGGCATTGAAAAAAAGAAGGGACTGTTCATTAAGTTCAAATCAAATTAAACATTTATTTTGAATGTCATAATGCCATTTATACAATTAATAAATGCTCAAACATGTCTGATGAAATATATCAATTCTAAAAAGTGCAGAGAAGCAAAACAAATTTTGAATCCAGCTTTGTAAAAAGGAAAAATACAGTCATCAGGAACATAGACGTTAAAACCAGGTTATCAAGGCACTAAATAATTGATGACTACAATCAACCAAGCAAGCAGTGATGAAGAGCTGATAATGTTTCCAATGACATGCACCATGCACTCTGCTCCTGCAGAATAGTTGAAACTAAGCAGGTTTGGGCTTGGTTAGTACTTGGATGGGAGACCTCCTGAGAAGACTAAGTTGGAAAGCTGCTGGAAGTGTTGTTGGTGATCGAGCAGGGGGCAATCTTCCCTCTAGTCAAATAAACCCCAATTCCTCAGTGTAGTGATGGGGACACTGTTCTGTAGGAGATGCTATTTTTTGGATGATATGTTAAACCGAGATGTTGACTCATTAAGATCCCATGACACTTATCGCAAAGAGTAGTGGTTTCCCTGGTGTCCTGGCTAAATTCCCAACCTGGCTCTTTTAATCTTCCACCTAATCATCCCCCAGTTCAATTAGCAAAAACATTGTTCTCTCCCTCTCAGCTGATGTGTGGTGAGCATTCTGGTGCAAAATGGCTGCCGTTGCATCACCCAGGTGGTGCTACACATTGGTGGTGACTGAGCCGTGTTCCCCCACCCCCCCCATCATTGTAAAGCACTTTGAGTGTGATTATTAATATTAAGGTTATGTGCTTTATTAATATAAAGCACAAAAAAAAAAAAAGATTGTTATAGAAAATGTATTGTGTATTTTTGCAAAAAGTACTTATATAGAGAAGGTCTAAACATTCAACTTGTTAAAATATCACAGCCTATTTACTATCCCTGATTATGCACCCACAGCAATAGAATAATGAACAAAGCTCAGCCATGCTAATTCAAAGACAGTGGGACTCATTCATGAAACGTGAGCAGAACAAATTTGTATGTAAATCGTTCATATTAGCAATTTTGCCCATATTTTGGCATTCATCAACGTTTTCGTATAAGGGCTGTAACAGTACACAAAAGTCACGGTTCGGTACGTACTTCGGATTTGAAGACACGGTTCGGTATGTTTTCGGTACAGCTTTTCATTTATTATGAAGTTATAAACTTGTAAACAGTGGCTAATTGGCCATTATTTCCTGAACAAAGGAAGGCACATATCTTTCTTTCTTAAAAGCTATTGCGTTTGTTATTGCTTTAGCCTGGCCTCTAGTGGAGGAGCTTAAATGCCATGGGGAGCTGGGTTTGCACTCCACTCTGTTTTTCCTTGTACCAGTTTGCCATACTGACGAGGCTGGGCTGTGATAACCATCATTCCTTTATTTATTTGTTTATTTGTTTAATAATTTGGCACCAAACACAGGACTGTCTATATCCAATTCCCACCCAATTTAGGGCCCGGCATTCGTTTAGTTGGAGGTCAAATGTGGGAAATGCATCATTTCCATGTCATTACCGACATCACTGTGTTCGCGGTGCACAACTGGGGACTTTTACCTTCTCAGGGAAGTTTTGGCTTTACAAGCAAATATAGCTAAAACAGCTAACAACTACAACAAGGACGTTTTAACTTGTAAATGTTTATCATTCTGTATCTTTTTACTTTACCATGTAGGCTACTTTACTATTAACTTCATGACACCGAAACGGACAATACTAAATTATTTATTTTCCTTGATTGAACATCTGCTAATAAAACGTCGATTTCAGTGTCGGAATAATTATTTCTTTTGCTTTTCTGGGCCATTTTGACTTCATATGAACGTTTAAATGGAAGTGACATCCTCCATATAGGACGTGGATTTATGCTAATCACAAAATAACGTGAACGCGCTTGTCATTTACGTGTATGAACATACAGTACGTACGTGAATACGAAAAAAAAAAGCCTTTCCCACACAGTTTGACGAATCCAACTAGTTTCGTACATAAATGCATAGGTGTCATAAACCCATACGGTGTACACATTTTAGAAGGTATACGGGCGTATAAGGTTATATTACGGGAAATTTAGTCTAATATATATATATTTTTTCAAACGTTTTCCAACATAATTAATTAAATCGCAGGAATCACATTTTCTTTTTTCCCTCTTGCTGCTATTCTCTTGATTTCTGAGGCCGTGGGAAAAGCAAGTAGCTGCACCAGGACTGTATGATCTAAAAATGCACTTGATGACAACGAACCACAAAGACGCAGTAGCCCACAAGATACCTAAAAACTATGGCTCGTGATTTTAATTGATAATAGATAATGTTCTACACGGTTTTTGGTGAATTTATACAGTTTTTCAGGTGTGAAAATAAAGGCAGCTCTCTCCAGAGGTTAACACCTATGTAAATGTATGCCCATATTTAGGAGCGTTTCATGAATGAGGCCCAGTGTGTGTGTATGTACAGTGCCCTCCACTATTATTGGCACCGCTGATAAAGATGAGTAAAAAGGGTTATAAAAAATTCACCATTTGGTGAATTTGCTTAATCTTACACTGAAAAAATTAGAAAAATCCAACCTTTAATTGAAATAAATTTATTATGAGAAAAAAAAATCCCTCATCAAAAAATTATTCTTTTTAATAACCCTTTTTACTCATCTTTATCAGGGGTGCCAATAATAGTGGAGGGCACTATATACAGGTGCAGCTCAAAAAATTAGAATATCGTGAAAAAGTTCAATATTTTTTGTCACTCATTTCAGAAAGTGAAACTCATATATTATATAGATTCATTACACTAGATTCAATGGCTGTACGTCATCAAGGGTCTAAGGTATCAAACGAGCCCCAAACCATCACTCTGCGGCCAGATATGGAGTAGATGTGGATGGATCCCTTTAAGGGTTGTTTCTCCTGACTTTTTCCCCCATAGAGTTCTATAGAAAAATTAGTCAGGAGAAATAACCCTTGCAGCGATCCATCCACATCTACTCCATATCTGGCAACAGAGTGATGGTTTGGGGCTCGTTTGATAGCTCAGACCCTTGATGACTTACAGCCATTTAGTCAGCCATGTGTTCCATACTGTACCAGTGTAATTTACAGCTGAATCTAGTCTCACCCCCCAATTCCCATAGAGATCAGTTCAAATGCAGAGAGGTTATAGTATCGCTTGTAACAGTACCTGCAAATAAGATATCGAGAGTATTTTGATTTTGATTGGTCACAGACTTCAGGAAGTAACAGCATGCAAAGGATATGGGACCAAATATTAAATATGATACTTTAAAAATATGTTAAAGCAAAATATTCAAATTTTCTGAGACACTGAATTTTGGATTTCATTAGCTGTAAGCCATAATCATCAAAATTACAAGAAATAAAGGCTTGAAATATTTCACTCTATGTGTAATGAATCTATATAATATATGAGTTTCACTTTCTGAAATGAGTGACAAAAAATATTGAACTTTTTCACGATATTCGAATTTTTTGAGCTGCACCTGTATATATATAATGTCGCATAGGTCAGGATAGAGGAAATACCACTTTATAGTATATGTATGATTTTATAAATGTATTGACACTGTAGGGTTGGTTCTAGGCATAGGCCACAAGGGCTTTTTCAAATAAAGTGTGTTTTAATTGTATGGTACAAAACCTACAGTCCTTTCATACCATTCAACTTGGCTGGGTCTTTTTATGTGCTTAGACATTATAAATTGTGAGTAGATTATTCAATATTAATGCTACTCAGAAGATCATTTTTCAACCCTACTGAAACAGGGGCTGTATGATCCATTTACATTTAATCTAAACTTGTTTTGATCTGGAAGGATCGCATCAGGCTTTCCATGGCTTGGTCTCGGGTTATATCTTTCCAAGGTGGAGAAATGTCTGCAGGCTCAGCCTTGTATTCCTTGGCAAACTGCTTGTTAAACTTGTTGAAGATGTACTTCCAGTAGTCTGAGGCCTGGATGCTGTTGTCAGGCTGGATGCGCCAGTCTGGGTGAATGCTCTGATAGTCCTTGAATGGATGGGTTTCCCACTTTGTTTCCAGTGATTTGAATGTTGTCTCACTGGCAACAAGGGAGGAGCAGATATCACTCACTAATATACGGGAGGAAGCATATCTCCATGTCCCGAACCCTTGAGGACGGTGAATGGAAGAAAAGTGCTCTGTGTGTTTTTCGCCGCCAGCTTCACACGGGGCCATGCAGAAGGGACACTGGCTCCCACAGCCAAACACCCTGCTAAACAGCTCCTTCTGTGGCTGAAAGGGCAGTGAGGTCAGTCTGGTCCTCACATCCACACCTTTCTGAAACTCGGCGGTAAAGGACTGCTCCATTTCATCCACAAGCACTATCAGACACTGGGAAAAGTCCCCTGGCTTGGCATTGTTTAAGGCCAGGACCGCTCTGAGGGGGTCTTTAGGGATGACGAGCTCCTGTAGGTCACTACAGATATCCTGAATGAACTGCTGAATGTTCTGGTCTTCCTCCTCATCCCTTCCTGCCACTCGTTCACTGGCCTTCGTCTCTGCGTTTGCAACGGCATCCTTTAATTTTTTAACTATTGCCTTCAGGTGCCTCATCTCAATGTCCCTGAGGCTACTTCTGTCTGAGAACTCCTGTACTATCTGTTCGAATATCCAGTCCTGCACAAAGGCCTCATAATTCCTTATGTATTTCACAAAGTTCTGAAAGTTATCATCCACAAGCAGCTGCTGGAGGACTGAGAACTGGAAGAAGGAACGAGTGCTGAAATGAATGGCTTTCTTCCCTGTCAGCATTTCATCCAATAGGTCAGGGCCCAGAGATTTGGTGATATATTCCTGTACTGCAGGTGCAAGACAGTTGAAGGTGAACTCAAAGGCTTTCTTCTGACACTGATCTCTCTTGTTGAACAGGTCCTTAAAGTCAGTGCAGTACTGTTCCTTAAACTGTTTCAGACACTGCCTGGGATCATTTGCTTTGATAAAATTCAAATGCATCTGTTGAAACTCTCGTGCTGCATGTCCACAGATGTGGATTTTCAGACTGGCCTTAAATTCAGCAGTTGTTTTCAGATTCATGTGTTTGTCCAGGTTTTTGTCGACAATGCAAAGCAAGTCTATCATGTATGTGTTATGGTAATCAGACCCTGTTCTCACTTTCTCATCCACAAACTGCCTGCTACACTCGATGATGTTATCAACAAGCTCTTGTGTCTTCGCCTGCTGCTCATCTCTAACCAATATGTTCCAGGCCTTTTTAATAATTCTCAGAGCTGTACTCTTCAATTCGAATGGCTCGTTTCCACATTCAGACAACTTGCTCACTTTGGACAGCATTTCTTGTACTGAGCTGCCTTCCCTCTCTAAGTTAGCCCTCAGTTGGTGGTGGATATCTTGGATGATATCTCGTTTTTCCAGGCCAGAGTACGGCAGTTCTGCCACAGTCTGATCCCACATCTTCCCAAATTCATCATCGAGCTGTTGATCTGACAGATCTTTACTTTTCCTGCATTTCTCAATCAGCTCCAGCACTTTTTCCTCCATTGTGGCTGTGTGATGTTTCTTGATAGTGTCTAACTTGATCATACCTTTTTTAATCTCCACCGCTGCCTTAAGCTTGTTTTTCATAGAGTACTCTGTCTCTCTCCTGATGGTTTTGGCTGTGCTGACAAAGTCTTCCTTATACCTCACTACTAAGTGAACGTGTCCCTCTGGTCTCTTGTAGAATTCAGTGAGGTTGTGCAAAATTAGCTTTTCCTCTTTAGCCAGTTCTGTAAAGGCCTCACCTTCCAGGCTGCTCAGTAAGTTGCTTATGTTGGAGGATGGCTTTGCCTGTGCTGCTATTGTGCCAAAGTTTGACACCTTTGTCTCAGCTTCCCTTAACCAGGAGTACATGTTCTTCCTGAAGTTCCACTCCCATATGTTGAACTCAGTGCAAAGCTGAGTATAAGCTTCAGCCACAAGGCTATTACGGAAACTGAAGATGAAGTTCTCATACTTCACTGCATCCCATAAACTCTTAGTCCACTGGAGGAACTCATCGAATGTGTGTGGGGAGCCCTTTCCAGATTTGGACTCCATAAATATCTCAATCACACTCCTCTTGAACAGATTCACAGAATCACTGTAGCCAGCATTGACAGGAGCCATAGGAGGGTTACCATGCAAGAGCGCAGGGATATACCAGTTGTTTCTCTCTGGATCGTACTCCATGACATCAGTAAATTTGTTGTTGTTGTTTCCCCTATTTTCCATCTTAGCTGCTGCTCTGGTCATCTCATTCAGCTGCTCCAGCAGAAGCTTTCTGTCTCTCATGTTACTGTCATGGGCAGAGATGTCCGGTACATTCTGGTGCACAAACTGACAGCAGGGTTTTCTCCCAACTTCTTTCATGCGCAGGAAGGCGTGCACCACAATCTGCAGGATGTCCTTCATCTCTGTGCAGTTCTCCATGGCGATGTTGATGACTGTGATGTCACTCAGCCCCACCACCAGAGTGGCCAGCTCATTATCATGCTCATGACTCTCATCCAACTGGGCAAACTCTGGTGACTTCAAACCTTCAGTGTCAATAACCATGATGTAATCACACCCAAGCTGCTTTTTAAAATCCTCTTTCACTCCGATGAGGACCATGAAGGCCCCTCTCGTGCACCTGCCACTACTGACAGCAAACTGAACCCCGAACATGGTGTTCAGAAGGGTAGACTTCCCACTGCTCTGCACCCCCAGTACAGTGACCACCCGGATCTTACATTTATACTCTGTTAGACCATGGAGTTCTGTGAGAACCTTTGTCACCCACTGCAGAGGAATGCTGGATGCATCTCCATCCACCAGCTCCAGAGGAAAGCCTTCCTGCAGCAGCTGGGCACAGAGAGTTGGCAAGAGCTGAATCTGAAAGGTGGGGGCTTCGGGGAGTGAGCAAGCTGATTCGTACAACTGACCCATTTCCCTCAAGAAGTGCTCCATCCCCAAGGAGCAACTGGAGATCTTCCTGTCCAACTCTGCAATGCGATCCTTGTTTTCTGAGGACATCTGTTCTTTGTACTCTGCCCGAAGGAGAGCAAGGCTTTTGCGTGACAGGTTGTCCAAGTTGATCTTCATCCATTTGAGGAAATACTTGCGTTCCTCTGTGGAATTGCGCATTGCAGAGATGAAACGGGACATAGGCTCTGAGATGTTGTGAGCTCTCTGCTGTGCTCTGAGCTTCTCCTTCTGATCGGAAAGCTCATTCCTGTAAACCTCTATGTTTTTCTCCCCAGCATTCTTCAGCCTGCACTCTTCCTTCTCCAGTTTAGTCAGTTGTTTCCATGCAGTCCCCTGCAAGGGCAGCTCTTTCTCCTTGAAGCTTGGTACATCAGTTATTCCTTCTGTAATTTCATCAGCCTTCTCCTTGCCACTCTGACAGGAGCGGTCATCTTCATCAACCTGGATCCCAAGGTTATTGGCAACAGCAGACATCTGTTCAACTCTCATTTTGCATACATTTCCCTTTAAAATGTCACTAATAACCGAACGCAGGTTTTTGATGAATTCTGCATCATTCATCCACTGACTCTTTATGATAATTTTACTGGGTTTTTCACGCAACTCAGAAACGCATCTCCTGAAATCATCCTCATTGAAGCTCTTGCTCTTTGAATTGCTGATCAAGATTAATTGAGCCTTAGGATGCTGTGAGTCCAGAAATTCTCTTTGAAACTTAAAATCATCACAAAACACAAATATGGCAGCAGAGGTGCTGCAGAGGAATGCGTACTGAGTTTCAAAGTCACTGAGGTCCCCACGGAGGTTAGTTATAGCAAGTGGCTCTGAGAAGATGTCAGTGTTTTTCCCACTGGGCAGATACCAGCTAATTTCCACCAGCCCATTGGAAATCCTCCTTGGGGTGTTGCCACACTCCATGTTTCTGTGAAGAAAGGTGTCATGGTACTGCTGAGGGTTGCTTATAATTTGGTTCAGAATGTAAGACTTGGACAAGCTGCTGTTTCCCAGCCTCACAAAAGAGACTACAGGAAGGTCAGCGAGAACAATGCTCTCCTCCACAAACCCACGTGGGTCCTTCAAAGAGTGCGGCCTGTACTTTTTCACAATATCCCGCATGGCCCATAGCATTAATGTGCACCCCTGTGCATCATATTTGGGAAGCAGCAAGGGAACAGAGAACTGGCACACAGACATTTTCAAAACCATCTCCTGCTGAAGAAAGCCATCTGAGCAGAGGAATATAGCAGTTATGAGGTCCAGGGGGTTGACTATGTTTCTCTGGCCCTGTGGCTTGCGTGCGATGTCCAGTATCTTGTCTAGGTCTTGGGAAGCAGTGTCCTGTTTGGAGGAGCACTTCACACTCCTCGCGGACACATTCACACTCCTCGCGGACACATTCACCATCATCAGCTTCCTCAGGAAACACCACGGCAGAGATTTCACAGACGTGATGTTTTCATCAGTTAAAGTCTCTCCATCAATCTCCAGCACCTTGCTCAGAGTCAGCTTGTTCTTCAGGTGGTGTTCCAGTCCCAACTCACTCACCAGCTCATCTAGACTGGTTCCTGTCATTGGGGATGGAAGCTGCATTACTCCATGTATGTACAGTGAAATAAAAATAATCTATTTAAAGTCACAATCCAAAAAAGCCACATTATATTGGTGAAACAAATGTTGTAATAATATAAATCACAAAAAAGGGTTACCTCATAGCACCATATACAGTGAGAACCATAATTCATTGGACAGTGACACATTTTTTGTTATTTTGGTTCTGTCCTCTAGAACTTTGAGTTTGAAAGGATGCAATGACAATGAGGTTGTCAAGTGCAGACTGTCAGCTTTAATTTGAGGGTATTTTCATCGATATTGGATGAACCATTAGAAATTATAGAACCTTTTGTGGAACTGCACATTGCAGAGATGAAACGGGACATAGGCTCTGAGATGTTGTGTGCTCTCTGCTCTGCTCTGAGCTTCTCCTTCTGATCTGAAAGCTCATTCCTGTAAACTTCTATGTTTTTCTCCCCAGCATTCTTCAGCCTGCACTCTTCCTTTTCCAGTTTAGTCAGTTGTTTTCATGCAGTCCCCTGCAAGGGCAGCTCTTTCTCCTTGAAGCTTGGTACATCAGTTATTCCTTCTGTAATTTCATCAGCCTTCTCCTTGCCACTCTGACAGGAGCGGTCATCTTCATCAACCTGGATCCCAAGCTTATGGGCAACATCAGACATCTGTTCAACTCTCATTTTGCATACATTTACCTTTAAAATGTCACTAATTGTCATGGATCTGACCTTTCTTCCCTTATCTCCACGTCGTTTTATTCGTTGTTATCGTTTACCGGTAATCTATCGGATTTTCCTGTGTTCCGTCACGGGTTTTGCTTTCACCTTGTCATTAGTGAGTTCACCTGGCCATTAGTGAGTTCACCTGGCAGTTAATTCCGCTCACTATTTATACCCCGCTTCCGGACTCTCTCATTGCTTCCATGTTATTCCACTTAACATTCGAGCCGGTAAAGAGGTATAAGAAATTAGTTACAAAGCTAGTTTAAAAACGAAAGGGTTAGAAAGTAGGGTTTTTAGAAAGAAAGAAAGTTTCTTTTAGCTCTCATTGCTGAGCAGAGGCTTTCTCATTTTCTTTCATTATATACTCTGACTTACGAGTGCTCTTACCCAGGAAAAGTTAGGGTTGTTGAGTTCTCTGTTTCCTTTAGTTTTCACTCCAATAACGGGAGTAAGATAAGCGTGTCTGCTTATTTCCTTTTTTACCGTTTCTACCGACTAGCGCTCTAACTGCGCTGACTCCAGTTTAAAGGGGTCTTATAGTTTTGGTTTCCTTTGTTCGTTCGCTCCACAAACGGAGTTAGATAAGCGTTATTGCTTATTCCTTTGTTTTGCTCGTTTAGCGAGCTCCTCGTTTATAGGGCGAGGTTTGTTGTTTCTTCATTTCTAGTTTTCTCCACTACGGATCATTGTCCGTTTTCAGTGGTGTTCTTAGGAACACTTTAAGATTACCCAGCTATTGCAATTGGATCTCCAACACTCCCATCTCTGTCTCTGACAGAGATCCCTTACACTAATAACCGAACGCAGGTTTTTGATGAATTCTGCATCATTCATCCACTGACTCTTTATGATGATGTTACTGGGTTTTTGATGTAACTCAGAAACATCTCCTGAAGTCATCCTCATTGAAGCTCTTGCTCTTTGAATTGCTGATCAAGATTAATTGAGCCTTAGGATGCTGTGAGTTTTTTTTTGTTTTGTTTCATTTTAAATATTTGGTCGCATATCTTTTGCATGCCATGACTTCCTGATGTCTGTGACCCAACAATATCAAAAAACTATCTTATTTTCTTGTTATCCTACAAGCAGTACTATAACCTCTCTGCATTTGAATGGATCTCTATGGGAATTGGGGTGTGGGACTAGATTTAGCTGTAAATTACACTGGAACAGTATGGAACACATGGTTGGCTAAAGGGCTTCAAGTCATCAAGGGTCTGACGAATCAAACAAGTCTTAAACCACCACTCTGCTGCCAGATATGCAGTAGATATGGATGGATAACTTGAAGGGTTTCTTCTCCTGACTTATTTTTCAGTTCAATAGGACAATTTGTCAGAAGAAACAACCCTTAAAGTTATCCATCCATATCTACTGCATATCTGGCAACAGAGTGATGGTTTGAGGCTCATTTGATGCCTCAGACCCTTGATGACTTATAGCCATTTAGCCAACCATGTATTCCATACTGTTCCAGCTTAATATACAGTAATACAACGTCTATTATAACAAACTGTGAATAACAAGCAAATCAAAACTTTATACAAATAAAATGAATGTGATTTTATGTGGCGCTTATGGTGCGAGTAGGCTTAGTGCTAGTAAGCACAGTTATGATAATTTCAGTCCTGACAAACATCTGAAACTCCAGGCAGAAACTAAGAGACATCCGGTGAAACAGTTCATAATAAAGCGCCAGCTCATTCAGTGTAACAGAATAATCTATTTAAAGTCACAATCCACAAAAGCCAGGGTTACCTCATAGCACCATGTATATGAGCTTTTAAATGACAAGTCTAAATATTAAAGGTTATAGATACAGCATTTCACCCCAGCATCTCATAACACAGCCAGAAGTGGAAGCACACGACCCTCAACTGGTTGCCAGATTTTTTTCAACTGAATTTTGTGTAGATAACGTTATTTCATCTGAGTGTGAAGAGTGGAGTCAGACAGAATCAGGCTTAATCATGACATATCTTTTGTGGTTGGGTTGGACAAGTAATTCATTCATGAACAAATTTAGCAATATGTATAGATTTAGGTTGCCTATGCGGTGGTGTTTCAAGATTCATGTAGCCTAACCCCAGTGAGCAAAAGCTGGAATATAGGTAGATGTCTAGAGGGGTGGAAATCTTAGAATTAGAGGCGTTTTGAAATAAATGTGTCAATTTAGCCCAAGGTAAAGCTTGGCTACATCCTAGCCGGTTAAACAACTTTCACTTTTCAAACAAATTTAGCCAGCATAATTTACAGCTAAATCTAGTCCCACCCCCAAATTCCCATAGAGATCCATTCCAATCAGAGAGGTTATAGTATCGCTTGTAGGAGTACCAGAAAATAAGATATCAAGAGTCTTTTGATATTGTGGGTCACAGACATCAGTATGTAAAGGATATGCGACCAAATATAAAAAAATTATTACTTTATTTTACATTATGTTAAACTGTCCGATATTTCTTGATGCCCGGAAATGGGGGGGGGGGACTATATACAAAAGGTTCTATAATTTCTAAACCGTTCATCCGATATGGATGAAAATACCCTCAGATTAAAGCTGACAATCTGCACTTTAATCTCAAAAATGTGTCACTGTCCAATGAATTATGGTGCTCACTGTGTATATGAGCTTTTAAATTAAATATGCATTCCCATATGCACACATTTTGATCACTCACTTGTGTGTATGCATGTTGAGCTGGTCTGGCTGGAGCCAACATTTGGAAGGACTGCAGTGATGTTGAAATTATATTCCATCCCAGGTTTCAGATCAGGAAAAACAGCAGTGGTGGTATTAGGTGCACATATATATGATCTGGGCTCTTCTCCTTCACAGTCGTAGGTGATGTGGATCTCATAACAAACTCCCTCCATGCTGACCGGGCTTTCCCAGCACAGTGTCGCTGACCTGGTCTTCACATCAGTTGCTCTCACCCTCCCAGGGGCAGATGGCTCTATTTGAAAGAACAGAGAGGGAATTTATCATTGCTTTTAGCCTGCTAACATTGCATTTAGCAAGAAACCTAAAAAAGTACTGGATGTTTATGTCAGGTTTTATACATTTACATGCAATTCTACAGTATAAAAAATAAGACAACACATATACACACACTTGTGCACTAAGGGGTCGATTTATTAAAGGTTTGCATGTACAAGAACACGTGTAAAACCTACCACCCGCAAAAAATCATCCAAGGTGATCAACTAACGAGGTGTAAAGAGGATTGCGGGTGCTAAAATTGAAAGATACATAGATTTATTATCTTTGCGGGTTAGCCTAAAATTAGCCTAAAATTTTTATATCTGTTTCTCGAATAGATTTACAACCTTTAGCTTTCAAAAATAATAATTGGGCTCTAACTACAACAAATGCTGCATCAAGCACAATGCGTTCTTTCAGTACAAAAACGCAGCCTATTAGCCCTATCTACAGTGGCTCCCTAGTGGTAGTCGTCAACGTCCCAATTATAGTATTCATATTTCTCTGAAATTGTAAATTACAACTAAGAGAACCTTCAAGATTCCGATGCAGGATTGTGTTGCCACTTGCGAATACATCAGGCTCTTAAGTTGCACTGCTGATAAATTAAATAGCAGGGTGCTATTAATAGGCCAAAACTGTTTACAAAATTACAACCTTCATCTTGCCACAGTCACAGACAATAACATGCATAAAATTCACTATTTCTACATACTAAAAAAAATCATTCCGATATTGAAACAATAATGTATTATTAAAAAGTTGTACAAATAAGCATTCAATGTATTTTTCCTTGTGTAGCCGACTGTACTATGTAGGCTACAGTAGCCTACATTACCTGATGTACTTTTAGAATAACATTAACATTGTTTTTCTACAAAATCTGATATAAACAGTGTAACGGAACCAAATATCCTACCTGGTTATGAAGCTACAACTTTTTACTGGTGAACCTTGATTAGATTCTCTTATTCAGTTTCACCACTGTCCAGCAACTATCGCACTGTAATACGTTGCTGTTGTTTATGTAAAAACACACAAACTGTAAATTTTTACGTATATAAATACATTAGGCTACGTATTTTATGCACAGAACTGTGCCCTGGTATTATGTGAGTTATATACTGTATGTAATGATTGTGATATTGTAGCTAGCACAAGTGTTTTGATGTGGGTCAGATCCATAGACTGTAGAAAAATAAGGAGTAGTCAAAGAGTGTCATCTCTGAAATGACTTAAGTTAGAAACAGCGCTTACAGTGGCTGAATGGGGAACTACTTGATTGGTGGTTCTTTTATTCAATGGGGAAGTTTATTACAAAAAATAAAATGTACAATTTACGATTGAGGTGAGTTCCCTTTCAGTTGAGAGTCCCGTTTCAGGTGAAACAAATGAAACATGGCAGAGGCCGTCTATGCAGCCATTACAAGTCAAATATTGATTAACACTGAAATTATTAGTATGTCATTTTAAAACAATAAATATTGTAGCAATAAATATTTGAGAGTAATTTCTGAATCGAGGCTGTTAGAAAATATTACAGGGATTCCCGCAGTCATAATATTCATGGTGACCAGCTTTAACACAGCCACTGCCATAACAGCCAGTCGCAAATATAAAGATCGCCTGTAAATGTCTAGTATGGTAGCCTAATATATGCTTTTTTTACACACCACAACTGTTACAGCCTAGCAGTTGTAGTTGATAAACAAAAACAAACAAACAAACAAACATTCAGTACATCGCAAGCAAAATTTAGCTCTACAGTAAAATAAACTTCAATGGGACTGTCAGTGTCTTTCATCTTGTTGAGTACAATAACTGTATAAAAGATTTGGACAGCTATCAAAATAATCAGCTTGCTAAATTAAAAGCTGAGCTAATCCTATGCAGCTAAGTGATGACCTGAAAGTGAAGCTAGAAGCCCTAGTTGCTAACTCGCTTGCTAGACTTACCTGTGGTAGGTGATGTGCTTGCAGAGCACAGTTTGTAGCCACATTTACTGCAGAAGTCGTCATCCTGCCCATATTTCCTGCTGCACTTTGGGCAATCCATCCTCCTCCCTCTGGGTAAACATCACACAATTACAGCAAGAAGAACCAAAGCACCTTGTACAAAAGATAAATGTGCTATGGGTTTGGGATGTAAGAGGATTTATATTTTTTAGTTTCCGCTATTTTAAAATCAAAATCAATGGAGCGTACAGTATATGATCTATATGTACCTTTCAGAGGATCTCACAGGACTCAAATAGTCTATTTGCCAGCTTAGTTTAATAATGTATTTTTGTGAATAAATGAAGGCCATTTTAGTCTGACTCATTAAAAGTTCAGGTGTGTTCAAATCACTATATTAACTTTGTTAGTTCAATTTAACTTATCATTGTCAACCTGACCTTTGACATATAAGGCAAAGAACTTATTGAAATATCTGTGTTAATGATTATCTCTCAGGCTGCCTAGCTGTGGAACACAAGCTGTAAACCACTTCCAAGAAAAGTAAACCGAAAGTGTTTTTCACCTAAGGGAAAGCTTGGGACATTTTAAATGGATTACATTACTTAACATTTATTTAGCAAATGCTCTGATCCAGAATGACATACAGTGTAGAAAACATTACTGCATTTGCCTGATTTATTCAGTAATACATAATTTATTTAGTTCCAGACCTGACTAACAGCAATTCAAGACAAAATAGAATACACTGTATGTATCATCTCAAACCATTCATGCAAATTAATTGTTCCAAGAAAAAAAAAGACCCAAAATGCTGATTCTTACAGATGATATACATAGCACACTCTAAAGGCCGTTACACATCGGGGACATAACGAATAAGCGGGCGAAAATGCGTAAAATTCGTCGGCGAATATTTTGCGTAAAAACCTCGCGTTCTTTTTCACGGTTGAAAATCCCTGCGAATAAAAATCGATTACTCTTCGTCGGGCGATGACGACCTGGTTATCCGTTCTCGTTCGTGATGTCATTCATTAAACACAACAACGTTCAAGAAAATAAAAAATTCGGTCCATCACGGAACGAAAGTGTATTTTTTTTTGCCTCTATCAGAACGTTAAAAACAGAGCATGCTTAAATTACATTGCCAAAATATTGAACCAGGCTTATTATGTGTCCGTTTTTACTTGTGTAAAGTTTGTTTTGTCTACAACATGCTCTCCTTCTCTTCCCTCCTTTTACGGACATACGTGTCCCTGAGATTTTTCCACTGCCTCTTGATCTCTTCCACTAATATAAAGGGTTAACCACAACACAACAATACATTACGTCATTTCAACAAACAAACATCTTTAAAATACAGTCCTTTCATTCCATTCAACTTGGCTGGGGCTCTTTATGTGCTTAGACATAAGTTGTGTGAGTAGATAATTCAATATTAATGCAACTTGGAAGATCATTTTTCAACCCTACTGTCAAACATCCCTCTGGGCAAACATCACACAATTACAGCAAGAAGAAGGAAAACACCTTGTACAAAAGGTAAAAGTGTTAGGGGTTGGGAATGTAAGGGGAACCAATGATTTATACTTTCCGTTTCAGCTAATTTAGAATCTAAATCAATAGTACACATAACAGCTGTATGTAGCTTGCAGATGGCCTCACTGAACTCATAGGCTATTTGTCAACTTAGTTTAATGATGTATTTTTGTGAATAAATGATGGCCATTTTAGTCTATGTTCTAAATGGAACATTCAGGTGTGTTAAATTCACTATCAGCTTTGTTTAATCAATTCTACTTCTCATTTTTCTATATAAGGCAAAGCAATCGTATCAAAATCTTTGTGTTATTAGTTACCTCTCAGGTAGCCTAGCTGCGGCACAAAAGCTGTGAATCCTTTCCAATTAAAGTAAACCGAAAATGTCACCTAAGGCAAAGCTTAGCACAGTTGAAAGCGATTAGCCTACATTAGAATACATTAATTTAGCAGATGCTCTTATCCAAAATGATTTAATGTAGAAAAACAAAAGTGCATTCACCTTGATTTATTGAGTAATAGACCCGTCGACCAACATTTCAAGAAAAATGAGTGTGTAACATCACTAAAGAACGAATGAAAAATTAACTATGCTAAGCAAGAAGAACCAGAATTCCAGTCCTTAACACATGCAAATTACATACGTAGCCCTAAGAAGAGAAATAAAACCAGAAAAATACTGAGTACAAAAGGTAGGAGTGTTAAGGGTTGGGGATGGAAGGGGAACCAAGATGTGGTTTGAGGAGGTAATTCTTCAGTCTGCCCATTTAGATAATTCTGTTTCTGCTGTGTAACCCTGTTAAGTTACTGTAAAAGATTTTCGTGGTGGATAACCAAACGCGAAAGTAGGGGGGGATCAGAACAAGTCACTCACGCCAGTGAGGACCAATAAAGGGAGTAAAACAATAAAAGACAGGAAACAAATTCCTTGTAAACAGCCAAACAAAAATCAACCCACTAAAAAGGGCGAACTCGAATAACGAGTGAAAGACAAACTAAGTCTCCCGAGCTCAATACTGGAGCTAAACCGGAAAACTTAGAAAAGAAAAGAACACCTTCGGCACATAAGAGAAGACGGCCAGAGAAGGTAAAAATTAAAACAAAACCAACAAAAGAAAAACTGTCTCAGAGAGAACAGGAAAGGACAAAATAAATAGCGCAGAACGCTAACAGGAGGAATCATACCTATACCTAAAAATAAGATAATTAGCAAGTCCCTCGTGAACATAAACAGCATTTAATATCCCGAGGTCGCTAGTACCTGGCTCAATGCAATGTCGAATGACAAAGAAGCACCTGGGAAGTGGAAGTGAGGAACCTTAATACCCAGCAGGTAGAAGCACAGGTGAAAAAAATTACGAGTGAGGGAAAGCAAAACCCCGGAACGGAACGTGGAAAAAATCCAATAGATTCTCAATCGAGAACCCAGGACGAGAACCGCAACGAAAAATTTAAAAAAACCTATGAACCATGACAGTTACCTTTTACAATATTAGCTACTTCTGCAAACTATGACAATAGCTTACAACATTGGATAAGTAATAAAGGTCAAAATTGTGTTTAATGCTTTATACGTGATTCCGCTGGAGAGGATTCGATTTTTCTAAAAGATTCTGTATGGAGGAATGGTAAAAGAACCCCACCCCCCGCCCAGTATGTTCACTAATCTCATAAAATTCTGTAGAAGATGACTCCATTGTTTTATCCTTGCAAGTGAGAGTGCACACAAAGTACTGAAAACAAGGGGTGCCAATAGTTTTGTAACCTAAGAAAAGTATTACGTTTTATAACAATTTGTGTGTCTGTACAAAAATATAATTTTACAAGTTTTTTTTAAATTTAGATTCCACAAACACAATAAAGCATTTAAATGTTAAATGTTTTTATTGTTTACTTGAACATACACTTTGAAAATCAAATTTGTCAATTCAACATTCAAAGAATTCTGATCCAGTATATGAACCAAATGAATAGAAGCATCAAAACACAATTTAATGTAGTAGAATTCAGATGAAGTGAGACCATAGGCTTAAGAAAAATATGGACAAAATGACTGATGTCACCCATTTTTCTTTTGTGAAAAGCGTTTTTAAGGCATGGAAGTGCAAATTTGTGCTGCCATGTTGTACAAATGTTGGAAATGTTGTCCACGGCAAATGTTTGTAGTTGCTGGTTGCAGCTACACTTAAGACATTATTACTGTAATCTCCTGCTCTTCCAAACACTTTGTATATAGGGGCCCACTAATACACTCCCCCCACCCCAACCCAACCCCCTCCCATCGTGACCCCTCTGCTAACCTGACTACAACTTTCAGATTACAAAATTTAAACCTCGATTAAAAAATACAAAAGCTTCACAACAATGAGGATAAGACATATAAAGTAAGCGCCACAGATTAGAAGGATGCCTACTGGCCTTACTTCAATGTCTATATTTGAAAATTTAAAGGGTTAGTTTGGAATTTTGGACTAATATCTCATTTACAAGTACGATTTACCTGTGATCTTGTCAATCGATGGAGACCATTTTCAGCTGATTCCATGCTGTCCTTAGTATGGACGTTCAGCTGTTGCTAATGCTAGCGTAACCTAATGGTATCAGTTAGCATCCATTACCAAATGCACTTAAACACACTCCACGGTGCACCCAAAGCAAATAAAATATCACGACAGACTATCGGGGTGGACTTGAGTGTTTATACCATATACAGTGCAACTGTGAGTCTTACTGGTTAAATAAAAATACATTTTGAAGTCAAACTATCATTGAATCTTTTACTTCGTGCTATCGCCCTATGTTTTCTGTGGATTGAGCCAATGCGTTGACTCACGGCGGCGGAGCGATACTTTGTAACGTTACCTGTGATAGTAGTTCCGACACTGTTGGAATAGCAGCAACAACAACAATTCCACGTGAGTTGGCGGTAAGCGCAACACAGGAGTAACCCGAAAGAATCAAAGTAGTATTGGTTAGCTATTGACGTAAAATGGTATTTCAGTGTGCATTTCTAGGTTGTCCAAATGTTGGAAAAAAATGGACACTAGCTACAAAGTTTTCACCGATTTCCAATAGAGCAACAGAGAAAACAGCTGTGACGTGTTGCAGTTCGCATGGACGTCAACACACCGACACTGAGAGCAAATTGCGTGCATGTAGTGATCACTTCACTCAAGATGACTACATCAGAATAAAAAAAGGACAGATGGACAGACTTTTGCTGAAGGAGACTGCTGTGCCATCACCGGTTCTTCTCCATACACCGAAAACAACCGGCGAGCAGGTAACTATAAATTATAATAAAGTATAGCATGCGTGATCTATCTATTCAGCTTAGATAGATAGCTAGCTAATGTTCGTTGCCACAATCGGGAAGTTATGTGAAAGTTAGAAAACGACAAGCGTATCCTGCAAATTGGTAGCCAGTGTGCTTGTGTGTATATGCTGTGTTATTCTGTTGTATAATGTTTGTGTTTAGCTGAGTTGGTGTCTGCCAAATATGTAACTTTACAGCAACGGTGGAGTAGCCGTGATATGCTGAGCACATAACCTACAAGCAGCGTTTTTCAGCTTTAGCGGTATCTTACAGATCTACAGCTGGCGATTACTTTGATGGTTTATCAATATTTGGAACAGTCCAGCGCCTTGTATTGTATAACTGTCATTGTTTTTGGTTGTCTTCACTATTTGTGACTGTCGTTTTTTGGTCTGTTGTGTTTGAGGTGCAAAACAACAAGTTGATTCACAAAGTATCTCTCCGCCGCCACACGTCAACGCATTGGCTCCTTCCACAGAGAATATAGGGCGATTGCACAAAGTAAAGGATTCAACGATAGTTTGACTTCAAAATAATGGCATACACACTCAAATCCACCACGGTAGTCTGTCGTGGTATTTTATTTGCTTTGGAGTGTGTTTAAGTGCGTTTGGTAGTGAATGCTAACTGAACCCATTTAGCAGCAGCTGGATGTCAATACGAAGGACAGCATGGAATCAGCTGAAAATGGTCTCCATCGATTGACAAGATCACAGGTAAGCCGTAAATGAGATATTATGTCCAAAATTACAAAGTAACCAGCATGGCGTCCACTACAGTGGACAGGGTTTTCAAAGTCTATTTGTACCTAGTCAAAACATTATTTAATCTAAAAACCATTTGAGAACAATTCTTTAGACCTTGCCTTAATTTGGATAAACTCCATTTTGTTAAATTTGATTGGCTCTCTCTCACACACACTCACACACACATGCCATCCTAATGTTTTCACAGGTTGTGACTTTTATTGTTGTTTTTACTTCAATATGTAGTGTGTTTGTGTTGCTTACTGAAAATAAAGTAAACTTTTAATCAGAAATATATATATTTCATGGTATTTGTAGTGAGTCAGTGTGGAAAAACTGTAGTGGACAGTTCTGTAACTTTTTCAAAATTGAGAAAATTTGGAGAAAAAAAAGTTGAACATTATGTCGTTAAAAGTAATAAAAACCATGTGAAAAAATCTTACTCTGTCTTAATTTTTTTTAGTTTTCTTTAAAAATTCACATGAATTATTTTTAAATCTAAAAGCTGTTGTATGGCCAGTAAGAGTCCCTGTAATCTGTATTTCTGGCTTTTTATCTGTCCTCCTCAACAAAGTTATTTTGTTTTTATTTTAAGGCTGTATTATGGCCAGTAGGGGGCTGTTTGTTTTATGGTGCTGCTTTTAATGCTTTCCATCTCAAGGCTGAGAAGATATAGATTTTTTCTCAGAATAAAAATTGACTGAAATTAAACTCATTTGACCAAAAGTGTAAACTGTCCTATTTAAAAGCTGTAGTAAGGCCAATTGGCCAAATCTGTTTGTTGTAGTGCTATCCTCTTCATGGTTGAACAGCTATTGAATTGTTGTCTGAACACAAAATTCAGCTAAATTAATACAGCTTTAAATTTCCAAATCTGAAAGTAGTATCCAGACCAAGATTAAACCAAGATACATGTTTCTTTTCTAAAAGCTGTAGTATTGTCAATGATGGACAATACAATACGTGATCCTGATTTTTCCCAAAAATAATTTACCAAAATGAAATCCAGTTTAAGTTTCCTAATGTAAAAGCTGTATTATTGCCAGTATGGTCCTCAGTGTTGGTGGTTTTTGTGCTCTCCACCTTGCAATTCCTTTTTTTTTTTTAATTCAGCAAAAGTAGCCAGTAAATTTTTAAATGTAAATATTGGAGTATGGCTAATGTGTGATTCTGTCTTTGTGCTCTCCACAACAAAAGTTGTTCATTTAAAAAACTTACCATAATTAGCCCAATATTACATTTCCTTGTCTAAAAGCTGTAGTTGGGGCAGTAGCGGGTACTCTAATGTGTGGTGCAGGTTTTAGTGCACGTAACCTCACGTTTGAGAAGCAATATCATTTTTTTCATGCATTTTTTAAAGCAAAAATAAAAAAAAATTGTGACCAGTAGGGGGTCGTTGAATCTGTGGTGCCAGTTTTTGCACTCTCCACCTCAGAATTTAGAAGCTATCCAATTTTTTTTCTCCTAAAAAGATTTGATCAAAATTATTCAAAGCTAAAACTTCCCTATCTAAGAGGTGGAGTAAGGTCAGAAAAGGACCCTCTAATCCAGTGGTCCCTGACCCTGTTCCTGGAGATCTACCGTCCTGTAGGTTTTCATTTCAACCCTAATTTGGCACACCTGATTCTACTAATTAGCAGCTCAATGAGATCTCGAGCTTCTGAATGAGGTGTGCTTTGTTAGGCTTGGAGTGAAACCCTACTGGACAGTAGATCTCCAGGAATAGGATTGGGGACCACTGCTCTAATCTATAGTGCTGATATTAGTGCTCTCCATCATACATTTGAGAATCTATTGAATGTTTTTTCTTTAAAAAATATACTAAAATTTGACTGGGTTTAAAATGTCTAATCTAAAAGCTGTAGCATGGCCAATAGGGGGTGCTCGAATAAATGATGCTGGTTTAAGTGCCCTCTTCCCACACGGTTTTAAAGCTATTGAATTTTATTCATAATAAAAAATGACCCAAATTTAAATTGTGAAATTAGAAAGTTGTACTATGGCCAGTAGGGGGCCCTCTAATCTGTGGTTCTGGCTGTATATTTCTCCTCCTCTAATCTGTGGTTCTGGCTGTATATTTCTCCTCCTCTAATCTGTGGTTCTGGCTGTATAGTTCTCCTCCTCTAATCTGTGGTTCTGGCTGTATAGTTCTCCTCCTCTAATCTGTGGTTCTGGCTGTATATTTCTCCTCCTCTAATCTGTGGTTCTGGCTGTATAGTTCTCCTCCTCTAATCTGTGGTTCTGGCTGTATAGTTCTCCTCCTCTAATCTGTGGTTCTGGCTGTATAGTTTTCCTCCTCTATTCTGTGGTTCTGGCTGTATAGTTCTCCTCCTCTAATCTGTGGTTCTGGCTGTATAGTTCTCCTCCTCTAATCTGTGGTTCTGGCTGTATAGGTTTCCTCCTCTATTCTGTGGTTCTGGCTGAATAGTTCTCCTCCTCTAATCTGTGGTTCTGGCTGTATAGTTCTCCTCCTCTAATCTGTGGTTCTGGCTGTATAGTTCTCCTCCTCTAATCTGTGGTTCTGGCTGTATAGTTCTCCTCCTCTATTCTGTGGTTCTGGCTGTATAGTTCTCCTCCTCTAATCTGTGGTTCTGGCTGTATATTTCTCCTCTAATCTGTGGTTCTGGCTGTATATTTCTCCTCCTCTATTCTGTGGTTCTGGCTGTATAGTTCTCCTCCTCTAATCTGTGGTTCTGGCTGTATAGTTCTCCTCCTCTAATCTGTGGTTCTGGCTGTATAGTTCTCCTCCTCTAATCTGTGGTTCTGGCTGTATAGTTCTCCTCCTCTAATCTGTGGTTCTGGCTGTATATTTCTCCTCCTCTAATCTGTGGTTCTGGCTGTATATTTCTCCTCTAATGTTTGGCTTTCCTTCCTATTGTTGTGAAGCTATAGATTTCTTTCACAAATACAATTTTTTTTAAAAGCCAAAAGTAATCCAGGATTAAATTTCCATATCTGTTTTCCTCAAGTATGAGAAGCTATTGAATTTTTTCATTTAACATTAATCGAGCTTCATATTTTTCAATGTAAAAGCTGGAGTATGGCCAATGGGAGGCCCTCTTTTATGCGGTATTGGGTTATGGGCTCTCCTACTGACAGTTTCATATCTGTCAGATAAAAATCATATAAATTCATATTTTCATATTTAGTCCAATAAAAATGGACCAAAAATTAAACCAAGATAAAATGTCTCTTTGTAAAAGCTGTAGTATTGTCAATGGGGCAATTTTAGTGCTCTCAACCACAAATTGATTTATATATTGTATATTATATATATACTCCTCAAAAAAAGTTTGGAAACGTTATTTCGGTCGATTATTCCTTTGATAAATTGATGTAATTATATTATCTGGACATTTTGTTGAGCTATTGAAGCCGGAATTCTGAATATCCCAATATGAAACAAACTTTACCGCGGATGTGCAGGACACATTGGATTAAATTTGTCACATCCATCATTTCCCTTCCAGTCCTCCTTTCTTTCATTTTCCTTGTTTTCCCGATTTCTCTTGTTTCATGTCATGTTTTTCTTTTTACCTTGTCTGTCTCTCTGTGTTGTGTAGGCTGGGTGTGGTTTCCCTGCTTTTCTCCCTAGTTGTCCCTCAGCCAATCACTCGCCTCCCCCGCTCGCATTCCGCACTCCCACTCATCACCTGATTCACTCTCGTATACATTCCTCACGCCTCGTTCATTACTGATCCCTTGTTCACCTGCTCCTCTCCTTATTTATATCCTCTTCTCCGTTTGTCTTCAAGGGTCTGACGTAAAAGCCTTAAACCATCACGTTGCTACCAGAAATACAGTAGATATGGATGGATAACTTTGAGATGGGTTTTTTTCCATAGAGTTAAATAGGAAAACTTGTCAGGAGAAACAATTCTTAAAGTGATCCAGCCATATCTACTGCTTTTACTGGGGCGGCTGTGGCTCAGGAGGTAGAGCGGGTCGTCCGCTGATCGCAGGGTCGGCGGTTCGATCCCCGGCTCCTCGGGCAAGACACTGAACCCCAAATTGCTCCCAATGAGCAGGCTGAGTGAGTGCGAAATTGTAAAGCGCTTTGGATGAAAAGCGCTATATAAGTGCAGTCCATTTACTTCATTCTATATATAAATGCTGGGGTGGCAATAATTGTGGCACACATGATTTTGTTAAAATGATTATTTCTTGATGAGGGATTTTTTTATCATAATAAATTTACTTCAATTAAAGGTTGGACTTTTCAAACTTTTTTCTGTAGCCTACTATTTTCTCGGAAATAGTCTAGGCTATATTAATATAACACAATATAGTGCTAATCTTAACTAATTTGCCAATGTTATTCAATGCTACAAACAGTTATAATTTAGCTTTACTTACCTAAAATATATTTTCTGAAATTAATTCACCCACAACGGGCAAAAGATGAAAGCGAATTGTGAAGATGAGATGGGCATCCTCTTCACTGATTAATGCTCCAAGCTGGGCGCGTTTGATTGTGAAACAACTACTAACTAGTCACGCAATTTTATAAGCAAGTAAATCGAAAGTATCGTTTCGGGGATTGGACAGATAGGTTGCGATTGGAATGGCAGGTATGCCATCCGCCAAGTTTGGTGGCTTGGCGGGGCATGCCCCAGCTGGCCTATACAGCACTGAGAGTTTGGCACTTTTCAAGGTTTCTTACAGAAACAAACACAAAGACCACAGACTCTCAGCCCTTAAAAACATGTAACCACACAGAATTCAGGTACAACTTCACACATCCACAAAATAAAGCCCCAAACTTGGGTTCTTCTTCTAATTCTTCTTCTTTTTCATACTGTAGTTGCATAGCAACCAACACTCCCTGTTCTCTTGCATGCTTCTTATTAGGTGTGGTTGTGAAACCAAGCCTTTTGTTACTCTCCATACTTATTATTCCGGCACTTTTTATCACCTATCTCCTCCTACAACATTCACACCATCAACACCATTCATACCTCATATTATACCTTTATATACCCTATAACCTGCAGGTTGCTATTACTTTTTACCTTTATACCATATACACTTTTTCAGATAATTGACGTTTATCGCCAAAAAACGAATGGGAGTTAATAGGCACATTTTGAAAACTGATGCAATAGAATGTTGATGCTATAACATATTACATTGCTTATGACATCACAATGCCTTCCTCTAAAACACTGTTATGACCCAACAATACTATTCCAGATGATTTGACATTTCATCACAATTCATTACTTCTTTGTATCACTTCCAGGTTCTTTAGATTACTTACCACAAAATACATCACCATATTTTAACACATATTTTAACACTATCACCGTCTTTAGATCCCTTTATACTGCATGCTAATCCTCTTATAGCTTTTAAGATAGACATGCCATCCCAACTTTATAATGTTCATCCTGGCTTAGATTAATTAGCTTGTCTTTACCGTTATTTTAATATCTTTCATAGATATTCACCTTTTTAATCTAAGAAATTAGTCCCTCTCCCTCTCCCGCTGGTATTGTCACAAGTCACTACAACAGCTCTATATACTTACATTGCTCCTTCTGAATGTCCGTTTTACATACTTGGAAGTATTTATTTAGCAAAATCGTTGGCTTAAAGGATTAAATATAGGCTAGCGTTATATTAACCTACATAATTTTAACAAGGCATATCATTATAGTCTATTAAGCAGGTTCATAAAACCAGCATATTCCCAGGTTTATTTAATCAATTAATGTTTTTTCAGTGGAATGTTGACTTGTCTTGTTTGTCAGCGCTGTTAGATTGCAAGTTATGAGAGCTGAAAAGTGATAAAAGTAGTCTGAGGTTCAAAACGAAGGCTGGCTGCTACTACAGGTGATTGGCTCTAGCTGAAAGTGAAGGTTGAAGGTGACTGCATTGGCCTACGTTTACAATTTTGTAAATGTTTATTATTTTTATTCAATAATATCAGAGAAGTACAACACACATTGTAGGCAACATAGAGAATAATTAAATACCTTTGGTTACACTTGAAAACACTCTGATAACCCTACAGCCCTCCACCAGTTGATTTTAAAAATTAAACTTTTTCAAAGTTTGTTTCGGAAAAGACCAAATTGGCCGTGTCATTTAATTTTTTGTGAAGTAATTAGGTAATTAGGTAATTTCATAACCCAAACCGGCCAGCCATCAGCTTCCTTTTCATTTCACTCCTACAATAAATTATGCTCAGAAAAAATTGGAATCCATTTGCCTGTTGTGTTTTTTGTTTGTTTGAGACACTGTGCAGACAGCACATGGTTCAATTTGTGATTCCACGTTAATGGTGCCACATACATTGAAAATAAACTGAGCAAACTACCATTTAAATGCCTGGTCAATCCTACTTTCAAACTTGCTGGGTAAATTTTATTAAATTAAATCAGTAGAAATACAAACACATTTTAGACAACACACATTGCCAGAGGATTAAATACCTGTATGGAATTTTTTATTTAAAACAATAGAAGTTATACCACACAATTGACGTTGAGAGTGTGTGGCTTCTGGGAAACGTTTAGAAGACCTGTTTAGAAGCCTACTTTTAATGCACACAGCAACAAACAAACACGCCCACATCAAAAGTATTCTAACAATCTGCAAACGCTTATTTTCAACAAACTTCATTCCTTCATTCTTTGAGGAAACTAGCTTGCTAGCGAGTAAACTTACATTTAGGAAAGCCTGTCACACATAAGCTTCTTACGTACCCATTCAAGCGGAGGGGGCATGTGCCCCCTCAATATTCTGAGATGTTTTTGAAAAATTATATTTCATTTGTCATCAGAACCTATTAATAAAAGTTATCTTGTTTCTTAGCTCATCTTTAAGCCTTACCCCTCTTTCCCTGTGTGTTGGTTACTTTCAAAAGATGCTATAGGCAACCCTGGTCTTGCAGTGCTGGAGACGGTCCTGGTTTTTACTCCATCCAAACCTATAGCTACATATCTGGATTTATTTGAATGAATCAGGTGTAATGAATGCAGTAACCATGTGCACTCTGCATTTCACCCCCACTCCAGGACCAGGGTTGCTGACCCCTGCTATAAATACAGGGCGGCAGTGTGGTATGATGGTTAAGAAACTGGCCTTGTAATGAAAGGTTGCAAGTTTGATTCCCAGGTAGGGGAAGGTACTTAACCTGAACCGCTTCAGTATATATCCAGCTGTATAAATGGATAATGTTTTTTTTATTTTTTTTAAAAAGGTTAGAAAATAGCTGTGTAAATCGCTCTGGATAAAAATGTAATGTTAATGGAGTTAATGCTGTGTGAGTTCTCATACACATATACTGTATGAGATATTGGCTGGCAAGTCCATTTTGAGTTGTGGCAATATTTTAAATTCAATTTAACTTTTGCCATAATGTTGTACCCCCTCAAAAATGTTATGTGCATGACGCCCCTGCTGTCACATATAACCTAATCGCTACTACAAATACTCAAATCAAATATATAGGCTATGTAACGTATTCCACTGCTTGTTAATGTATGGGACTGTTCACATTCTGTGTGAAAGGTTCAGTTTCAGGAACGTTCTACTCCAAAGTGAACGGGTGTCTTCATTTTCCAGTCTGGAGCTACTCCGTCGAGGTTATATAAAAACTATTGTTTTTTTTAGTTGAAGCGCTGTCAATGTGTCTGTCATTGACAAGTAGCCAGTGGCAGGAATAAAACGTAATTTAGGTGGCACACAGGGTGGTCAATAATATTTCAAGGGTAGTCAATGCCACCCTGGCAACCCCTTTAGCTCCGTGCTTGCTAAAGGTTACTCTGCCAAAGTTTTAAAATGCCACAGCTCTCTAACATTTTAAACTGGTAAACAAACTGCTAATAAACTGCTCAAGCAACCACACAAAAATGTATTCATGACCTTTACATTCTAGTTCCTGTTCTTCTTGTTCTTCTCCCTCTGCCCTCCTCTTCGATTTCATCAGAACTTGTCAAAACCTATCCACCGCAATCTGGCTTAACCGGTACTACGAAGGTGGTTAACAACTTGCTAAGTGAACACAGGCGTTATTAATCAAGCTCTATGCGTGTTCCCATAAAAGGGGCGATGTCTGCAACAATGAACCTATAGTGGTACAGAATTTCTCTTCTGAGGAAAATAAGACTGCATTACGGGCGGATATATATATATATATATATTATATATACAGGCATTTAGCAGACGTTTATCCAGAGCGACTTACACAACTTTTTTGAATTTTATTTACATATTATCCATTTATACAGCAGGATATATACTAAAGCGATTCCGGTTAAGTACCTTGCTCAAGGGTACAACAGCAGTGTCCTACCTGGGAATCGGACCTGCGACCTTTCGTTTACAAGTCCAGTTTCTTACCCATTATACTACATGGCTTCCCATATAATGGACAGAACTCTATGGGGAAAAAAGTCAGGAGAAACAACCCTTAAAGAGATCCATCCACATCTACTCCATATCTGTCCGCAGAGTGATGTTTTGGGGCTCGTTTGATACCTTAGACCCTTGATGACGTACAGCCATTTCGCCAGTCATGTGTTCCATACTGTACCAGCGTAATTTACAGCTGAATCTAGTCTCACCCCCCAATTCTCATAGAGATCAGTTCAAATGCAGAGAGGTTATAGTATCGCTTGTAACAGTACCTGAAAATAACATATCGAGAGTCTTTTGATGTTGATTGGACACAGACTTCAGGAAGTAACAGCATGCAAAAGATATGCGAAAAATTTCTAAAAACATGTTTTCACTTTGTCATTATGGGCTAGTTTGTGTAGAATTGAAAAAATGAACTCAATCTATTGTAGAATATGTCTGTAATGTAATAAAACGTGGAGAAGGTGAAAGGGGTGGGCAGACTTTCCGGCTTGACTGTATATATATATATATATATATATATATATATATATATACATATATATATATATATATATATATACTGTATATAAGTATTTGCAGTTGTTCCATTAAAACGTTTTTGGTGCTGTATAGAGAGCCGGAACATGTTTGTTAAATGTATTAAATTGTACCAGTGGCCAGTGGCATATATTTTTCATCATCAGAGTATCGCTGTGTTTATTGTACACAGTAGAGGTGAGAGTTTGTGTTGGACGTTAACATAATGACACTCCTAGAGATTTGTTCCACCTGGGTGCAGTATGCTAGTGATGTGTGTGTGTGTGTGTGTGTGTGTGTGTGTGCATAGTTATGATTGCGTAACAGTATGTGTCTGAATTGCTTGGGGTATATGGTTAGGTTTATTTGAAAAACATGTTTGAATTTATGTAAATTCAAACATGTGCGTGCGTGTGTGTGTGTGTCTGTGCGTGCATTGTGAAGTCAGTTCTCACACACACAATGGCTGGCTGCTTCAGTGAGTCAGGGAGCTAATGTATTTAAATGAACGTGAGAAGTGGAAGAACACGACCACACTTTTACACCATTATACTAATTTACGCCTTTACTATTACAAAATTTCAGACTTTTACACTATTACCCATTTCACACTATTACACTATTTCACACTTTTAGACACTGTCTGAGGGTTCTCTTTTCCTCCAGTCTGTGACTCTGTGCACAACAAACACAAAGCAGCAATCGCTATTGTGCAAACAGAAAACATGAGACCTGCAAAATCGTTCTAGATGTCTAACGCAATACTGCAGCTCCACTTCCCATAATGCTTTGCCCCACAGTAGAGCAGGGGTTCACAGACTCATCCCCGGGGTCCCCTGGTGTACGTTGGTTATTGTTCCCCCTTAAATTGCAACCAATGAATTGTAACAAGCTGTTAATTGTTCTTAATTACACTCCTTTAAGTGAAGCCCTGGAAATGGCTATGCATGCCAATAAATCAATATTCACATCCAGGATTTTCCATCAATCAGATCGACTAATGCATTCATTTAATATTTTATATGTCATAATTAATTTTGAATTAATTTTTAAAAATGGTACATTTTAATTGATTTAAATCAGAGAGATCCTAATTGCTGAAAGCGTGGACATGTTCACTGAAACTAAACCATTCGTGGAAGAGGAAGACTTCAAAGTAAATGGCAGTAGGGAACACCAGGTATAAGGAACTGCTCTTGCAACTCCAAGATTGAAGGGTTGATCCCAGGTGGGGCACTGCCATTATATCCATGAGCATGGTACTTAAGCCAAATCGTTTCATTAAACATCCAGCTGTGTAAATGGATTATACTCTATATAAAGGCATACAAGCTGTGTAAAATGCTCTGGATAAGAATGTGTACGAAAAGGCTGAAGTGCAAATATACAACGATCCAAACAACTGCAATGTGTTAAAAAGAAATGTAGGAAAAAATTTCAACGTAAGTGTTTTCGACAGCCTCAAATGATCAAGTGGTTTGCTGCAACAAGACCTGGCTTGTGCAGGGAATTCCAATGACTCATCATCACGGTCCTCACAGCACATCACGGTCCTCACAGCGCATCACGGTCCTCACAGTGCATCACGGTCCTCACAGCACATCACGGTCCTCACAGCGCATCACGGTCCTCACAGTGCATCACGGTCCTCACAGCGCATCACGGTCCTCACAGCGCATCATGGTCCTCACAGCTCATCACGGTCCTCACAGCGCATCACGGTCCTCACAGCGCATCACGGTCCTCACAGCTCATCACAGTCCTCACAGCGCATCACGGTCCTCACAGTGCTGTGAAAACAGACACACTCCGGGAACTACAGAGGGCCCTGATAGTTCTGGGTATGGATGGTTTCTGAATCAGTTTTTTGTGCAATAGAAAAGGGGCACAAGGTGAGCAAGAGAGTTAAAGGCTTTCAGTATTCTCTCCTCTCTCCTGCTTCCAAATGGCACAGTCCCATAATCTCATCTCAGCACTGACAAATAATTTTAAAAAAAACACACAGCACCTCAAACAATAAAAGTTATTTTGCGATGTAATAAATGAGATGCTTACTTGCGGTCTAAGAGTCTACACAGAATAAATTTTTTGTACATGAAATATAATGCGCTTCACGTAATGTCAAATGTTATTTTGCCCTCTAAAGCGGTTTTCTGCCTCAGGCTACTAGGTATCTCGGTGCTCAATATATAAGATGTCCCCTTTTAAATCATCATCATCATCATCATCATCATCCATCAACCCGCTTATTCCTATTCAGGGTCACGGGGGGTGCTGGAGCCTATCCCAGCATGCATTGGGCGAGAGGCAGGAATACACCCTGGACAGGCCGCCAATCCATCACAGAGCACTCACACCATTCACTCACTCACTCATACCTATGGGCAATTTAGAGTCTCCAATTAGCCTAACCTGCATGTTTTTGGACTGTGGGAGGAAACCGGAGTACCCGGAGGAAACCCACGCTGGCACGGGGAGAACACGCAAACTCGACACAGAAAGGCCCTCGGCCGGGATTCGAACTCGGTACCTTCTTGCTGTAAGGCGACAGTGCTAACCACTGCACCACCGTGCCGCCCCCTTTTAAATCTCTGTTGAAAATGTAAATTTTTGTCTCACTTTTCTGTGACTGCTCTGTATACTTCTGACTGAACTAAGCTCTGAATTTAGATTTGCTACCTGTTTTTATCTGTTCAGTGCCCATGGACACTTTTGTGTAAAGCATGCTATTTTTAAAAATCATTTGATTTATTAACGATAGGGACTTTAACGCTCAACTTAACAATCCTGCATCCAGAACAGTAAATTAATAAATCATTTGTCAATGCATATGTGTTTAATTGAACACAAGACTGTACGGTTGTCTCAATTTCATTATACCGGTCTGTCAGAAACTTACTCCCAACGGATTTTTCTGTGCAGATGAAAAAAGTGTGACTGCCTTCTGATCAATGCTCACTTTTTGCACGAGTTTCACTGAAGGCAATCTATGTATCATATGATAAACTGCTAAAAATATGTAATTGCTTATTGAACAATTTAACTTAAAAAGCTAGATATACAGTGAACTAAATAATTATTGGCACCCTTCATGAAAATTAGCAAAAATTTCTGTAAAAAATGAACACGTACAATTAGTCATATTTTGTGCTAAAACATATGGAAGAGGTGTATACTTTTGTTTTAACACTATTTTTTAAACACAAAGCTCATCTTGGATTGGAGCCTCACCAACCACATTCACATTCTCTTCCTGCAGGAACAGCTGTGCATGAACATAGATGAGCGTCACTGTCTGGTTGCAAAAATTCTGACGGAACCATTTCAAGACCTGAAGTTTTTTCTTGCAATCTTTATGCCATTTTCCAATGGGAAGTGTATCACCTACCTGACATTGTACTTAACAATGTTAACTAAACAATATCAGCCTTATCAAAAAAAAACGCCCACCCCAAGAAAAAAAACTTTAAATGGAGGGGGGAAAAACACATCCTCTTAACGTCTCGCGTGACCAATTAACGCAGTGTCTTTCCAAATTAGAGTGGGAAATGGATATACCTACATCTCCATGGGATATAGGCTACCGTTATTATATATCTCAGAGATATACACTGCCCCGTGTTGGGTGCCAATTTATATTTTTAAAGCGGTCTTAGTGTACTCAGAACATGGCCATTTTTTGTGAAAGTAAGCAGATCTTAGCCTGATCCATTTAACTGGACAAAGTAGTCTACATGCCCTTCTAGTATAGGCCTATAGCACATACACAATTGCACTATGTAGTTAACATGTAATGTTACAGGGACGTTCTTGAGGAAACCATTTTGTAACCTACCATCAACAACATCCTGCAAATGTTATAAAAATGTTTCACTCAGAACGTTTCATCTTTGTTAACATGTAACATTGCAGGGGCGGTCTTGAGAAAACCATTTTGTAACCTGCCATCAGGTGCAACCTGAGCTAAGACTTAATTCATACTTTCCTGTGATAGAGCAAGAGGCCAACAAGGACACAGCTAAACAATTCCTAATTATAACCAAAATATCAGGGGTTGCCTGAATCTTCCAAATATTAATTATTTAAAAATCTTAACTTAAAAACAACGAGTTCTTAACGAAAACTATTCTGAGTAAACATTAGTAGGGGATAGGCTACAGCATGTAAAGGGACATGCCCAAGATTGCCACTTGTTATTTTTAATTTTCACTTCTCAGAAGTTCTAACCGCTATAAGCTTGTTTGCATGTGATGTCCAGGGTTGCCAGATCTTGCAAGATTTTCCAGCCAAATGGCGACTCAAAACTATCCCAAAAAATATTTTTAACCGAAACCAACGTATTTTCCTATTTTTACTTTTTTAAATAAGTGTGTGCTTTGCGAATGTAAATTTTTACCCGTGTATGCCGCCCATTGATCACATGCGAGACTCCGGTCCTTTTTACTGATGTTTAATGTTCCTTCTTTACTGTACATCATCAATACAGCTCCATCACTGTATTAACATCGTGAACACCGTAGAACTAAAAATGCAGACAAAAAAAAAACACCGTTACGTTAGCTAGTTTGTACATTCATTCATTTGTTTGCAACTGCGTGACTTCCATCTTAATACAAACGAAAGAAAACAATACTAACCACTTTTGCCTGCTTGTAAACCAATGGAGGGGGTTAACTTGATTACTCATTCTTCTTATTACTATAATCTTCTGATTACTCTTCTTATTTTCGAAATACACCTTATATTCGTGCACAATGTCTTCTGCGGTATTATGGAGGTAGATTTGTGTCTTTATTATGCAATCAAACAGAATAGGTTTGCAATCAAAAAAAAGATTTGAGAGCAAAAGTATCAATACAAATCCAAAAGTTTTGTTTGCAAATCCAAAAGTTTTGTTTGCAAATCCAAAAGTTTTATTTGCAAATCGAAATGTTTTGTTTGCAATTCTAAAACTTTTATTTGCAAATCCAAAAGTTTTGCTTGCTACTTCATCCAGTTAATTTTGTGTCTTTATTATTGAATTAAAAAAAAAATGGTTGCAATCAAAATATAGTTTTGAGAGCAAAAGTATTGGCACCGCAAACAAAAATGTTTTATTGCAAGTAAAAATAAATTTGTTTGTTTGTTTGCAAATCTTTTTTTTGTTTGTTTGCAAATCTTTTTTTTGTTTGTTTGCAAAAAAATTCTTTGCTTGCAAATTTTTTGTTTGTGTGACGGACCCTCCTATCCATTAGGGGGCCCTTGGTCTGGGTCTATGCAATGGTGCTGGTTCCTTTTTCCTTCTCTCCTGCAGGAGTTATGCGATCGGGAGGGGGAGGTCTGGCGAGATGGAGACCAGCTGGGCCGGGGTGATTGGGGAGGGGTTAAATGGGCGTGGGTTCAGTCTGCTCGCTGCTGACTGCCGGGCGGACCATGTTTTAAAGCTGTGTTAGGTAGTATGTTTCCGACGGATCCAGGGCATCCTCATGCAGCTGGAGATCCTTGCATGTAAAATCTGAGCACCGAACTTGTCTTTTAATAATTATTGGAACTTGTCTAACTTATATTTAATAAAGGTTATATTCTTGTCCGACTCGTTTGGTCTCCCATTCAGGCACGGCCTGTGAGCTAATTGGTTGTGACATGGGGGCTCGTCCGAAACGTCATTTGACAAGTGGGTCATGACGCTGCGATTTCATGAGAACTTATGTGCCGCAAGTTGTGAATGGCTTGCGAGATCAGGATTGTTTGGGAGACGCTTTTTCGAGTCGGTGAGTTAGTCGTTTGCTGCGTTGGATAATGCAAATTGTGGATTGTAAATTTTGAAAGGAGGTTGGTACTAAGTAACCGAATGTTTTTAGGTTAAATCGAGTGGCGCTGAGGGTATTTCGGAAGCGTTTAAATTAACCATTGTCTGTCCCTGTTAGTTGTAGAGCGGCTTTCGCTGTGGGTGGGTGGTTTTTTGTTTTTGTATGGCTGACACTGACCAGAGCACAGTGTGAGCGGAGGGGGTGCCGGGTACACATCCGTGGCTGTGCTAGGTGAGCAGATTGCTTGCTAGGCCGGGCCACTGGGTAAGTGTTTCAATATCCCATCGCAGTTGGCTGTATGAAGATTAGGGTTGATTTATTTTAGTTCTGGGTAGGTAGTTAGAGGGACTGGGTGTTAGATTGCGGTAACTCAGTGCCACGCGAGGTAATATAGAAGGTTTTAGAACGGTTATTGTTTTTTTGATCGTGTTTTGGTCGGTCCATACAGTATTGTTATGGCTAGCGTGGAGGAGTTTTGTGCTGATCCGTCGGAGGAGCTATTGGAGCGCTGTTCGCGGGATCAGCTGGCGTGCATTGCGGATCATTTTAGTTTGGATGTCGCTGATAGGCGAGCAAAGGAGAGCTTTCAATCTGCTATTGTTAAACATCTGTTTAGGATTGGATTATCTGAGCAGAAAGCCTATGGTGGTCCTGAGTTGGGAGCTGTGGTGTTGGGCCCTAGTGAAGTTTGTTTGAGTTTCGAGCAAAGGAAAGAGTTGCTTCTGATAGGTGCGGCGGACCGATTGGCTATTGAGAAAGAGAGGACTGAGGTAGAGAGATTGAGAACTGCTGCTGAGATGGAGAGACAGCGGATTGAGGTTGAGAGATTGATGTTTGAAGTTAAAAAACTTGAGATAGAGGAGCGTATGTTGGATAAGCGTAACTCTGAGGGACGCGGGTCTGGTGTTTCTGTTGCTCGCTCTTTCGATGTTCGGAATAATCTGCCTTTGGTGCCCAAATTTTCTGAACGGGACCCAGACACCTTTTTCTCGCTCTTTGAGCGGGTGAGTGAGAGTAGGGAGTGGTCAGATTCAGACCGTACCTTGCTTTTGCAGTGTGTACTAACGGGTAGGGCACAGGAAGCATACACGGCCCTTACCATTGCTGAGAGCAGATGCTATTTGACAGTCAAGGCTGCGGTGTTGAGAACTTATGAGCTTGTCCCAGATGCTTATCGCTTGAAGTTTCGTAAATGGCAGATGGGGGATAGGCAGAGCCATGTGGAGTTTGCCAGAGAGTTATTGACTCATTTTAATAGGTGGTGTGCCGCATTGAAAGTGGAGTCTTATGACGCTTTATGTGATTTGGTGGTGTTGGAGCAGTTTATCGATTCTGTTCCTAGCAATATTGCCACATATGTAAATGAACATAAGGTGAAGACTGCGGCAGAGGCTGCTACACTGGCAGATGAATATGCTCTTATACACCGGGGTAACCGTGAATATTGGGCACGGGAGAACGTTGCTTATGGAGGGGATGGCGGTAGACCTCGGGCAGCAGGTGAACGGGGTCAGGGGGCAGCTGATGCGGCCAATACGTGTCATTACTGTAAGGGTAGGGGGCATTGGAAAGCTGATTGTCCTAAGGCTAATGCTAGACAGGGGAGATATGGCAGTAATGGAGGCCAGGTTAAGCCTGCGGCAGTTGCTGGCCCTGTTGGTAATGAGCATGTTGGGTCTGTCGTTTTTCCTGGCCAGCAGGTGGAGTGCCGGTTGGAGTCTGAGTTCTCGGCCTTCGTGTCTGATGGGCGTGTCTCAGTGGTGGGGAGTGATGTCACCGTACCAGTAAAGATTTTGAGAGATACTGGGGCTTTTACCTCATATATTGTGAGCTCTGCATTGCCTTTTTCGCATAAGAGCAGTACGGGGGACCACGTCCTGATGCGCGGAATGAGTCTGGAGGTATTGCCGGTTCCATTACATAAACTGGTGTTGGACTGTGCATTGGTTCAGGGGGAGGTTGTTATGGGAGTGCGCCCTGCTTTGCCGGTGGAGGGCGTGGATATCATACTGGGAAATGATTTAGCGGGGAGCCGTGTTTGGGCTGGGGTTTTTCCCCTTCCTGTAGTGACATCTGTTCCTTGTGTAACAGGAGCACCGGATGAGAGTGCTCGCTGTTTTCCTGGGGTTTTTGCAGCCTGTGCAGTGACTCGGGCAATGTGCCGTGCGGAAGCTGAGTTGGAACTCATGGGGGAGGCAGAGAGTGGGGAATTCTCTGTGGTTTGTCCTGACTCTCTTTTGTCTGTTTCTCGTGGGGACCTGGTGGCGGAACAGGGAACTGACCCCTCTCTGGTTCCATTGTTTGATAGGGTTCTTAATGGGGTTGAGGGGAGGAGTGCTGCGAATGGGTACTTAATGCAGGACAATCTGTTAGTAAGAAAATGGTGGCCACATGGGGAGGCTTTTAGTGGTAATCCAGTTTTCCAGATTGTTGTTCCTTCCAAGTTCAGAGAGGAGGTGTTGAAAACCTCTCATGATCAGTCGGGGCACTTGGGAGTGCGGAAAACATATGAGTACATTTTGCGGTACTTTTTCTGGCCCCTGTTGAAGAGGGATGTTTCCGGTTACATTAGATCGTGTCATACATGTCAGATGACAGGTAAGCCGAATCAGGTCCTGAAGCCAGCTCCGTTGTGTCCGATTGGGCCGGCTGCACAGCCATTTGAGCACCTGATAATAGACTGTGTGGGACCGTTGCCGCCTTCAAAATCTGGTAGCGTTTACTTGCTCACAGTAATGTGTCAGCGTACAAGGTATCCAGCTGCATATCCATTGCGGTCTATTACCGCTAAATCAGTGGTTAAGGCCTTGACACAGTTTATAGCTATCTTTGGAATTCCAAGGGTAATTCAAAGCGATCAGGGCTCAAATTTTTCATCACATCTGTTCGCCCAAGTGTTAAGACAATTGCGGGTTAAGCATAGCCAGGCCTCCGCATATCATGCGCAAAGCCAAGGGGCGTTGGAGCGATTTCATCAGTCCCTTAAGTCTCTGTTACGTGGCTATTGTGTGGAGTTGAACCGTGATTGGGAGGAAGGGCTGCCATGGCTATTGTTAGCAGCCAGGGAGGTGGTGCAAGAAAGCACCAGGTTTAGCCCTAATGAATTGGTTTTTGGGCATACGGTGCGTGGGCCGCTTACGCTTTTACATGATGCCGTGACATTACCAAAACCCCCAGAAAATTTGGCCAAGTACGTGGATGGTTTTCGTCATCGGTTGTATGCGGCCGGGGAAATGGCTAAAGAAAATCTAGTCGCGGCGCAGGAGAAAATGAAATGTTTGTATGACCGGAATACTGAGCAGCGTCAGTTTAGTCCAGGGGATCAGGTTCTGGCGTTGTTGCCGGTTGCCAACTCTCCATTTCAGGCCAAGTTTGCGGGTCCGTTTACGGTATTACGCCGGGTTTCGAACCTGAATTACCTGGTGTTAACACCAGACCGTAGAAAGTCCACTCAGCTCTGTCACATAAACCTCTTAAAACGCTATTACACTCGGGCGTCTCAGGGGGTTGTGTCGGGTGAGGGTTTGGGGGAGGCTGTGAAACCAGTGTCGGTAGCCGCAATAGTGGGGAGTTCATCAGGTTTTCCCTCCGATCAGGAGGATGAAGGAGTAGCACCGCCTGATGAGTGTTTGCTGCGTGGGCGGCTGAAGAACTCTGAGACGCTGTGTAATCTGGAGACTTTGTTGGGACATTTGTCGGAGGAGAAGGGGCTTGAGCTGTCTGCTCTTATTACCGATTGTCCGGGGTTGTTTGGGGATACACCAAGCCGGACGCACCTGATAGAGCATGATATTGATGTAGGTGGGGCGCAGCCAATTCGTCAGCGTTTCTATCGGGTATCAGCAGAGAAGCGCAAGGTGATGGATAAGGAGATTGATTACATGCTCAAGAATGGGATAGCGGAACCCTCTTTTTCGGGTTGGGCATCACCTTGTTTGCTGGTTGACAAGTCGGATAAAAGTCCTAGATTTTGTACGGACTACCGGAAGGTAAATGCGGTTACCAGGCCAGATGCGTATCCATTGCCACGCATGGAGGATTGCGTTGACCAGGTTGGTTCTGCGCGATATGTCAGTAAATTTGATTTACTAAAGGGTTACTGGCAGGTACCTCTCTCTAGACGGGCAAGGGAGATTTCGGCCTTCATAACACCTTCTGGGCTTTTCTCCTATACTGTGATGAGCTTCGGGTTGCGGAATGCACCGGCGACGTTCCAGCGTCTGATGAACAGGGTGGTGTCTGGACTGGAGGGGTGCGCAGTCTACCTAGATGATGTAGTAATTTATAGCGATACATGGGAGGAGCATGTGTGTCGTATTAGGAAGCTGTTTACCCGGTTGGGGGAGGCACGGTTGACAATCAACCTAGTGAAGTGTGAGTTCGCAAAGGCCACCGTCACGTACCTGGGCAAGGTAGTAGGACAGGGGAACGTGCGGCCGGTGCGTGCGAAGGTGGCAGCTATCGACCAGTATCCCGTTCCCGTAACCAAGAAGGAACTTCAGCGGTTTTTAGGTCTTGTGGGGTACTACCGTAGTTTCTGTAGGAACTTTTCCACGGTGGTGGCCCCGTTGACAGGGTTGCTGAGGGGTAAAGTGAAGTATCTATGGTCTGATGCTTGTCAGCAGGCTTTCGAGAACGTGAAGTCTATTCTCTGTGTGTCCCCTGTTCTTGCGGCACCTTGTATGGACCGACCCTTCAAGCTGCATGTGGATGCTAGTGATGTTGGTACTGGGGCTGTTTTGTTCCAATGTGATAGCAGCGGGGTGGAACGGCCAGTCAGCTTTTACTCTAAGAAGTTCAATGCATTTCAGTTAAATTATTCCGTAATTGAAAAGGAGACTCTTGCACTGATTTGGGCATTACGCCATTTTGAGGTCTATGTGGACTCTAGTGTTCCGCTGGTAGTCTACACAGACCACAATCCAATTACCTTCTTGCATTCGTTGCAGTGCCCGAATCGTAGGCTGATGAGATGGGCTTTGTTCTTGCAATCCCACTGTTTGGATATTCGCCACATCAAGGGTTCAGAAAATGTTGTGGCAGATGCCCTGTCAAGAGCTCCCTGTTGACATTTGTGTTTTGTTGTTCCCTTTCTGGTGGCCATCTCTGTCACTTAAATGATTCTCCAGGTTTGGATGAGTCTTGGGGGGTGAAGAATTGGAGACCTGTTCAGGGCGGGGAACACCTGCACAGAATGGTCAGTATGGAAAATTCTATGGAAACTGAGCTGACGGTGCTAATGAATGTTGTCCACATATGGGTGTACGGGGGGGAAGTAGAACTGGGATAACTGTGTTCCCGAGGGGAACCCTGTTCTTATGGGGGGAAGTGTGACGGACCCTCCTATCCATTAGGGGGCCCTTGGTCTGGGTCTATGCAATGGTGCTGGTTCCTTTCTCCTTCTCTCCTGCAGGAGTTATGCGATCGGGAGGGGGAGGTCTGGCGAGATGGAGACCAGCTGGGCCGGGGTGATTGGGGAGGGGTTAAATGGGCGTGGGTTCAGTCTGCTCGCTGCTGACTGCCGGGCGGACCATGTTTTAAAGCTGTGTTAGGTAGTATGTTTCCGACGGATCCAGGGCATCCTCATGCAGCTGGAGATCCTTGCATGTAAAATCTGAGCACCGAACTTGTCTTTTAATAATTATTGGAACTTGTCTAACTTATATTTAATAAAGGTTATATTCTTGTCCGACTCGTTTGGTCTCCCATTCAGGCACGGCCTGTGAGCTAATTGGTTGTGACATTTGTTTGCAAAAAATTTTTTTTGCTTGCAAATCTTTTCTTTGCTTGCGAATCTTTTTTTTGAAAAGAGTAACCTCGTGGGCGGGACCTACACTGAAATCTGTAAGACACGTCTCTATACGACAAATCAGAATGTTTGTAAACAGAGGTTGCTACGATACTTCCGGGTGGCCACTCAGCACTTCAAAACCGACTGAACCAGTCGAAGCTGTGTAGGAACAGTTAGCTAACGTACACTATGCCGAAACCGTGTTGTGTTTGGGGCTGTAATGCCAAATGTAATCAGGCACACCGTGGGTTGGTCTTTTTCCGATTCCCCGCTTTAAAGTCTAAATCGACCCAACGGAACCTGTGGATTCAGAGACTTAAAATAGAGGATACCCCAGATCATACAGTCCGTTTGGCTAGCTAGTGAAGGTAACCATATAGCTCGCTAGCTAACGTTAGCTACTTGTTAACGCTAACTTAGATAAAAATACGTGTTAGCGAACTTAGCTAACGTTAACGTTAGCTGCTTCCCTCAGAAAAAAATTATAGGTAATTCCAGCTATGAACGAACTATCTATCAATCAATAAAACAATGTTTGGCTATCTGTCTGTTGTACTTGTAACGTTAGCTAGCCAGCTAAGAATCCAGAGGTTGAGTTGTCAATAACGTTACAGTAAAAACACAAGTTAAAATCTGAATTGTAAAAACAAATAACGAACAGTGCACAGTTTCTTCTGTAAAGCAGAACACTAACGTTACAGTATTACTGGTTTGACTTTGCTTTGTTAGATCAGGACTTGAATTTGAACTTGAATAACTTCTGCTTGCTGAATCAAACTAACAACTTAACGTTACTGTCACTGGTTGGCTATAAAACATAAAATAAAAACAGAGGTTATAGTTCATTTGTATAAGACCGTGTCCAAAACAGAATTGTATAGCATTTTATACACATTTTGGTCAAATAGAGTAGTTTGTGGACCGAGACGCCCGACATAAGTTTCAAAGTGTCAGAAACATGGGGGGAACTTCTGATTGTATTGCTCATGTCCTTCACAAACGTCGTTGACAGCTAACGTTAGCTAATAAACACCAGACGCTCAAAAACGATGGGATGATAACGTTACAAACATGAAACGATTAAACGTTAAATCCGACCTTGCCTGTTGTGTAGCTAGCTAACTTGTTTAGTTGGTAACGTTACAGTAGTAGGGTTTCCAATAACGCTAGCTAGCTAGTTTGCACTGGTTATTCATGTTCATGATGTTGGTTAGCTACAACGTTAGGGGGGTGCTGACAGCTAACGTTAGTTACATTAGCTAGCTAGACCATAGACCACATCATGTCAATCATATAAATAAAACAATTTCGTTGAGTTTTCACAAATTATTTTTATATTCCAACATTGACTTTACGTGTTCGTACCTTGGTTAAATGACACATAAACACTGCCTGCTATACGAGCAGAGCCGCAGAGCCATTATCCACCCGGAAGTAAGTTATTTGCTGTTGTGACGTCACGCTAATTTGTCCTATAGAGACGTGTCTTACAGATTTCAGTGTAGGTCCCGCCCACGAGGTTACTCTTTTCAAAAAAAAGATTTGCAAGCAAAGAAGATTTGCAAGCAAAAAATTTTTTTGCAAACAAACAAAAAATTTGCAAGCAAAAAATTTTTTGCAAACAAACAAAAAAAAGATTTGCAAACAAATTTATTTTTACTTGCAATAAAACATTTTTGTTTGCGGTGCCAATACTTTTGCTCTCAAAACTATATTTTTATTGCAACCATTTTTTTTAAAATTCAATAATAAAGACACAAAATTAACTGGATGAAGTAGCAAGCAAAACTTTTGGATTTGCAAATAAAAGTTTTAGAATTGCAAACAAAACATTTCGATTTGCAAACAAAACTTTTGGATTTGCAAACAAAACTTTTGGATTTGCAAACAAAACTTTTGGATTTGCAAACAAAACTTTTGGATTTGTATTGATACTTTTGCTCTCAAATCTTTTTTTTGATTGCAAACCTATTCTGTTTGATTGCATAATAAAGACACAAATCTACCTCCATACGGTATGCAGTCTCTTGTAAGCGCAGTGAGAATTGAAGACAAAAGAAAAACCGTAAACTTAACTTCATTAACAAAAACACTGAGTGCGACCCCAAGTGGTGAGTAACTGCAATTACACTCATCTTAAATTACTGCAAATAGGCCTACATATTGACTGCAATTACACCGTGACTGCAATAAAGTAAAAAAAAAAGTAGAAAGTAGCCCAATTTAGCTGTAAAACTGCGGACATGGCAACAGTGATGTCTGGTTTTTTAAGGTCAGTTTAAGCTTCCGTCAAGCACAATTCAACGTTTAAAATATGGATATTTGCCGACTATGGAACAGAAAAAAAAACTAGATATCCTAGTCCAAAACGAAAACGGATTATTCCATCTCAGTAAGAATCAGACAAAATATGTTAAAAGCACTCCCGGATGCCCATTCACCCCTCCACTCACACCCGTGGATTATTTGGCCAATTGGTGCAAAATAGCAGGTTGTGCCCTACCCTCGATCATCATACGAGCTCATTGTTTAACTTCAGCACCGACGATAAAACACGAGATTGCTGATTGCTGCAAGATACGATGTGAGGCGGCCATTTACGTATCTTCATTCCTTTAAGCACCCGTGAAAATCAACTGCATGTGCACTCGGCCTTCTCTGTATTTTTTATATTACCCCACGCTATAATGCGAATCTGAACTCGTTTGTTGATATAATTCAAACAGTTCTCATTTAGCTTTGCTTACCTAAAATATCTGTTCTGAAATCAATTCACACACAACGTTTTTCCGCAAAAGATGAAAGCGAATTGTGAAGATGAGATCGGAATCTTTTTCACTGATTGATGCTCCAAACTGGGCGGTTTGATTGTGAAACAACTATTAACTAGTCACGCAATTTTATAAGCAAGTAAATCAAAAGTATGATTGTTAAGTTTCGTTTGGAGGAGGGGGTTAAGACAGATAGGCCATTGGAATGGCAGGGATGGCATCTGCTAAGTTGCAGCTTGGTGGGACATGCCCCATACCTATACAGCACCGAGAGTTTGGCACTTTTATACTACGAAGGAAGCTCAACATATTTATTTTATTTTATTAAAGGATCTCTATTAGCTGGTAGCCATAGCAACCAGCTAATCTTTCTGGGGTTCAACACAAAAAACATACAAAAGCAACCACAAATGAAACACACAATTACCATTACCAAATTAAAAGATAAAAACCTCATCTCAGACACAGACATGGCCTAAAAAATACAGATAAGTAAAAACAAATAAACACAGAAAACAAACAGCAAACAGATTACATACATAATTAGAGTTTCTATTTGAAAGACAATTAACTGCTGGACCGGACCCTCTCATGTTATGACCATGTACATTATTGCTATTCAATTTGATCAGACAAAAAAAGATAATTTTGACCACTAATGACCGACCTGAACAGTGCAAGTACAGGTGTAGCTCAAAAAATTAGAATATCGTGAAAAAGTTCAATATTTTTTGTCACTCATTTCAGAAAGTGAAACTCATATATTATATAGATTCATTACACATAGAGTGAAATATTTCAAGCCTTTATTTCTTGTAATTTTGATGAATATGGCTTACAGCTAATGAAACCCAAAATTCAGTGTCTCAGAAAATTAGAATATTTTTCTTTAACATATTTTTAAAGTATCATATTTAACAGGCACGTGCAGAGGTTGTTAGAGGGGCAGGGGCCCAATTTCATAAAAGGGCACGCTGGCGATTTTTGATATAAAAAGGGTTATTTCTCCCGACTCATTTTCCTATAGAACTCTGGGGGGGGGAAGTCAGGAGAAACAACCCTTAAAGGGATCCATCCACATGTACTCCATATCTGGCCGCAGAGTGATGGTTTGGGGCTCGTTTGATACTTCAGACCCTTGATGACGTACAGCCATTTCACCAGTCATGTGTTCCATACTGTACCAGTGTAATTTACAGCTGAATCTAGTCTCACCCCCAAATTCCCATAGAGATCAGTTCAAATGCAGAGAGGTTACAGTATCGCTTGTAACGGTACCTGAAAATAAGATATCGAGAGTCTTTTGATGTTGATTGGTCACAGACTTCAGGAAGTCACAGCATGCAAAGGATATGCGACCAAATATTAAATATGATACTTTAAAAATATGTTAAAGTTTCGTGGGCGTCTGCCCGGACCGCCTCCTCTGGGCACACTACCAGTGCCTCAATGGCGGGTTCAACAGAGGGCATACGGTCCAGCCCATGGACCCCAGCGTCCGACATACACGCAAATGTCCTAAATTCTTTGGCCGCCCGCTATACGCCAGGGCGTGACCAACATTTATTCAGCTCTGCCAAGAAATCGTTCGATGCTGGCATGGCGAACCGCGCCCACTGGGAGGCCCGTCGGTGAAATCTAGATGTCTCCCATGCATGCCAGTGCTGCACAAAAAATGGTTTTTAGAGAGGCTGAGTAACCCACTGAACTGTTAGTGGAACCTGAGCCTCCCACCGACCCTCTGTCAGATTGGTCTCCTGTGTCAGACCGTCTCTGAGCAAACTGGGTGTTTGACGCCGCTGTAGAGATTGCATCAAACGCATCCAAATTTGGATCCCTGTATGAATCCTCCTCTACCGGGAGCCCCTGTGGGGAGCCGTGCCAGGGAGCCCCGTTTCTGCTTTCACACGGTCTTCCAGCATCTCAGTCAGCTGTGTGACTTCTGCGGATAGGTTGCTACCTCTGCCAGCTTTGCCCTTTTTTTGTGAAGGGCCCTCAGTGGTGGAAATACCTTTACGTTTGGGGACAACCTCTACTGTGGATGGCGTTCTGCCCAAGGGGGACATGTGGGACACGAACGCATCCAATCGGGCCTGCGTGTTCTCCAGCGCCATACCCATACAGCATGGGCAGGGGTCTGAGAACGCTTCCTGCAGGTGCCCTAGGCCGAGCGCACACGCTACTCTGCCGCACAGACCAATCGATGTAGCACCGTGCTCACCGATTGGGAAAGTTTTACTGAGGTGCAGTCGCAGCCAGTACAGACTTAGGATCAATCACCGAAGCCGTTGCTCGTAGATTGTAAAAAAACAAATCTCACTGGGGTGCACCCACACCCAGGATAGATCTGGAATCAGTGAATAATACAGAAGAATACAAACCTGTACTTGCTGTATACAAACCTGTTCACCGCGTGAATATGTTTCGCTGGAGTGAACAAAATAAACGTGGTAGCACCGTGTGAATATGTTTTGCTGGAGTGAACAAAATAAACGTGGCAGCACTGTGTCCCTAACTGCAACCAATAAATATGCTAAACGTAAACAACCGCAGTTTTTAGCGTTAGCAGTATAACCAAGAAAACAATACCCGTCTTAAAATAACAAAACTATTAGTGGATATCGCATGCAAGTGCATATTCTCACCTTTGGAGGGCGAGAATCGTAGCCCCGACTAAAGCATTTCGGGATTTGCACAAGATACAAACAGTCTCACGTCTCTACTCTGCATCGGCGAGAAAACAAAGATGATTTCCACAGTGATGCGCCTCCCTTTATAGGGAGGAATTACGTGACTACGTGGAGGTCATGTCCATGACAAATGTTGTCATAAGAGTCTCGATGCATCGGACACCTGAAAGGTCCATCCTGATTGATGACCCTAATGGTCGGAGGAACGAAATAGAACTTTGTGTAGGCTACTGTAGCTATAGCCTACTGCTATACTATGACAGACATTCTTACCAGTTAATTGCATTTTACGTAGGCCAATTCAGAAACATTTCTGTAGATTAGTGAAACGAATTGTCAGGTCGTATTATCAGATATATTATTCCCAATGTTCATAGTTTTGCAGTGTTCACACTGAAAAACAATTAGCCTATTTCTCACTGTAACATCTAAAATCTAATTTAAATATGTCCCTTGGAAATGACTGGTTGAATAAATTAATTCATGCATATTCACATTGAAATGGTAGCTGTCATGCTTATTTATGTTTAGTCATGATCGTTTAAACAACATCAATGTGCAAGAAAATAAATAAAGCCATTTCCCCGACTTAAATTGACAAATTTGTATATATGATATGAATCACAAAAATGAACTGCCATTTTGTTATCTGTTGTAGGCAATCGTTGGATACTTTGTCCTATGTGTGATAATAACCTACTGAACGACACACTTTAGGCTAAATATCTTGGGGCATCATTATCTTGGGGAAATTCATAAAAGGCATAACTACACATCATCACTGTTGCCATCTTTCAATCTCTGTGGGCATGAGCACGATGATGTCACCCAAAAATGTGAAAAAACTTTTGCAGTAGGATACATCGATGTATGCTTCACCAGAGGAGAGGAGCAGAGTCAAGCTGCTTTGCTCATCTCCTCCAATATTGGGACAGTGGAGGTAGGGAGGACACAGAGATCTGTTTTCAGGGCATGGAGGAGAGGAGGTGGCAGTGGAGGAAAGCAGGATGCATTTTTCGACTATTGGGACGCACCCCATTTTACCGTGGTCTTCACTTGACGTACACACATTACCTGCTGGTCATGCCAAAGTATTGCAGGCTTGAGAGCCGCATGTGAATCCTTATTGGTGTTGGAAATTATCGGTGTTAATTAAAAGGAAACTGATAGGCTTGTTATTGGATTTTAAGTCTTCCTTACATTATATACCATTATTGTATGACATGTAGAAACTTGTAAATGGAGCATGGTGAATGTGTGTTGCTCATTAAAGACTGATGTGTCCTATATAGTCTACTGTAAGCAAACAATGAACACAGTTATGGCTGCGCTAGCTTTATTGGAGAACGTGGGCTGCGTCCCAGTATTCTTCACTCCTCACCTCCTTTCCTCCACTCGTCTCCTACGAGGAAGTATGCAAAATAACCTGTACGTTTCAAGTGCAAGTATTTGCATGTACAGTATACAATGCACCTGACATTGTGGTTTGGGTTGAAACATGAATTAATATGTAACCATTAATATGTAATTAAGATGTAATGAGCAACATTAGATTAAAAGACAAAGATCCGTTTCTGGGGCACGAAGGTGAGGTGGTGGTAGTGGAAAAAAAGGAGGATGCACTTTTCGAGTATTGGGATGCACCCATGGCAAACCATGCATTTCGCAGAGAGTGTTAAGTGAACGGACTGACTTTTTTTCCCAAGATGATGAACTGCTATCGGTTCCCCAGAGCCATTCCATTAAATGTATGTAACCAGTTAGACCCACGGCGCAATTACAGAGGTCATTCATGTGAGTTCAATTTGAAGTTCATTTGAGATTTATAGACGGAAGGTACATACCAGGTACGTACAGACGTACGCTATTTTAAACAAGCGCAGCCAATTTTACAGCGCTTACGTCTATTTAAAAAAATGTGTTTATGTGAAAGTTAAAGATGATGCCCAAGTACTTTTTTTTATTATAAATGAGGCCCCTGGTCTAGCACACTGTCTCTGAGTCCACCATGTGGACAGACTCCAGTCCAGATGTAAATCCCGGTTGATTGCAACGCTAGAAGGTTCAAGATTTCAGTTTTATGCCCCTTTCATTGATACATTATGAATAGATTTTCCAGTGCAGGCAATTACATTTGCACATGCGTAAACGGTGTATTTTCAGCTACCTGGGACTGACGGTAAAGCCAGCAGTTATTAATGTGATGTTAGTTTGATTCTTTGCCATCTACTGGTAGAGAGAAGGTGATATCATTGTCTCGGGCAGCTCAGTTATTCAAGGCATTTAAAAAAATAAGGGACTGTCCATTAAGTTCAAATCAAATTAAACATTTATTTTGAATGTCATAATGCCATTTATACAATTAATAAATGCTCAAACATGTCTGATGAAATATATCAATTCTAAAAAGTGCAGAGAAGCAAAACAAATTTTGAATCCAGCTTTGTAAAAAAGAAAAATACAGTCATCAGAAATATAGACGTTAACTACTGTTAAAAACAGGTTATCAAGGCACTCAATAATTGATGACTTCAATCAACCAAGCAAGCAGTGATGAAAAGCTGATAATGTTGCCAATGACATCCCACCATGCACTCTGTTCCTGCAGAATAGCTGAAGCTAAGCAGGTTTGGGCTTGGTTAGTACTTGGATGGGAGACCTCCTGAGAAGACTAAGTTGGAAAGCTGCTGGAAGTGTTGTTGGTGGCCCAGCAGGGGGCAATCTTCCCTCTGGTCAAATAAACCCCAATTCCTCAGTGTAGTGATGGGGACACTCTTCTGTAGGAGATGCTATTTTTTGGATGATATGTTAAACCGAGATCCTGACTCACTCTGGTCATTAAGATCCCATGACACTTATCGCAAAGAGTAGTGGTTTCCCTGGTGTCCTGGCTAAATTCCCAACCTGGCTCTTTTAATCTTCCACCTAATCATCCCCCAGTTCAATTAGCAAAAAAATAGTTCTCTCCCTCTCCACCTCATCTGATGCGTGGTGAGCATTCTGGTGCAAAATGGCTGCCGTTGCATCACCCAGGTGGTGCTACACATTGGTGGTGACTGAGCCGAGTTCCCCCCCATCATTGTAAAGCACTTTGAGTGATTATTCTTCTTAAGGTTATGTGCTTTATTAATATAAAGCACAAAAAAACCAAAATGATTGTTATAGAAAATGCATTGTGTATTTTTGCAAAAAGTACTTATATAGAGAAGGTCTAAACATTCAACTTGTTAAAATATCACAGCCTATTTACTATCCCTGATTACGCACCCACAGCAATAGAATAACGAACAAAGCTCAGCCATGCTAATTCAAAGACAATGGGACTCATTCATGAAACGTGAGCAGAACAAATTTGTATGTAAATCGTTCATATTAGCAATTTTGCCCATATATTGGCATTCATCAACGTTTTCGTATAAGGGTGTAACTACACAAAAGTCACGGTTCGGTACGTACTTCGGATTTGAAGACACGGTTCGGTATGTTTTCGGTACAGCTTTTCATTTATTATGAAGTTATAAACTTGTAAACAGTGGCTAATTGGCCATTATTTCCTGAACAAAGGAAGGCACATACCTTTCTTTCTTAAAAGCTATGGCGTTTGTTATTGCTTTAGCCTGGCCTCTAGTGGAGGCAGCTTAAATACCATGAGGAGCTGGGTTTGCGCTCCTCTGTTTTTCCTTGTACCAGTTTGCCATACTGACGAGGCTGGGCTGTGATAACCATCATTCCTTTATTTGTTTATTTATTTGTTTAATAATTTGGCGCCCAACACAGGGCTGTTTATATCCAATTCCCACCCAATTTAGAATGTTCAATTATCTCCCCAAACTACGTTCATGAAATAATCCCACTGCACTGGACACACGGGCCCTGCATTTGTTTATGGTCAAAGGTCAAATGTGGGAAATGCGTCATTTCCATGTCATTACCGACATCACTTTGTTCGCGGTGCACAACTGGGGACTTTTACCTTATCAGGGAAGTTTTGGCTTTACAAGCAAATATAGCTAAAACAGCTAACAACTACAACAAGGACGTTTTAACTTGTAAATGTTTATCATTCTGTATCTTTTTACTTTACCATGTAGGCTACTTTACTATTTACTTCATGACACCGAAACGGACAATACTAAATTATTTATTTTCCTTGATTGAACATCTGCTAATAAAACGTCGATTTCAGTGTCGGAATAATTCTTTCTTTTGCTTTTCTGGGCCATTTTGACTTCATATGAACGTTTAAATGGAAGTGACATCCTCCATATAAGACGAGGATTTATGCTAATCACAAAATAACTTGAACGCGCTTGTCATTTACGTGTATGAACATACAGTACGTACGTGAATACGAAAAAATCTGCCTTTCCCACACGGTTTGACGAATCCAACTAGTTTCATACATAAATGCATAGGTGTCATAAACCCATATGGTGTACACCTTTTAGAAGGTATACGGGCGTATAAGGTTATATTACGGGAAATTTTGTCTAATATATATATATTTTTCAAACATTTTCCAACATAATTAATTAAATCGCAGCAATGACATTTTCTTTTTTCCCTCTTGCTGCTATTCTTTTGATTTCTGAGGCCGTGGGAAAAGCAAGTAGCTGCACCAGGACTGTATGATCTAAAAATGCACTTTATGACAACGAACCACAAAGATGCAGTAGCCCACAAGATACCTAAAAACTATGGCTCGTGATTTTAATTGATAATATATAATGTTCTACACGGTTTTTGGTGAATTTATAGTTTTTCAGACATGAAAATAAAGGCAGCTTAACACCCATGTAAATGTATGCCCATAATAGTGGAGGGCACTATATATATATATATGTTGCATAGGTCAGGATAGAGGAAATACCACTTTATAGTATATGTATGATTTTATAAATGTATTGACACTGTAGGGTTGGTTCTAGGCATAGGCCACAAGGGCTTTTTCAAATAAAGTGTGTTTTAATTGTATGGTACAAAACCTACAGTCCTTTCATACCATTCAACTAGGCTGGGGCTTTTTATGTGCTTAGACATTATAAGTTGTGAGTAGATTATTCAATATTAATGCTACTCAGAAGATCATTTTCCAACCCTACTGAAACAGGGGCTGTAGGATCCATTTAATTTAATCTCCACTTGTTTTGATCTGGAAGGATCGCATCAGGCTTTCCTTGGCTTGGTTTTGGGTTATTTCTTTCCAAAGGGGAGGAATGTCAGCAGGCTTAGCGTCATATTCCTTGGCAAACGGCTCGTTAAACCTGCTGAAGATGTACTTCCAGTAGTCTGAGGCCTGGATGCTGGTGTCAGGCTGGATGCGCCAGTCAGGGTAAATGCTCTGATAGTCCTTGTATGGATGGGTTTCCCAATTTGTTTCCGATGATTTGAATGTTCTCTCACTGGCAACACTGGAGGAGCAGATATGACTCACTAATATACTGGAGAGAGAACTTCTCCATTTCCCCAACCCCTGAGGACGGTGAATGGAAGAAAAGTGCTCTGTGTGGTTCTGGCCGCCAGCTTCACACGGGGTCATGCAGAAGGGACACTGGCTCCCACAGCCAAACACCCTGCTAAACAGCTCCTTCTGTGGCTGAAAGGGCAGTGAGGTCAGTCTGGTCCTCACATCCACACCTTTCTGAAACTCGACGGTAAAGGACTCCTCCATTTCATCCACAAGCTTCATCAGGCGCTGGGAAAAGTCCCCTGGCTTGGCATTGTTTAAGGTCAGGACCGCTCTGAGGGGGTTGTTAGGGATGACGAGCTCCTGTAGGTCACTACAGATATCCTGAATGAACTGCTGAATGTTCTGGTCTTCCTCTTCACCCCTTTCTGCCACTCGTTCACTGGCCTTCGTCTGTGCGTTTGCAACGGCTTCCTTTAATCTTTTAACCATCACCTTCAGATGCATAATCTCAATGTTCCTGAGGCTAGCTCCCTCTGAGAACGTCTGTACCATCTGGTCCAATATCCAGTCCTGCACAAAGGCCTCATAATTCCTTATGTATTTCACAAAGTTCCGAAAGTTATCATCTTCAAGCAGCTGCTGGAGGACTGAGAACTGGAAGAAGGAACGAGTGCTGAAATTAATGCCTTTCTTCCCTGTCAGCATTGCATCCAATAGGTTAGGGCCCAGAGATTTGGTGATGTACTCCTCTACTGCAGGTGCAAGACAGTTGAAGGTGAACTCAAAGGCTTTCTTCTGACACTGATTTCTCTTGTTGAACAGGTCCTTAAAGTCAGTGCAGTACTGTTCCTTAAACTGTTGCAGACACTGCCTGGGATCATTTGCTTTGATAAAATTCAAATGCATCTGTTGAAACTCTCGTGCTGCATGTCCACAGATGTGGATTTTCAGACTGGCCTTAAATTCAGCAGTTGTTTTCAGATTCATGTGCTTGTCCAGGGTTTTGTCGACAATGCAAAGCAAGTCTATCGTGTATGTGTTATGGTAATCAGACCCTGTTCTCACTTTCTCATCTACAGACTGCCTGCTACACTTGATGATGTTATCAGCAAGCTCTTGTATCTTCGCCTGCTGCTCATCTTTAACAAATATTTTCAAGACCTTTTTAAACCATCCCTGATCTTTCTTCACTTCAAATGGATTGGTTCCATATTCAGACACATTGCCCACTTTGGACAGCCCTTCTTTTACTGAGCTGCCTTCCCTCTCTAAGTTGGTGTTCAGGTGTTGGTGGATATCTTGGACAATATCTCGTTTTTCCAGGCCAGAGTATGGCAGTTTTGCCACTGTCCGATCCCACATCTTCCCAAATTCATCATCGAGCTGTTGATCTGACAGATCTTTACTTTTCCTGCATTTCTCAATCAGCTCCAGCACTTTTTCCTCCATTGTGGCTGTGTGATGTTTCTTGATATTGTCTAACGTGATCATACCTTCTTTAATCCCCACCGCTGTCTTAAGCTTGTTTTTCACAGAGTACTCTGTCTCTCTCCTAATGTTTTTGGCTGTGTTTATGAAGTCCTGCTTGTACTTCACTACCAAGTGAACGTGTCCCTCTGGTCTCTTGTAGAATTCAGTGAGGTTGTGCAAAATGAGCTTTTCCCCTTTAGCCAGTACTGTAAAGGCCTCACCTTCCAGGCTGCTCAGTAAGTTGCTTATGTTGGAGGATGGCTGAGCCTGTGCTGCTATTGTGCCAAAGTTTGACACCTTTGTCTCAGCTTCCATTAACCAGGAGTACATAGTCTTCCTGAAGTTCAACTCCCATTTGTTGAACTCGGTGCAAAGCTGAGTATAAGCTTCAGCCACAAGGCTATTACGGAAACTGAAGATGAAGTTCTCATACTTCACTGCATTCCATAAACTCTTAGTCCACTCGAGGAACTCATCGAATGTGTGTGGGGAGCCCTTTCCAGATTTGGACTCCTTAAATATCTCAATCACACTCCTCTTGAACAGATTCACAGAATCACTGTAGCCAGCATTGACAGGAGCCATGGGAGGGTTGCCATGCCAGAGCGCAGGGATGTACCAGTTGTTTTTCTCTGGATCGTACTCCATGACATCAGTAAATTTGTCATTGTTTCCCCTCTTTTCCATCTTAGCTGCTGCTCTGGTCATCTCATTCAGCTGCTCCAGCAGAAGCTTCCTGTCCCTCATGTTACTGTCATGGGCAGAGATGTCCGGTACATTCTGGTGCACAAAATGACAGCAGGGTTTTCTCCCAACTTCTTTCATGCGCAGGAAGGCATGCACCACAATCTGCAGGATGTCCTTCATCTCTGTGCAGTTCTCCATGGCGATGTTGATGACTGTGATGTCACTCAGCCCCACCACCAGAGTGGCCAGTTCATTATCATGCTCATAACTCTCATCCAACTGGGCTAACTCTGGTGACTTCAAACCTTCAGTGTCAATAACCATGATGTAATCACACCCAAGCTGCCTTTTAAAATCCTCTTTCACTCCGATGAGGACCATGAAGGCCCCTCTCGTGCACTTGCCACTACTGACAGCAAACTGAACCCCGAACATGGTGTTCAGGAGAGTGGACTTCCCAGTGCTCTGCACCCCGAGTACAGTGACCACCCGGATCTTACATGCATGCTGTGTTAGATTATGGAGTTCCGTCAGGACCTGTGTTACCCACTTCAGAGGAATGTTGGACGCATCTCCATCCACCAGCTCCAGAGGAAAGCCTTCCTGCAGCAGCTCAGCACAGATACATGGCAGGAGTTTAATCTGGGAGGGCTGAGACTCATACAGCTGTCCTATTTCCCGCATGAAATGCTCCATCCCCAAGGAGCAACAGGAGATCTTCCTGTCCAACTCTGCAATGCGCTTCTTGTTTTCTGAGGGCATCTGACACTGTTCTTTGTACTCTGCCCGAAGGAATGAAAGGCTTTTGCGTGACAGGTTGTCCAGGTTGATTTTCATCCACTTGAGGAAATACTTGCGTTCTTCTTTGGAACCGGACATCGCAGAGATGAAACGGGACATAGACTCTGAGATGTTGTGCGCTCTCTGCTGTGCTCTGAGCTGCTTCTTCTTATCTGAAAGCTCATTCCTGTAAACTTCTATGTTTTTCTCCCCAGCATTTTTCATCCTGCACTCTTCCTTCTCCAGTTTGGCCAGCTGTTTCCATGCAGTCCCTTGCAAGGGTAGCTCTTTCTCCTTGAAGCTTGCTATATCAGTTATTCCTCCTGTAATTTCATCAGCCTTTTTCTTACCACTCTGACAAGAGCGGCAATCTTCATCAACTTGGATCCCAAGCTCATAGGCAACATCAGACATCTGTTCGACACTCATTTTGACCATGTTTTCCTTTAAAATACCACTGATCGCCGAACGCAGGTTTTTGATGAATTCTGCATCATTACTGTTTTGACCCTTTATGATGATGTTACTGGGCTGTAGCTCAGAAACACATCTCTTGAAGTCATCCTTATTGAAGCTCTTGCTTTGTGTATTGCTGATCAAGATGAGTTGAGCCTTAAGATGCTGTGTATCCAGAAATCTGCTTTCAAACTTGAAATCATCGCAAAACACAAATATGGCAGCAGAGGTCCTGCAGAGGAAAGCGTACTGAGTTTCAAAGTCCCTGAGATCCCCACGGAGGTTAGTTATGGCCAGTGGCTCTGAGAAGTTGTCAATGTTTTTTTTCCCATTGGGCAGATACCAGCTAATTTCCACCAGCCCATTGGAAATCCTCCTTAGGGTGTTACCGCACTCCATGTTTTTGTGAACAAAGGTGTCGTGGTACTCCTGAGGGTTACTGAGAATTTGGTTCAGAATGTGAGACTTGGACAAGCTACTCTTTCCCAGCCTGACAAAAGAGACCACAGGAAGGTCAGCGAGAACAATGCTCTCCTCCACAAACCCTTTTGGGTCCTTCAAAGAGTGCGGCTTGTACTTTTTCACAATATCGCGCATGGCCCAGAGCATTAATGTGCACTGTTGTGCATCACATTTGGGAAGCAGCAAGGGCACAGAGAACTGGCACATAGACATTTTCAAAACCATCTCCTGCTGAAGAAAGCCATCTGAGCAGAGAAAAACAGCAGCTATGAGGTCCAGGGGGTTGACCACAGTGCTGTGGCCCTGTGGGTTGTCCAGGGTGTCCAGTAACCTGTCGAGGTCTTTGGAAGCCATGTCCTGTTGGGTGGTGCAGCTCACACTCCTCGCGGACACATTCACCATCATCAGCTTCCTCAGGAAACACCACGGCAGAGATTTCACAGACGTGATGTTTTCATCAGTTAAAGTCTCTCCATCAATCTCCAGCACCTTGCTCAGAGTCAGCTTGCTCTTCAGGTGGTGTTCCAGTCCCAACTCACTCATGAGCTCATCCAGACTGGTTCCTGTCATTGGGGATGGAAGCTGCATTACTCCATGTATGTACAGTGAAATAAAAATCTATTTAAAGTCACAATCCACAAAAGCCACATTACATTGTTAAAACAAATGTTGTAAAAATATAAATCACAAAAAAAGGGTTACCTCATAGCACCATATACAGTGAGCACCATAATTCATTGGACAGGGACACATTTTGTGTTATTTTGGTTCTGTACTGTAGAACTTTGAGTTTGAAAGGATACAATGACAATGAGGTTGAAGTGCAGACTGTCATCTTAAATTAGGTATTTTCATCGATATTGGATAAACCATTTAGAAATTATAGAACCTTTTGTATATAGCAGCCCCCCCATTTTCAGGCATCAAAAAATATTGGACAGTTTAACATAATGTAAAATAAAGTAATCATTTAAAATATTTGGTCGCATACCTTTTGCATGTCTGTGACCCATCAACATCAAAAGACTCTCGATATTATTCTCTATGAGATTATTTCCAGGTACTGTTACAAGCGATACTATAAGCTCTCTGCATTTGAATTGATCTCTATGGGAATTGGGGCGTGGGACTAGATTTAGCTGTAAATTACACTGGAACAGTATGGAACACATGGTTGGCTAAATGGCTCCAAGTCATCAAGGGTCTGACAAATTAAACAAGTCTTAAATCATCACTCTGCTGCCAGAAATACAGGAGATATGGATGGATAACTTGAAGGGTTTCTTCTCCCGACTTATTTTTCCCATAGAGTTCAATAGGACAATTTGTCAGAAGAAACAACCCTTAAAGTGATCCATCCATATCTACTACATATCTGGCAGCAGAGTGATGGTTTGAGGCTCATTTGATGTATTCCATACTGTTCCAGCATAATTTACAGTAATATAACGTCTATTATAACAAACTGTGAATAACAAGCAAATCAAAACTTTATAAAAATAAAATGAATGTGATTTTATGTGGCGCGTACGGCGCGAGTAGGCTTAGTGCTTGTAAGCATAGTTATGATCATTTCAGTAATGACAAACATCTGAAACTCCCGGCAAAAACTAAGAGACATCCGGTGAAACAGTTCGTAATAAACCGCCAGCTCGTTCTGTGTAACAGAAGCATATACCCTAGACTAAAGAAATACCATAAAAACTATCATATTATTGCCAGTCAGACCCAAATCACTCACCAGCTCATCTAGACTGGTTCCTGTCATTGTGGATGGATGCTGCATTACTATATTTATGTACAGTAAAATAAAAATAATCTATTTAGTCACAATCCACAAAAGCCAGGGTTACCTCATAGCACCATGTATATGAGCTTTTAAATTACAAGTCTAAATATTAAAGGTTATAGATACAGCATTTCACCCCAGCATCTCATAACACAGCCAGAAGTGGAAGCACACGACCCTCAACTGGTTGCCAGATTTGTTTCAACTGTATTTTGTGTAGATAACATTACTACATCTGAGCGTGAAGAGTGGAGTCAGACAGAATCAGGCTTAATCATGTTGAATCTTTTGTGGTTGGGTTGGACAAGCAATTAATTCATGAACAAATGTAGCAATATGTATAGATTTAGGTTACTCTATGCGGTGGTGTTTCAAGATTCATGTAGCCTAACCCCAGTGAGCAAAAGCTGGAATATAGGTAGATGTCTAGAGGGGTGGGAATCTCAGAATGAGAGGCGTTTTGAAATAAATGTGTCAATTTAGCCCAAGGTAAAGCCTGGCAACATCCTAGCCTGTTAAACAACTTTCACTTTTCAAACTAATTCAGCCAGCATAATTTACAGCTAAATCTAGTCCCACCCCCAATTCCCATAGAGATCCATTCCACTCAGAGAGGTTATAGTATCGCTTGTAGGAGTACCAGAAAATAAGATATTAAGAGTCTTTTGATATTGTTGGGTCACAGACATCAGTATGTAAAGGATATGCGACCAAATATAAAAAATGATTACTTTATTTAACATTGTTAAACTGTCCGATATTTTTTGATGACCGAAAATGGGGGGGGGGTGGGGAAGAACTATATACAAAATCTATAATTTCTAAACTGTTCATCCGATATGAATGAAAATACCCTCAGATTAAAGCTGACATTCTGCACTTCAATTGTCATTGTATCCTTTCAAACTCAGTGCTAGAGTACAGAACCAAAATAACAAAAAATGTGTCACTGTCCAATTAATTATGGTGCTCACTATGTATATGAGCTTTTAAATTAAATATGCATTCCCATATGCACACATCTTGTTCACTCACTTGTGTGTATGTATGTTGAGCTGGTCTCGCTAGAGCCAACATTTGGAAGGACTGCAGTGATGTGGAAATTATATTCCATCCCAGGTTTCAGATCAGAAAGGACAGCAGTGGTGGTGTTGGATGCACATTTATATGATCTGGGCTCTTCTCCTTCACAGCCGTAGGTGATGTGGATCTCATAAGAAACTCTCTCCATGCTGACTGGGCTTTCCCAGCACAGTGTCACTGACCTGGTCTTCACATCAGTGGCTCTCAGCCTCCCAGGGGCAGATGGCTCTATTTGAGAGAACAGAGAGGGAATTTATTACTTTTCAGCCGGCTAACATTCCATTTAGCAAGAAACCTAAAAAAGTACAGAATGTTTATGTAAGTTTTTATACAACGACATGCAATTCTACAATTGTTACGACCCCGACTCGAAGGGCCGCAAACACAAAAAGGCCATTTACAAAATGTTTTATTAAAATATCAAAATAGACATTGTAAGAAAAAGGAAGTGCGTCTCCGATGTTTGTTGAAAATGACAAAGTTTATTCTTCGTAACAGCAGTTGACAGAGATACAGCAATGCACTCTGGATTCAGCGGAGTTAATCTGAATCCTGTTCTGTGAATTGTATCACTTTAAATACCATTTTCGGGCTTTGTTTTCTACAGGCAGGAAACCGAAATGTATATTCAAAAATTATGTGATTGATTTAAGGAAGCCACTGTCTGGCTCCCCTAGATCAATCAGTCTGCTCATGAGTAGGGGGGTCTGAAGGTGCAACTTCCCATAGTCTAACCAGGAACCAGTCTATTGTATTGTTAATCTAACTTCCTTGGTTGGAATAGGCCTTGATCACTCACTCCCAGCTGCTATCCTATAATTGAATACTATGCCCATCAGTGGCGAAGAGTCTGCTTACACTTGCCTGTTAACCTTTCATTGTATTTATGATAAGTTGGTTGATTCGGCTGGCCGCATGGTTGATTTGTCAGCGTTTGAGTGGGTCACATAGATTTAGAATCTTACAACATAAAAAGGACAAAGACACAAACGGGTTTTTACAGACTAACAGACAATGAGACACGACGCTCTGGCGGTTTTGTACTAGACAGCGTTGGAACCACGGTAACCAACTTTCCCAAATTGAGAACAAGTCTCCACAAAACCCCGGTCAATTCACCTCCAGTCCCCTCTGCCTCCGGATGTCCTCTGTTGTAGCGAGTCTCCATGCTTACACACAATTACTTCAAAATATCACACGAGCACATCAAACAAAAGTACTCCTGTGGTAGGGGGGGGCGTATTTTTAGGCGCTTCTGGCAAGAGAGAGAGAGAACTCGTGTGGTTTGTGGAGCTGGCACAGCTGTCGGAAATCATGCAATTGGTGACGAATGATTGTGTTATTGATTGTATCGATTAATCAATTGTTTTGATTGTTCGATAGTGAGCATAAAGAAGCCATCTGGGAGTTCTGCAGGAGGAAGGCGGAAGACTCTCGTTGTCTTTGTGACTAAGTGTGTAAACTCTTACGAGAAACGTGAAAATTACAAACAAAAAAAAACCGGTTCGAACACTTTAAAAGTCTTGCACACGAGCGGTGGTGCTCACTTCGCCACAACGCCATAAAACACAAATGGCTTTCACAAGCGACAGAATACAACAGCAAAGTAGCCAAAAACTAACAAGCAGCTTACTACCGAAACGTTCCTTCTGGAAACACAAAGCGGCATTCAAAAGATGTGAATATGCTCGCACTAAGCAGTCTAAACAGTCTTCCGAATGGGGAATCACGCAGAAGCACAATCAGCAAACACGCATCCATACACCACAGCAACAGCCACGACAAAATCCAAAATGGTAAGTGTGGCATAATACCCGAAACAAACACCACAATGCTACTTTAAAATAAGCTCCAGCACAGCAGCAAAAGCTGGCAACATGAATGAAGTTAACCAAATGGAAAATGAACCAACCTGGAGCTACATGGGCCTCCAATACATGGGCCATTCCGCCTAATCGGTGCCTTTTCCGTCCCCAGGACATTACATGCATAAATATGCATGAAAAGCATCTGTATAATACATTATATTATCAAGCAAAGTGTCCTGCACTTTGTCCTAATTGCTATTTGAAGATACATCATGTAAAACCTTAATAAAAACTACCTAGAACACTGAAAAAATTGGATTTTAGTCCATCCCCACTCTCTAACACTAATAAACACACCATAAAATATGAGAATCCTTCAGAAATCTTTTTGTATTATTGTGTGACTCCAATTTAGACATGCATTTCCGATGAGAAAATGTATTTTATAATACGTCAGTTCAAATACACATTCCCCCAGGTTCACTCAGTCATGTTACCCTGACACATTCCCCCCTTGGCATCATTTGAGTCTCCTGAAGGCCATGGGAAGACCAAAAGTAAGTTCTCTCTCCATTTTCTGTATTTTTTATCCTATTGTAAGTATGACTGAGAATGTCAATCTCAACGTACGGTCCTGTTACCTAAATTATTTCTTAGATGTTTTTTTTTTTTTTAAAGATAGTTTTGGTAAACCACTTGAAGGTGCTAAGTGTTCTCATGCTATTGGCATTGATGGCATGTGACTACATTTCATGTATTTGCTAATGCTACGCTAAAAACACAGTCCTGTTACTTTCAGTCCTGTTACTCATATGAAGAGAAACAGGGCTGAATAAGAGTAACAGGAGTGAGAAGTTTGAATGAAACAGACATTTTAAATGTGTATCTGGTATATACATTGAGTCATTCTAGTACTGTTCTCTTGATTGTAAGTTTTACAGTTGGAATTACTGAAGGTGATTTCAGTTTTACAATGAGAACACATTACTTACAGGGAGCCAATCGATTAAGTGCTGCAGACAAAGGAGGCAAACATTACCATAACAACAGAGGCAGCGACAGGGTCAAAGTTTAATTTATTTTATGTCTCAGCGACATCTTCAGCGACCGTCGTAGTGACCACAGGACGACAGTCGCCTGAAGTATAAACCAAATGTCGCTGCGACATCCATGGCACGTCGTCGGTCGCAGCGACACTGTCGCTGGACTATAAACTGGCCTTAAGATCTTTTTTTGCCAAATACAGGGGTGCTAGAAAGTATTCATACCCCTTCACTTTTTGCACACTTTATTGTGTTGTAGATTTAATTTTAAATGGATAAAATTGCTATTTTTGCCCATCAATAACAAAGTGAAAATAAATTTTATAAATTTTTGCAAAATGTTCCATGACTATGGTGCATTATGCAAATGTGAGTTTTCTGAATTCGTTTGATATTGTAGTAATGGATTTGACAGATTGCAAGACGTGTCTTCACCAAGGAGGTTATACGGTATGCAATGGAGCTATAACCAAGAATAATTAATTAATAAGCGACATAACTTAATAAGCTAACCCAGATAGCATGCTGATATCGGACCACCGAACTATATGTATCGGACCACTAACCTAGTCAATTAAAGTTGGACTACGCTGGTCGTTTTTGGTCCAGCGATGCGTCAGCGGGGCAGTGTTAGTAGTAAATAAGCTGATCTGGTGAGTTGACAGCGGTCTGAGAGTGGAGTGAAGCTAGCGCCCAGGACAAATGGGTCCTGCAGGTGTTCCAATAGGCCCATCTCACATTTCCGGGTAGGCAAACCGGAAGGGAGGAATACTTTCTTCCGGTAGAGAAACTGGCGCATTGTAGACAGACAGACACACACGACAGTTTTGTCTTAAAGCACAGATATTTAATTGTATGGCCACGCACTGCAGAAAACAACTTCCACAGAAAAGTATAAAGTATAGTTGCTGAAACTTTTTTTTAGGTACAGTTAACGTAACTTGCGGCTCACTAGCACAAGCTCCATGAACATATCCGATATGATATGTCTGACTGACATAAAAATGTTCTGTCGATTGACATCATAGATGGGTCAACCAAAAAAATGAAAATTCTGAACTATCCCTATAACGTTAATGTATTGTTGCAAAAACACAATTAGAAGCACTGTAAAATGTCACGATTGTGTAGTACGTTAGCTCGTCTACGTTACTAGGCCTACTAACTTGTCCTCTGCCTGCCTACCTACTTTCATAATTGAAAAAAAAAATGGCAAAAAAAAAATAACAGTCTGCCTCACATCACCCTGAAATTCATCAGAAATGCGGACAACATCTGATATTGTTACTTTTGGGAGCGATATTAGGGACTGGGAAAAAATTTATAGCTCATCTATGGTTTCCAATGGGGAACTACAGGCATCCCTCGCAGTGGCGCCCCCAGAGTTTTTTCATTGGGGTGGCCAGATGGAGCCACTGAAAATCTTGGGGTGGCACACCAAAACCAAAAGCCATAACTGAATTTCAAGAATTCTATTATGTTGTTGTAGTATATAGGCTAGTGGAAAACTATGTTAATATGAGAGTTAAGGAATCGCATACTGATATACTTTGGTTTCTTATTTTACAGTTAATGTTACTAATTATCTGATGTGCACAGACTAATAACGGTACCGTTAACATTTTGAGTTCCACAGCAATCCTGTTTTAATGTGTTATGTATATGCATATACATAGGCGATTCATTGTTCTTCAAATAGGCTAGTAGTTGTCCTTTTCCTTAAAAATAGCTTTAATTTGAAGGAGTAGCTACATTGATTGTAAGGAACAAAACATTTACTAGGAACAAGCCTACAAGCCTACTACACCACACAGAGGCCTCAAATTATTTTCAATACAGCTGTATTTGGCTGTTGCTGTGTCTTTTTGTAAATGAAATTATTATATTATATATGTCCAAAAATGAAAAACAAAACAAAAAAGCATAATCATGGACAACAATATACATTTTATTATAGCCTACTCATAACCTACTTATATCCCTGCTTTATTAGGCTACATTCTTCTCAGCCCGTTTTGTCCACAGTTATCATAGGCTAGGCTATGCGTAGCCTACGGTTTTTTATTGTTTTTTTTAAAGGGTTTCCGCATTGTTATGGTTTTGAAAGCTCCGCACTATGATGGCTATGATGCAGCTTTGGAAAAAACTGGTATGCAGTAACAGCATAGCCTTTTTCTTTTATTTATTCATTTTATTTTTTTCCAAAACGGGCATTTCCCGATATAATTGCTGACTTGTGGCGAGTGGTGATAGATTTACTTTAACATCTGTCCGAGAAAACAAGTCGTCCATTTTCACTGTAAGAAAATATTTTATGACAACGTCACCTCTATTTCGCTAGCTTAACCTACTTGAACAGTTACAACCTGCCTGAGAAGAGTAGCCTACCCACTGAAAGCTGATTGCTTTTTCTTTGTCTCACCGTTTGTTTGGAATGTACACGCATACAACGATGAAAAATTATCGTTCTTTGGATGCCCACAACTTTTTTGTTAGTGGATGATAATATTTTGCACTTGCAAATATAATACTGTAGCGTTATAGCACTCAGATCTATCCACATTCCACTACAAACCATTTGCATATGGTCAAAATGTTTTAGCGTTTCTTACAGCAATATTAGTTAGCCATACATTTACAATTGGATAACTTATTTGACTTAGGCTACCTGTGAAACGATGCCTGCTGCACACATAAGCATGTGGAGTTTCAGGGTCCCACATTTTCCCCTTTCTTCCCGCCGACGCCTCACGTCTTATTGCTCGGATCAACTTTTCTCATCTTATGGGCTCCGTTTTGCATTTCGGAATCTTATAAAACCGCAACTCTGGGTTTTTTGCCTTGTTTGTAGTGCATCCCACCAAACAACAACTTTTAGAAAGTTTTATGCTGTTGGCTAACGGATCGAAATGACAAGAAGGCACCAGCACTTCAAGTCAATAGAGGGCGAGAGCGGGATGTGTTTTCCTCCCTGGGATGGACGGGGCCTATTTGCGCTCAGTCTCCTGGCAGTGCACTGCGCTTAAGCGGCTGGCTGGCTATACATTTGTTATTTTCTTTCACATGCATGAACTATTATATATAAAATATAATTATTGATTTAAATGAATAGTACCTAATGTAAAATATCAGATAGCAGCATATTATGCATATACGACTCGCGAGGGGGGGCCAGCGATTTTATCAGGGTGGCCGTGGCCCCCCCTGGCCACCCCTTGGCGACGCCACTGATCCCTCGCAGCCGAAGTATCTATTGTTCCCTTCCGGTCTAGATTGCCATCTTGTGAAATAGGCCTATCCGGCCATTTTGATGCCTACAGAACTGCACCGCTGGTAAACTAAGCTGCACAACAGCTAGAAGCCCTCCAGCTGATTCTGCCGGTCGTTACCACGTCCTCTCAGACTAACACTAGATGACCTCTCATAAACCCATGTGCCAACAGCTAGCAGTCCGATGGCATATACGCCGGGAGCCTATCTGGGTAGCAGGCTAGCTAATGCTAATGTTTCAGTGTGAGATGATGCCATTGAAATACTCTTTTCGGTCATGCTGTAATAAATTACGGTCCGAACCCCAGCTTAACAAGGAAGATAAACTAACATTATATGATCGATCTGCTCACCTATCTGATAGTTTGCTTGCTAGATAACGCGTTAGCTTTCCGGTCAAGTAGAAAAGTGGCCATGTGTCACTTCTCAAGCATTGTGATTCTTTGAGCTCCCTCCAATGACTAAATACCGAACCAAGGTTGACCCTCGTTGTGCTCTGGTTCTTGTCATTAAGGACTGGTACCGGAGTTTCTTGGGTCTAATGTTACAGTGGTGGACCCAGGCGCTCGCTTGCCATCCAATTCCGCCATCACTGTCGGACTAGCTGAATCTGGCAACCAATTGAGACTCCTGATACAGAGTTGGGTGTGGTACCAATGTTGTAATACTACTGGCTCAGAAGTTTGTTAGAGCCGGAACCAAACTCTGACATCTTAGGCAGAGAAACACTGCACTCTTTTAAAGGGATTTCATTTTCAGGACCTCACAAAAATTAATAGTTTTGAAGCACAAACTAACTACAGCGAATAATACATCGGTAAGAGAACACGAGGGTGAAAAGGTACGCAAACTACGCATATTTGTTTTGATATTTAGTGTATTTTCTATGCTTTATTATCTTATAAACCAAAAATCTGGCAAAAAGTTTAGTTATTTTAACTCAGTGAAGAATCTTGGCGCACGATAAAGTTGACGTCATGAGTCATGCATTATGATAATCCGCTTTTGGATCTTTGTAGACCAATGTTACTAGTAAAATGGGGGGTTTACTACAAAGCAGGATTACTGAGTTAACTGGATAACTGCATTGAGTAAAACCGGAATCCTCCCAAATCTGGAACACAGGAAGAAAAAAACCTGTTCCGGGTTTTATTCAGTGCAATTATCCAGTCCAGGTTGCCATACCAACCAACACATTTCCCGAGTATATTCTGCTGAATATAAATAATAATAATAAACTTTATTTATATAGCACCTTTCATATCATAAAATGCAGCTCAAAGTGCATTACAAGAGAAACAATACAATTAAGAAATTGAAAAAGAAAAAGAAAAAATAATAATAGTAATAAAAATGTACAATGATAATAGTAGAAATTAAATTAAATTAAATTAAAGATAAAGATAAATAAAATAATAGTAATAATAATGATAAAAACAATCCTAAGATATAAAAAGCATAAAACAAGTATAAGAAATATGAAAGAAATATAAAATAATAACAATGGTGTTAAAATAAAAAGGTGGAATTAATTGTCTTATTTGTAATGGGAGTTTGTTCCAAACCTTTGGTGCATAAGAACAGAAAGCTGCTTCACCATACTTTTTGTAATTAATTTTTGAGGCATTGAGCAAGCCAGCACTAGATGATCTAAGGGAACAGTTTGTAGCATACTTCGATAAGCAATCAGAGGCATGAAGGTGCTAAACCATTTAGGGCCTTATAAACAAGTAAAGTAATTTTTAAATCAATCCTCAACATTACAGGGAGCCAGTGCAATGAGGCTAGAACTGGTGTAACATGTTATCTTTTCCTGGTTTTTGTTTAAATTCTGGCTGTACAAGTTGCAGCCTATCAATAGTTTTTTTTAGGTAATCCAGTAAAGAGTGCATTGCAATAATCTAGGCGAGAGAATACAAAGGCATGGGTCAACTTTTTTGGCATCTTCCAGTGAGAGATAGGGTCTAAATGAAAAAAGGCAATCTTTGTAACATTGTTGATATGTGATTTAAAATCCAAAATCAAGAATAACACCCAAGTTTTTTACTTCAGGCTTATTCTGTAGAGCCAGACTTCCAAATTTGCTTAATATCCTTTCTCTCTGTGCATTTGTTCCAATTATAATAATTTCTGTTTTATCTTCATTTAGTTTGAAGACATTTGTACTCATCCACTGTGTAATGCTGGATAGGCAATTTATCAAGGGATTTAGGGCATCAGTATGATCTGGTGCTACAGATAAATATAACTGAGTGTCATCAGCATAACAATGAAAATTCACTCCATGATCACAAATAACTTTTCCAAGTGGCAGCATATACAGACAAAACAGTAAAGGACCAAGAATAGAACCCTGAGGAACACCAGACAAAATGTCATGCTTTTCTGAAACACGGTCACCGAGACTAACAGAATATCTTCTGCCAGTAAGGTAAGTATTAAACCAGTTCAGGGCTGTGCCTGAGAGACCAATCCAATTTTCAAAACGGGTTAGAAGTATCTCATGATCGACTGTATCAAAGGCAGCACTCAGATCAAGAAGTACAAGAATAGAAACATTTTTATTATCGGCACTCACTCTTAAGATCATTGATTACTTTTAGAAGCGCCGTTTCAGTACTGTATCCCCTTCTAAAACAATCTTGTTGTCCTGTAAGGATGCATCCAATAGTTTAAAAACTGCTTTTTCCAATATCTTACTCAGAAAAGGCAGGTTGGAAATAGGCCTAAAATTGCTCAAAACAGAAGAATCAAGATTGTGCTTCTTTAGTAAGGGCTTCACTAGAGCCGTTTTGAGTGCCTCTGGAAAGATGCCCGTTTCTAGAGAGCAATTTACAATATCCAGTACATCACCGATCAAACTATCCAAGACCTCGAGAGAGCGGTGCGCCGGTGGAAGGTCGCACTGACAATGGCTCCGCATTCAACTAGTAGCTTTTTGCTTATTATTATTTGTATTGTTTTTATTTTTGTACGTACTACACTGTCGCTCATACAGTATGATCGACAAGCACTTTTGGAAGTTCGTTCGTCACTGGACACAGACTTTTTCTCAACTTACCGGAGTACGTGCTGTGATTCCTTTGTCCTGCCGCCGTTGTGTTTACCAATACGCCGACGGAGGAGAAAGAGAAGAGGCAAACGTGCCGGTATCCTATGCAGATCACGGACGAGATACTGCAAACAGCCGTTACAGAGCATTTTACTGGCAAATGTTCAATCCCTGGACAATAAAATGGACGAACTACACGCACGGATTAAATTCCAGCGGGACATTGCGAACTGCTGCGTGCTGGCGTTTACAGAGACCTGGCTAGACCCGACGGTACCTGACTCGGCCGCTACCCCGGCTGGATTTTCCATCTACCGGCAGGACAGAACTATGGAGTCAGGCAAACGCAGAGGCGGTGGGGTCTGCATTATGGTTAACTCTCGCTGGGGTTCGGATGTAGCAGTACTTACAAAACACTGCTCACCAGACCTGGAGCTCTTAACTATAAAAGTCCATCCCTTCTACCTCCCTCGGGAATTCAGCTCCGCTATAATCACAGTAGTTTACATTCCACCGCAGGCGGATAAAACGCGCGCACTAGAGGACCTTTACGGAGTAATTAATGGACTAGAGAACGCTCACCCTGAGGCAGCTTCTATTGTTGTTGGCGACTTCAACAGGGCTAATATGAGGAAAGTATTGCCTAAATATCACCAGCATATTAACTTTCCTACCCGTGGTGATCAGACTCTTGACCATTGTTATTCTCAACTACGGGACAGCTATAAACCCCTCCCCCGCCCTGCCTTTGGTAAGGCGGATCACACCTCCATTCTTCTCCTCCCAACCTACAGACAACGTCTAAAACAGGAAAAACCGGTTTTTCGAGCAGTTCAACGCTGGAGTGAGGAATCCATTGCCACTCTGCAGGACTGTTTTGAAACCACAGACTGGCAGATGTTCTGTGTTGCAGCTGATGGGGACATTGATGAATACACAGACTCTGTCTCAGCCTACATCTCCAAGTGCATAGATGACGTTGTCCCGAAAGTCAATGTTAGGACTTTCCCCAGCCAAAAGCCCTGGGTTAATGGTGATGTCCGTGCTAAGCTCAGAGCACGGTCTTCTGCCTACAGATCTGGGGACCTGGAGGCCTTGAGGAAGTCCAGATATGACCTACGGAAAACCATCAGAGATGCAAAAAGAGCCTACAGGGACAAGTTGGAGTCCAACTACCACAGTTCCGACCCCAGACGCATGTGGTGTGGACTGCGCTCCATCACAGACTACAAAGGGAGAAATAGCAGTGATGCCCAGCCCGCTGCCTCTCTTCCCGATGAGCTCAACACGTTTTACGCACGGTTTGAGGTGAGCAACACCATCCCTTCTGTAAAACTAGCTGAGGACCAGGATGACTGCACTCTGTACCTATCTATGGCTGACGTTAGGAGTGCTTTTAAAAGAGTAAACCCTCGGAAGTCACCAGGGCCAGATGGCATTCCAGGCCGTGTCCTCAGAGCGTGCGCTGACCAGCTAGCGGAGGTATTCACCTCTATATTCAACCTCTCCCTGAAACAGTCTGCAGTCCCCACCTGCTTCAAACAGACAACCATTGTCCCCGTACCAAAGAAACCTTCCATCACCTGCCTGAATGACTACCGCCCTGTAGCACTGACCTCCATCATCATGAAGTGCTTCGAGCGGTTAGTCAGAACCCACATTTGCTCCTCCCTTCCTGTCACCTTGGACCCCCTTCAATTCCCATACCGTCCCAACAGATCTACGGACGACGTCATCACCCTGACAGTGCACACCGCCCTCTCCCACCTGGATAAGGGTAACACATACGTGAGGATGCTGTTTATTGACTACAGCTCAGCATTCAACACAATTGTGCCCGCTAAGCTCATTCCCAAGCTCAGGATCCTGGGTCTTAACACCTCCCTTTGCAACTGGATCCTGGACTTCCTGACGGGCAGACCCCAGGTGGTGAGAATGGGTAACCGCTTCTCCTCTGCACTGACCCTGAGCACCGGAGCCCCTCAGGGCTGCGTACTCAGTCCCCTCCTGTACGCCCTGTTCACACACGACTGTGTGGCCACGCGCAGCTCCAACGCCATCCTTAAGTTTGCAGACAACACCACCATCCTGGGTCTCATCTCCAACAACGATGAGACCGCCTACAGAGAGGAGGTAAGCATCTTAGCAACATGGTGCCAGGAAAACAACCTCTCTCTCAACGTCTGCAAGACTAAGGAGATGATCGTGGACTTCAGGAAGCGACAGGGGGGGGGGGGGGGGTCACGCCCCCATTCACATCGATGGAGCTGAAGTGGAGAGAGTCTCCTGCTTCAAGTTCCTCGGTGTGTTCATCAGTGATGACCTCTCCTGGTCCAGGCAATCGGTCGCGGCAGTAAAAACTGCCCAAAAGCGCCTATACTTCCTGAGGAGACTCAAGAAGTTTGGCATGTCTGCCAAAACTCTCACCAACTTTTACAGGTGCACCATTGAGAGCATTCTCACTGGCTGCATTACTACCTGGTACGGCAGCTGCTCCGCTGCTGATCGCAAAGCCCTTCAGAGGGTGGTGAAGACAGCGGAGCGCATCATTGGCTGCCACCTCCCCTCTGTGCAAGGCATCTACCACACACGATGCCTTAAGAAAGCACAGAAAATCATAAAAGACTACAGCCACCCAGGCTATGGACTGTTCTCGCTGCTGCCGTCTGGTAGACGTTACCGGAGCATTCGGGCACGGACTACCAGACTCACAGTTTTTTCCCCCAGGCCATCAGGCTTCTCAACCAGCAAAATTAATCTTTCTCACCTCATTGTATGCTCTAGGCACTTCTTGTACATCACCTTAATTTAATTTAATTGTCTATCGGCACCTCCACACTTTATATTTAATACTCCTACTCCTACTGTCCATATCTGGAACTGCTGCTAGTGTTTTACTGCTATGTATATTTATATTTATGTTATTCTTGCCCTTATTTGACTCTTTTTAACAATTTAATATATATATATATATTTTATTTTTATTATTATTATTTTTTTGTATTTTTTTTTTGTTTTGTTTGTTTTTAATGCCTACTACATAGTTGTTGCTTGCCATGTCCTAAGAATTTCATTGTTCAGAATGACCTTGTGTTATACTGTGCATTTGATAAATAAAACACTTTGACCTTTGACCTTGACCTCCTTAAAGTAGTGGGAATTGCATCCAGGGAGCAAGTGGACTTCAACTGCAAAATAATTTTACGGAGTTCCCCTCCCCTTTTTAGATTTTTAGAAGCCAAACAGGTGTGGGCTTGGTTAGTACTTGGATGGGAGACCTCCTGGGAAAATGAAGTTGCTGCTGGAAGTGGTGTTGGTGGGCCAGTAGGGGGCAGTCTTCCCTCTGGTAAAATAAACACCAATGCCCCAGTGCAGTGATGGGGGCACTGTGCTGTAGGAGAAAAATTTGCTCCCTCTCCACCTCAGCTGATGTGTGGTGAGAATTTTGGCACAAAATGGCTGCTGTTGCACCACTCAGGTGGGTGCTACACATTGGTGGTGGTTGAGGCGAGTTTCCCCCTCATAATTGTAAATTGCTTTGAGTGTCAAGAAAGGCGCTATATAAATGGCAGGCATTCTTATTATTTATAGCCAATTTAAACTTGAAAGCAGTACACCCTCGTACCTTTTCACCCGTGTGTTCTCTTTTATTGATGTATTATCCACCACAGTTAATTTGTGCTTAAACAAATAATTTATGAGGTCTCGAAAATGAATGGGAGTGAATGGGGAGCCTGACAACCGGGACTACTGGGGATGGCGTTAATGGTCAGCAGGGACAGCTAGTTGCTCGTATTCACGTTGTGCAAATATAATGGGGTAGGCCCCACAAAATTACTTGTCACACGAAGGTGAAATATCCCCTCAAAGCCCGTAAAACTATTTTTATAATGATAAATTCAGAATCAATATTTATTTTTAGGGAAAAGCAATACTTTTATTCTGTGTCTTTAATCAAGCTCTGTGGATGTATTATATAAAAAAATATTTTTGTCTCCATAAAAATGTTATATCTAAAGCAGGGGTTCTCAAACTGCGGCCCTCGAAAACATTTTGCGGGGCCCGTGTTAAGTCCACATGAAAGAAGGTCCATTTTAATGCAATACTGTACCTTTAAATGTTTTACCAACGGCACTTAGCAACTAAAGCGGGCATTATACTGTTAGCTAGTTATCGAGAAGGTTTGATCGGTGGACTTCTGACAGTATCTTATCTTCATTAATATTTGCAGTATAATTGTTAGCTGAAACTGAAAAATGTCTGTGTTTTGTAGAGGCATTATCTCTTCATCAGCACTTCCAGCGTGTTTTTTGTTTGCATTTTCTTTCTCTCCATGTGATATACTGTGATGCGTTTTTTTCCTTGCTGTTACAGGGAGCAAAATGCATACAGAACTAAACGGGAGTTATGGGACATTGTTTGATAGACGGTTTGCTTGTTAATTATTCAAGTAAAGAAAACAGATTGTCATGCAACTTAAGAATCTAAAGAGGGCTAGATGCCCAGAGACTGACAAAATGGAGAACCTCCTTTTATATTATTATTTGTTAGATAGACTGCTTATTAATTAGAGATAACCTGTAACTTCACAAAATGTAAAAAAAAAAAAATAAATTCCCCAGTGGAGTACACATTCAGAATCTGTAGTGAATAAAATGGACGGTTTTGCACTTCATTTAGATTTCATGAGTATATTTTTTTCTTGTGCGGCCCATCCAATGCAGGCTCCCTTAATTGGCCCTCTGTCACCAAAACTTTGAGAACCCCTGATCTAAAGGCTTTAAATGCGCATTCACATATGCACACATTTTGATCACTCACTTGTGTGTATGCATGTTGAGCTGGTCTTGCTGCAGCTGCCATTTTGAAGGACTGTTTTGATGTTGAAATTATATTCCATCCCAGGTTTCAGATCAGAAAGGACAGCAGTGGTGGTGTTGGGTGCACATATATGTGATCTAGGCTTGCTTCCTTCACAGTCGTAGGTGATGTGGATCTCATAAGAAACTCCCTCCATGCTGACCGGTCTTTCACAGCACAGTGTCACTGACCTGGTCTTCACATCAGTTGCTCTCACCCTCCCAGGGGCAGATGGCTCTATTTGAGAGAACAGAGAGGGAATTTATCATTGCTTTTAGCCTGCTAACATTGCATTTAGCAAAAAACCTGGATGTTTGTGTCAGGTTTTATACATTTAGATGTAATTCTACGGTATAAAAAAATAATAAGATAACACATGTACACACACTTGTACACTAAGGGGTTGATTTACTAAAGGTTTGCGTGTACAAAAACATGTGTAAAACTGTTACCGCCCGCAAAAAATCATCCGAGGTGATCAACTAACGAGGTGTAGAGGATTGCGTGTGCCAATATAGAAAGAAACATTGATTTCTAATTTTTGCGGGTTAGCCTGAATGAATATGCAAAATAGGGCGTCCCTACGTTATTAACAAAATTGTGGGAGGTGGTCATGCAAATAGATTACTTTAGCACGTGTAAAGTGATCTACTAAGTCTGAAAGGATGTTTGGGAAAGGTATTTGCGGGTGCATTTTAGTACAAATGGAAACAGGTATCAAAAGCACGGAAACAATTAGATGATGGCTGTCATTGTAGCAAGACACGTACAGGTGTTTGGAATATCTAGAACTGAACATTATGAATGATTGCGTAACAATGGGGGCTATTGATTGGTATACATTGGTACCCATCTCCTAAAATTAACCAGAAAATTTTTTATTATAAAGTTAAAAGATGAATACATTTTTATTTTCCCTCTAATTCATGTCGGAGGTACTTTTTGAAGTAAACAATCTTCCCTGTAAATTTGGTGATGGGCACTAACAGTTTCTGAGCAATGAGCAATTATGTATTACAAGTCCGTTCGAAAATCGTCAAAATTAAAATAAATAATACCATCAAAAACTGGCAAAACCACCAGGGTCCTTAAGCCTTGATTTTCTTTTTCCAATGCAGAATTGGCAGCCATTGTTTCTTTGAGATCGTACATGTTCTTCATGTCACTGTGGTTGGTTGAGGGTCATTCCGTGTCACTTCAATGCGATTTTGCACCTGACCCTCAGATTAAAATTATATTTGGTGTGATGATTTGCCTATATGAGAAACCCCCAGAACTGAATTTTTTTTGTAATTTGGTCGTTAGTTTATTTACAGTAAATGCATTTTTTTTCCTGGACAGGCCATCTTCAAAAAATCATAACTGCAAAACTTTAAGAGCACCCATCACAAAATTTGCCAAGATTCTTAGATTATAAACTAACATTTGAAAAAAAATTATGAAATTTGAAGCGTACCCATTTTCGCAATTCAAGATCAAAGGTAAATTCATTACGCATTTTCCCTGTGATTCATGCTACGATTTTTGTTTTACTTTATGAAATGGAGGCCATCAAAATAGCTTTAAAATTATGTAAAACTTGGCTTTGTAGGTGCTATACTTTTGGCGATATAAGTATTTAAGGTTTGGAGGTCATGCTAATTAGTCAAAGGTTTGTTGACCCCTACCACAAAAACTAACGAGCCAAATTACAATAAAATTCAGTCCTGGGGGTTTCTTATATAGGCAAATCATCACACCAAATATAATTTCAATCTGTGAGGGTCAGGTGCAAAATCGCGTTGAAGTGACACGGAATGACCCTCAACCAACCGCAGTGACAGGAAGAACCTATACGATCTCAAAAAAAGAAACAACGGCTGCCCATTCTGCATGGAAAATGAAGGCTTAAGAACCTGGTGGTTTTGCCAGTTTGTGATGGTATTATTTATTTTAATTTTTGAATGGACTTGCAATACATTTTTACAAATTTACAGGGAAGCTTGTTTACATCAAAGTACCTGACGAATTGTAGGAAATTATTATTATTTTTTTCATCTTTTAACTTTATAATCTGTGATACATTTTTTCTGGTTCATTTTAGGTTCACATACCAATCCATAGGGCTACTGATAAGCATCAACATTGAACAAAATCTGAGGGGTCAAGGGAAATTCTTGGCTCATTTGACATGGAATGAGCTCATGATATTAAATATGCATTCCCATATGCACACATCTTGTTCACTCACTTGTGTGTATGCATGTTGAGCTGGTCTCGCTAGAGCCAACATTTGGAAGGACTGCAGTGATGTTGAAATTATATTCCATCCCAGGTTTCAGATCAGAAAGGACAGCAGTAGTGGTGTTGGATGCACATATATATGATCTGGGCTCTTCTCCTTCACAGACGTAGGTGATGTGGATCTCATAACAAACTCCCTCCATGCTGACCGGTCTTTCCCAGCAGAGTGTCACTGATGTGGTCTTCACATCGGTTGCTCTCACATTTTCAGGGGCAGATGGCTCTATTTGAGAGAACACAGGGGGAATTTATCACTTTTCAGCCTGCTAACATTCCATTTAGCAAGAAACCTAAAAAAGTACAGGATGTTTATGTAAGTTTTGATACATTTACTGCAATTCTACAATTGTTACGACCCCGGCTCGAAGGGCCACAACACAAAGGACTTCAAACACAAAAAGACAACTTACAAAATGTTATTAAAATATCACAATAGAGACATAAAAAGGACAAAGACACAACAAACAGACAGACCAACAGACAGTGAGACACGACGGCCGGCGGTTTTGCACTAGACAGCGTTGGAACCACGGTAGCCAACCTTCCCAAATTGAGAACAATTCCAAAGTCTCCACTTGAGAACAATTCCAAAGTCTCCACAAAACAAAACCCCAGTCAATTTGCCTCCAGTGTCCTCTGCAGGACCGGTTCTAGACTGTTTTGAGCCTTTTAAAACTTATTTCCTGCATTTCTACACAACCTCACACAACCTCACACAGGGTATTTTCTAAAATAAAATGTTTTATATATGAACATTTGAGAAGATTTTTTTCTCAAAGCCCTAGGCAAGATTTGAGATACTTTCATATAAAGCTAAAGCCATAATCAGTACATTACTGGGTAAGAAAGCCTATAGTGGATTATTATATTTTAAATATATATGTTTTCCAACACAACTTTTTGTTTGTTCTGTGACTCACAATCTGTTAATTTTATACACATTCCTGCATGATCAGACTCAGACTTTTCTTTCCGGAAAAAAAAAAAAAACACGTACAAATTCATCCATATCAAGAGCCGATGTAATTACCTTCTCATGAGGAAGAATAAGCAGTTTTTTCCCCCCACCCGTGCAGCATGGTGCGGCGGAAGGGGGTTAAGACGCAATATCAGTTTCACTCTTTCCTAATCAAGGTAATGTACGATTGCCCATTATGTTTGTGCTTTTAATTTTTTTAAAATTAAGAATCTACTCGCTATATGGCTATACCCCATGACGTGTCGTGCCTATACTGCAACATGAGCCACATCTGGACTTCAGGGAAGTAGCTATTTCACAAAGTGGAATAACAAAATTCCGCATAAAACACGTAGGCTAGCCTACTTTAATCCATATCAAGAGCCCATGTAATGGCCTTCTCACGAGCAAGAATAACCAGGTTTTGTTTTCACCCATGCAACATCATGGGAAGGGGTTAAAGACGCAAGATAACTTGGAGAAATAACTAGTGCTGTGCAGTTCGCGAACGAATCGGTATTTTTGAACGACTCTTTATGCTGAGTCGTCTGAATCGACTCGACAGTTCGAGGGAATCGTGCTTACCACGGCTCTGGCTTTTGGCTCTGACTCTTAGCTGGCTCTGACTCTTAGCTGGCTCTGACTCTTAGCTGGCTCTGACTCTGCCTGCTTTCTACTACAGCCAGGAGCCGCGTCACTAGTTGTAACCTAGGTTGAGCAGCAGTAGTGATGCGCCCAACAAAATAGGTCGCACGAATCTGTTTTATAATCATTTAAGAATACATTTTAATTTGATCTAGCAATATTGCACACATTTTTGAGAATTAGATAATCGCCCCAGCTCATTCCAAATTATTACATGGCTACTGCTAATGGTTAAAAGATGTACCTACAGTCGCTTCCTACCAAACTGATCAGCACGAAATCAACTCGACTCAGAGCCGTGAACCGCGGCAATATCCCACGGCTCCAGAGCCGTGACACAAACCAAAGTCCTTTCGAGTTTTAACAGAGAGCAAATGCTGTAGCCTACACGATTAATAATCGGGTTTAGCCTACTCAGCGTCGGATCAACAAGAAACCTTGACAAAAGTATTCTGTTATATCTAACGACAGTCTGAGACGCCAACTTTGTATTACGAAATTATTACATGTGGCTGTTTGTAACCGAATTGCAGTATAAAACAGAATTAATATGCAATTGTGTTCAGCAAATAGGCTACTTCTTATTTAAAGTGGTGGCATTTTTATTTTAGAACTCATGACCAACACAATAGTGAACAGATAAATACAATTGTGTATAATAGAATAGGCTAAATACATCGCCTAATGGTTCAAATAAACATACTGTATGGTGTCCAAATAAATCTTTACCAAATCTACCATTTAAAACTAAAACGAAACGGGCTCCTGTACACACACGTACGCATCAAGATCTGGCTTGTTTGTCGGGTTTGGCTGGCTATCTCTCCTATACAGTCATCCATCCACCACATTTTCAGTAGGCTACTGGATTCTAGGATCTGATTAATAAGATTTATATTTGCATAGACTAATAAAATAGCTATAGCCTATGCAAATATAGCCTAACCATGCCATGTCTTTCTTCAGCTAAAATAACGGAGATGGGAAAGTCGTAGATAAATGTAAACTGGATGCGATTGGAAACTAGCTTGAAAAGTAAGGGGGAGTGAACAGAAAACATTGAGCATAGGCTATTAAAAATGCGCATCAATCAGGTGATTTAGGTCTGAATAAAATATCAAAGCTAGTTTACTAACTTAATTTGCTACCACACCAGCTAGACTCTGCTGTCTGAAACGGCTTCAAATTCCAGCTCGCGCCGCTGGGAGAAAAAGATGCGGCTCGGGTAGTTCGAAAATATCAACCAAACGAACGGCTCTACTGTTAGGCGGAAGTACCAAAAACTTGCAACTCCGACTCGGAACCGACTCTTCAAACCGAACGGTACAGAAAGCGCAGACAAAAAAAAAGAGCCGAACTGCCCATCACTAGAAATAACTTGCCGCAGATGAAACCGATAATATCCCATTTCCAAACAGTCACATGCACAAGGGGGTGGGCAGTAGGTGACATGAGGCGGGCTGTAGGCAGCCCACCCAATCAGAAGTTAGAAACGGTACTGGGTGATTCCTGTTTTGGGCCACATATTTTTGTCCTGGTGTTTAACTGGCTCTTATTCCATTCTAAAATTAGACAAATATTTATAACAAACTTATTTTATTATGTGTTTAGGTGTTTTCTATTGCTCTAACAAAGATAAATTTGTATTTTTATTTTTTTACATCTCTTTAAAGCACCATTTCTGTGGTATACGCGCTCATTTTAGCATGTCCCCGGTTCAATGTAATAACCGTCTTCAATAAATATAAACCATAAAAAGATAAAAACCTAAACTTATTCTTTATTACTTTGATAGTCTAGGGTATACTTCCTTTAGACAAGGAAGTAAATCTGGTGAAACTTCTTTTGTTTTCTGTAATTATATAATATATTATATGTCCCTGAGTTCATTTTCCACCCTGTTAGCCTCTAGTTTCTTGCCTCCCAAAAAAGACTACAAATCCATACAGCCATTTGCAGGATGTGACATCATTTGTTTTTGGAGGGAAATTCAACTGGAAAACTGAGGTAAGCTTTAAAGTCACTCTCTCCTGTATTTTTTCTCAGTTTCATATTACACACCTGCTTGAGGCACCCTTAAAGTTCCACCCTGTTAGTATATATTATGGGAAATGTTTATTGGATAAAATATTTTTAAAAACATGTTAAAAATAGCTATTTAAGTGCTGTTCAGCTGTAGAGTGTGTGCTAGCTAAATGTTGCTCACTCAATGAGCTAGCGCTAACTTAGCTGGAAAAATTCCACCCTGTTGGGTTCCTTCCACCCTGTTAAGCTATGTATGGGATATGCAGCCTACTGAGTAGAAATTTTACAAGAATATTAATTATTCTCATTAAATTGACTTATAGATGTATTATTTGAGTGTATTTCTTAATTATTTATGTTACTACAGTGATATTTTTATTATTATTAATGATAATAATGAATAATAATATTATAATTAATGAATATTATTAAAATTAATATTATTAATGAATATATTATTATTATTATTATTATTTGAGTGTATTTCTTAATTATTTATGTTACTACAGTGTTATTATTATTATTATTATTGTTATTATTAGTTGTAGTAGTAGTATTGTTGTTTGATGTGAAACTAGTGTAATACAAGGGAAACTATGCGCGATAACAAAATAACTAAGAAACTGCATGTATTTGTAAGGAGATGCCACTTAGTGCAGCCGAGACTCAGCGCCGCTACAGAGCAAGGAGAGATGCAGACCCAGAGAGGCGAGCAAAGTATCTGCAGAAAGAAAGAGAAAAATGGCAGCAAGACAAAGAGACAGGGAAAAAGAAACAAATTGCAGATCTCAGTAAGCGTGAAAATCATTGGCTATGTTGAATCTTAATCTGACTTGTTAAGAGGCCTACTCGGTTCCACCCTGTTATGTTCCATTCCACCCTGTTAGGCAAGGATTTTAAAAAAATATTCTAATCACAACATTAAGTTTTTGGTATATTTGTATATTATTTTGTTAAGTGAGGTACATATAATGCATCTACATACAAATTTATTTCTAATTAATAAAATTCCTCATACAAGACAACAAAATGGGGACAAAAAACGCACAGATTCCATTATTCTGACATTGTACTCTTCATAAAATTAAAACTGTTAATGCTACAAGAATGAAACTTTTATCATAGCACAAGGGACACATTTTATCCCAGAAACATTCAGTATTGTTTGACTTGTACATTATTTAAACTTTGTGATTACCATGTACATGTCCCTAACAGGGTGGAAAACGTTGTACAAAAAATATCCCATAATTATAATATTTTCAGACCCTGAGCTTGGCAAACATGCATTCCTCATAGCTAAGTATGGTACAGTCCTGACAAAATGTTAAAACCATAAAATACAATCATTTGAATTTTCAGAAAATAGAAATCCAAATATGTGGTCCAAAACAGGAATCACCCTACTAGTATTTTCTGTGCCATTTTTCCATTGGCTGAACAAAACATTTTTTTCTTAACTTTTGATTGGGTGGGCAAGATGCGCGTTTGGGTGGGCTGAGCCCACCCCTGCTCATAGCTACCGCTGGCCTTGGCCCTCAGCCTCCGGATTTCCTAGCGAGTCTGTTTTTACACAATTACTTAAAAATATCACTAGCACATCAAACAAAAGTACTCCATAAAACACAAAGCTTTCACAAGGGACAGAATACAACAGCAAAGTAGCCAAAAACTAACAAGCAGCTTTCTACCAAAATGTTCCTTCTGGAAACACAAAGCGGCATTCAAAAGATGTGAATATGCTCGCGTCAAAACGGTCTTCCGAATGGGGACGCAGAAGCACAATCAGCAAACGCGCACCCCTACACCACGGCAACAACCACGACAAAATCCAAAATGGTAAGCGCGGCATACTACCTGAAACAAACACCACAATGCTACTTTAAAATAAGCTCCAGCACGGCAGCAAAAGCTGGCAACGTGAATGAAGTTAACCAAATGGAAAATTAACCAACCTCGAGCTAGCGAACACCATGCTCTCATAAAAATCCACAACAGGTGTTGGTAATTTCCAATCAAGATTCAGGTGAGCCGAAGGAACCTCATTAGCATGCAAAAATGTAAAGGGCCGCACTCACGAGGCAGCATAGGGACGTAACACAATATAAATAATACAAAGACAACACATACAACCCCTGGCAAAAATTATGGAATCACCACACTTAGAGGATGTTCACCCAGCTTTTTTACTTTACATTACAGGCATTTAGCAGACGCTCTTATAAGGCCAGTTCCTTAACCATTATACTACACTGCCGCCCCAGTGCTACTTCGTAGCAAATAAACAAATCACAGATATGACACAAAACCATTTTTGTTTAATAGCTCAACATTCTGGTTTTGTGAAACATACCTCAAACAAATTAAATTAAATGATTTTAATGGCATATTGTTTTCCCAGATCAAGTAGAGGAAAACATTATAGAATCACTCTATGTTGAGGAAAGAATTATGGAATCATCAACAAAAAAAATCGCAATTGGTACTTTGTTGCTCTTCCTCTGGCTTGTATGACGGCCTGAAATATTTGAGGCATGGACTTCACTAATGAAAAACGATATTCTCCATCAAGCTGGTTCCAGCTCTTTCTCAAATAGCTCAGATCAGCTTTGCAGGGTGGAGCTTTTTCATGGACCAATTTCCACCATAAATTTTCAATGGGATTGAGTTTGTTTTGCTGGCCATGTCATTGAGTTGATATGCCTTTCCTGAAGAAGAGCTTTAACAGCCTACACCAAGATGAAGTCCCTCCACTTCTTGGCTCTCACTGAGACCTGGATCACTCCAGATAACACGGCCACTCCAGCTGCTCTGTCTGATGGCTACTCCTTTTCACACACCCCCAGGGCCTCTGGCCGAGGCAGGGGCACTGGTTTACTTGTATCTCAGTCATGGAAATTCAACTTGTATCACACCAGCGTGCAACCACCTGCCCACTGGACCCCATCCCATCGGCAGTCCTCCAGTCTATATCCGGTGAGGTCCTTCCATATCTGTCCTCCATTATTAACACCTCCTTAACCTGTGGGTATTTTCCTGCTGTTTTCAAAACTGCCCGTGTTACCCCACTCCTTAAGAAACCTAGCTTGGACCCCTCTGATGTCAGAAATTATCGTCCTGTGTCTTTCCTGCCCTTCCTGTCAAAAGCTCTTGAACGAGCTGCCCTTAATCAACTGTCTGTTTTTCTCCACCAGAACAACCTTATCGACCCTCATCAGTCCGGTTTCAGAACCGGGCACTCTACTGAAACTGCGCTCCTGGCTGTGACTGAGGCACTCGCCACTGCTAAAGCCTCCTCCCTCTCCTCTGTCATGAGAGCCTCCTCCCTCCTCCCTCTTTCCCTTCTCGCAAGCCTACCAGCCTGTGCCATTCTGCCCCTACAACTGGTCCAGAACGCGGCTGCTCGGCTTGTGTTCAACCTCTCAAAGTTCTCGCACGTTACCCCCCTGCTGAGGTCACTCAACTGGCTGCCCGTCGTGGCCAGAATCAGGTTCAAAGTTCTGACCCTGGCCTACACTGCAGCCAAAAGGTCAGGCCCCTCCTACCTACAGGACTTGATCCAGCACTACGCTCCTGCTCGACCACTTCGCTCTGCTGCTGCAGGGCAACTTGTACTTCCCTCCCTCCGTGTTAACGGCTCTCGCTCGTCCCGACTGCGGAGCTTCTCCACCCTAGCTCCCCAGTGGTGGAACAAACTCTCCACTCCGCTGCGCTCAGCTGAAATACTGTCTGTTTTCCGTCGTGGTCTGAAAACACGCTTATTCAGAAACCACCTTGACTAACTACCTATATAGGGCCAAGTATATAGTACATACTTCCTGTTTATCTTTTATTTTCTAATTGTGTTTTTGCTATTTTAATAGTTAAGAATGTATAGCCAACTGTATTCTATGTTCATTACTAGGGATAGCTCCTACGTTGTGAGAAAGTTGTGCTTTGTTGGATTTGCTTTGTAGTTGTATCAATGACCTTCAATATGCACTTATTGTACGTCGCTTTGGATAAAAGCGTCTGCCAAATAACTGTAATGTAATGTAACACTCTTTGCTCTGTGGCAAGATGCATTATCATCCTGAAAAATTACTTAATCATCACCAAACCTATTTTCTATCGATGGAATGAGAAAAGTGTCCAAAATTTCAATGTACACCTGTGCATTGACTGTTGAGGTAACGATAGCCATCTCCCCTGGTCCTTTACCTGACATGCAACCCCATATCATAATTGACTGGGGAAACTTGAGTGCTTTCCTCAGGCAGTCATCTTTATACGTTTCATTAGAATGGCACCAGACAAAAGCTCCAGCATCATCTCCTTGGCCAATGCAGATTCGTGATTCATCACTGAGTATCACTTTCATCCAATCATCCACAATCCATGATTGCTTCTCTTTAGCCCACTGTAGCCTTGTTTTCTCCTGTTTAGGTGGTTGTGCTGGTTTTCGTTTGGCTTTTCTACGTGTAAATCCCATTTCATTCAGCCAATTTCTTACAGTTCGGTCACAAACATTGACTCCTGTTTCCGCCCATTTGTTTTTCATTTGTTTTGTTGTGCATTTTCAATTTTCAAGGCATATTGCTTTCAGTTTTTTATCCTGACGCTTTGATGTCTTCCTTGGTCTACCCGTATGTTTTCCTCTCATAACCTTCATATTTTGTTTATACTTGCACCAAATTTTAGACACAGCTGACTGGGAACAACCAACATATTTTGCCACACTCTGTGTTGGATTTATAATCATATAGTTTTATAATCATTTCAATTGTTTCAATTGACAACTCTCTTATTGGGGCCATGTTTCCTTTCTATTAGCCAAGTCCAACAGCTTGTTAAGGTCTTTAAGCACTTTCTTTCAACTGCAGACTAATTTGCATTTTTAGACTTGTGCCAGTATTTGTATTTGTATTTGTTTAGAAAAACAAAGGTGATTCCATATTTTTTTCCTCTACTTGATCTGGAAAAAATTATTTCATTAATTAAAATTTATTTGAATTTGTTTTTATGTTTTCTTTTATTTGAATGTTTCACGAAGCCAGAATGTTCAGCTATTAAACAAAAATGTTTTGTGTCATATCTGTGATTTGTTTATTTGCTACGAAATAAAAAAATATGGGTGAACATCCTCCAAGTGTGGTGATTCCATAATTTTTGCCAGGGCTTGTATACACACACTTGTATACTAAGGCACTGGTTCTCAAACTCGGTCCTCAGGCCCCCCTATGTATGATGGTTTTCGTTCCAACCACAATTGCGATACGAGAATTTCAACAAGCTGTTAATTTTCCTTAATTGCACTTTATGTTTTCATGGATTATTAACCCTCTTAAACCAAATTGTCAGAAAATAGCTATGCATGCCATGTAGAATAAATGTCCCATGTTCATATTTTGCTTATTGTGCTATATTGCAAACAACTCCATAAACAGTTAAAATGTTACAACTGATCAAATTAAAGACTGAGGTTGAATCAATATGCTCCTAATTAGGTCGTTGAACACATGTTCTTTTATAATTCTGTTTCCGTAAACTTATTAACAGAATGCAGGTTTGGCTCATTATAAATTGGCGTTGTCTTTGATTTGTTCATTATCAACCAAATGGTTAGTTTTTGTGGCCATGTGTCCATACTTTTTGACCAATTAGGAGCCTATTGATTCACCTCGGCCTTTCATTTGCTCAGTTTTGTTACCTCTTTTAATGAAACTGTTTGCAATATAGCACAATAAGCTAAATGTGAACATGAGACATTTATTCTACATGGCATGCATAGCCATTTTCTTACATAATTTAGCTTAAGAGGGTAAGTTATCCATAAAAACTGTAACCGTAAAACTGTTACCACCTGCAAAAAAATCCTCAGAGGTGTAAAGAGAATTGCGTGTGCTAAAATTGAAAGATACATTATTTCACGAAATAGTGGGAGGTGGTCATGCAAATGCATTACTTTAGCACGTGTAAAGTCTGAAAGGAAGTTTTGGAAAGGTATTTGCGGGTGCATTTTAGTACAAATGGAAAGCAGGTATTAAAAGCATGGAATCGATTAGATGACGGCTTTCATTGTAGCAAGACACGTACGGGTATTTGGAATATCCATAGCTGAACATTCTGAATGATTGCGGAACAATGGGGGCTAATTAACTAGCCCATTCTAACACTCAAAATACACAAGAAGAGAATTTGTGGAAAGCCTACATCGGCTACATCATGAACAGTAAGAATATTTTTTTAAATCATGAAGCAAATTGTATTACAGAATACAAGAGTAACTAGTACTTGAATCAAACAAGTAATACAACATCTATTATAACAAACAGTGAATAACAAGTAAATCAAAACCCATGATCAAAGGGAAATGCTAGTTAGCATAGTTATGATCATTTCAGTCCTGACAAACATCTTTAACTCCCGGCAGAAACTAAGACATCCAGTGAAACAGTTTGTAATAAATCGCCAGCTCGTTCAGTGTAACAGAAGCCTGTACCCTACACTAAAAAAAACATTAAAACGGCAACATTGCAGCCAGTCAGACCCAACTCACTCACCAGCTCATTCAGACTGGTTCCTGTCATTGGGAATGGAAGCTGCATTTCTCCATTTATGTACAGTAAAATAAAAATTGTCTATGTAAAGTCACAATCCACAATAGCCACATTTTATTGTTAAACAAATGCTGTGATAACCAGAAAAATGGTTACCATCATAGCACCATATACAATGCCCTCCACTATTGTTGGCACCCCTGGTAAAGATTAGTAAAAAGGGTTATAAAAAATTCACCGTTTGGTGACTTAGCTTAGTAACTACACTTAGTAACTACACAACCCAAAGTTCTACCAAACTTCAGTTGTGCTTTAAGGCTTGTTTGATACGTCAAACCCTTGATGACTTATAGCCATTTTACCAACCATGTACCAACCATACTGTTCCAGCATAATTTACAGCTAAATCTTGTCTCACCCCCCAATTCCCATCAAGATCCATTCAAATGCAGAGACATTATAGTATCGCTTGTAAGAATACCAGGAAATAAAATGTCAAGAGTCTTTTGATGTTGTTGGGTCACAGACATCAGGAAGTCATGGCAATGAAAGGATATGTGACCAAATATTAAAAATGATTACTTTATTCTATATATAAATGCATGGGTGCCAATAATTGTGGCACACATGGTTTTGTTAAAAATAATTATTTATTGATCAGGGATTTTCTTTTCTCATAATAAATTTACTTCAATTAAAGGTTTGATTTTTCTCATTTTTTCAGTGTGAGATTAAGCCAATTCATGAAACGGTGAATTTTTTATAACCCTTTTTACTCATCTTTACTAGGGGTTGCCAATAATAGTGGAGGGCACTGTATATATGAGATTTTAAATTACAACTCTAAATATTAAATATGCATTCCCATATGCACATATTTTGATCACTCACTTGTGTGTATGCATGTTGAGCTGGTCTTGCTGCGGCTGCCGTTTGGAAAGACTGCAGTGATGTTGAAATTATATTCCATCCCAGGTCTCAGATCAGAAAGGACAGCAGTGGTGGTGTTGGGTTCACAATTATGTGATCTGGATTTGCCTCCGTCATAGCTGTAGGTGATGTGGATCTCATAAGAAACTCCCTCCATGCTGACCGGTCTTTCCCAGCACAGTGTCACTGACCTGGTCTTCACATCAGTGGCTCTCACCATCCCAGGGGCAGATGGCTCTATTTGAGAGAACAGAGGGAATTTATCATTTATTTTAGCCTGCTAACATTGCATTTAGCAAGAAACCTAAACAAGTACAGGATGGTTATGTAAGGTCTTATACATTTACGTGCAATTCTACAATATAAAAACTAAGGCAACACATATACACGATTTGTACACAAAGGGGTTGATTTACTAAAGGTTTTCGTGTACAAAAACACGTGTAAAACTGTTACCACCCACAAAAAATCATCCGAGGTGATCAACTAATGAGGTGTAAAGCGGATTGCGTGTGCTAAAATTTAAAGATGAATTGATTTCTCATTTTTGCGAGTGGGAGGTGGTCATGCAAATAGATTACTTTAGCACGTGTAAAGTGATCTACTAAGTCTGAAAGGAAGTTTGGGAAAGGTATTTGCGGGTCCATTTTAGTACAAATGGAAAGCAGTTACGTATTAAAAGCACAGACTCGATTAGATGACGGCTTTCATTGTAGCAAGACACGTACGGGTGTTTGGAATATCCATAGCTGAACATTCTGAATGATTGTGGAACAATGGGGGCTAATTAACTGGCCCATTCTAACACTCAAAATACACAAGAAGAGAATTCGTAGATAGCCTACATCGGCTACACATCATGAACAGAGAATATTTTTTTAAATCATGAAGCAAATTGTATTACAGAATACAAGAGTAACTTGTACTTGAATCAAACAAGTAATACAACGTCTATTATAACAAACAGTGAATAACAAGTAAATCAAAGCTTTATAAAAAATAAAACCCATGATCAAATGGAAATGTGACACTTATGGTGCGAGTAGGCTTAGTGCTAGTAAGCATAGTTATGATCATTTCAGTCCTGACAAATCTGTAACTCCCGGCAGAAACTAAGAGACATCCAGTGAAACAGTTTGTAATAAACCAATGTAACAGAAGCCTATACCCTAAACTAAAAAAATACCATAAAAACGGCAACATTACTACCAGTTTTTTAGCCGTTTTCTTACAGTAGATCCATTCCAAACACGCAAAATCTCTCATTTAAATATTGCTGTTTGCAGCTGGAGTAATTTACATAATGACTCTTAGTTGATCACCCGCAAAGTGTAAAATGAACATTTATTTGGGATGTTAGTCAATCGACCCCTTAAACTGTGGGCAACGCAACTGCAATTTATGGACCTGCTGGGATACCAGCAACAGTCAGCAGTGGCATGGTCAGGATTTGATCCCAGACCATGGAGCCTGTTCATACACTAGAATGGTGCCATAACAGTTTATTTGACATGGCAACATTTTAATTCCATATTTTAACATGTTAGGCTGCATTTTAACACATCTTCCAGCAGCAGCCTGGGTTTCCCCAGGAGGTCTCCCATCCAAGTATGAACCAAACACACAGATTTCAAAACACGCAGCCAGGGGTCTCTTCATGGGGTCTTCACCTTTACTGATGGTCTCATCTTTAGACACACTTGTGCTCTCCTTTGAGTCATCAGTTTCCTTCAATGAAAAAAACACCACAGGCAGTTTACTCATAATTCTTGATGCTCAATTTAGTTTAGTTTATACGTCAGGAGTTGGCTTTTTATTATTGGACTTTCAATTGAGCATTGATGTGAATTTCAGTGTTTTCACAATTTATGATCAAGTACGTGCGTACCAACATTTCATAAATGAGGCTCCTAGTAATAAATTATTAAAACATTTCTAGAGAAACTGTCACTTTCATTAGCCTCATCCTGAAGATGCACCACAGCACCTTTGATTACCTGAAACACAGCCATAACAGTGTCTTTAGCCAGTGCTACTGAGTTGGGTAATGTAGCTGGGACATGTCAGTCATCCAAGCAGACCAATCACATGTTCATGAGGCGGAGTTCTGGGTGTGAGTGTAGGAATATGACTCGAGAGCAATGATCCCAAAGATCTTTGAGGACTGCAGTGTTTGCTGACTTTTGGTGTGTTTCAGCACTTGCGTATGAAATTTAAGTCACCGTTTGCCCAAAAACATCACAATCCTTGTTTCAAATGAGACCCATTGCAGCCCTCAGGGCTGTAATTAAACCTGCAGACACTGTGGCCCCCCAGGACTGGAGTTCAACCTACTGTAGCCCTCCAAAACTGGAGTTAAACCAGCAGATACTGCAGCCCTCCAAGACTGGAGTTTGATCACTGCTCTGGGGTTTGTGTAAGTGCTCTCACCTCCTCCTCCTCCTCTTCCTCCTCCTCTGCAGCACACACAGTGTCTTTGCTATCTTTACTCAAAGTCTGATCCATGTAATCTGTATCCACGGAACAACTTTTTGCATCTGACTTAGCTGGGTCTGCAGAGGAGGGTGGGGACTGGGCCAGGTATGAGGATTTGTTTTCTGGTTCTGCTTCTGGGCCCAGACTGGGTCTGTTGTCTGTGATCTCCTGATACTCAGAATCTGCAGCAGAAATGTTAAGAGACAGACTACAGTCACACTTCCTGGTATAAGAGGTCCCAAGGAATGGGATTCTACCCCTTTTCACCCATCCATAGGCGGCCTTTGCCATTTGGGGGCCAGATTCAAAAACCAATTAGTGTCCACCCCCCCACCCCCTCCCCCCAAACGATTACCCGCCAAACCATCTTTTAAATAACACAACAAATAATGGCGTGCTACTGAAATGAGCCTCCTCACTTTAATATTCTCAAATAAATGTATGCAAAATTTCTTTTTCAACTTACGATTGAGGTGAGGCCCGTTTCAAGTGAAACAAAAGAAGCATAGCAGAGGCCGCCTATGCAGCCATCACAAGTCAAATATTGATCAACACTGAAATTATTAGTATGTCATTTTAAAACCAGTTCATTTATACCTGGGGCAGGTGTATCAGAGATGATGTGCTCAGCAGGTGTTGCGTCTCTCTGCTGGTTCACTGATTCCAAACAACTTGTCTGTGGTTCATCCTTTTCTTTCTGTTCTTTCATAGTTTCCTGTAAATCAGACTTTAATTTATCTCCCTTTCACCCTTTTATACACAATTTAGGAAATCTCACTTCATTGAAAAGTGAGAGTATATGTTGCATTCAAAGCATTTAAGATTGCACACAGGAATCCTTTAAGCAGAATTAATAGTTCTGCTCGGTAACAACTTCATATGAAGTAAGCAAGAGGGAAATTACTGAATGCATGAACTAATCAAGTGGTGGAAATCTTGTGAGTATCCAGCGTGTACCTTTTTCTCAATTTCTGGAGGGCCAGTGTCAGGGGTGGAGCCATAGCTCTTGGAGTGGGTTTGGTTATCAGAGTGGGCTTGGTTGTCAGAGTGGGCGTGGTTATCAGAGTGGGCTTGGTTGTCATTGCGTTTGCTTGACAGAGTGGGCGTGGTTATCAGAGCGGCCGTGGTTATCAGAGCGGCCGTGGTTATCAGAGCGGGTGTGGATATCAGAGCGGGTGTGGATATCAGAGCGGGTGTGGTTATCAGAGCGGCCGTGGATATCAGAGCGGGTGTGGATATCAGAGCGGGTGTGGTTATCAGAGCGGCCGTGGATATCAGAGCGGGCGTGGTTATCAGAGCGGCCGTGGTTATCAGAGCGGCCGTGGTTATCAGAGCGGCCGTGGTTATCAGAGCGGGTGTGGATATCAGAGCGGGCTGGTTATCAGAGCGGGCTTGGTTATCAGAGTGCGCTTGGTTGTCAGAGTGCGCTTGGTTGTCAGAGTGCGTGTGGTCGTCAGAGTGCGCGTGGTTGTCAGAGTGGGCTTGGTTGTCAGAGTGGGCTTGGTTGTCAGAGTGCGCTTGGTTGTCAGAGTGGGTGTGGTTGTCAGAGTGCGCTTGGTTGTCAGAGTGGGCTTGGTTGTCAGAGTGCGCTTGGTTGTCAGAGTGCGCTTGGTTGTCAGAGTGCGCTTGGTTGTCAGAGTGAGCTTGGTTGTCAGAGTGCGCTTGGTTGTCAGAGTGCGCTTGGTTGTCAGAGTGGGCTTGGTTGTCAGAGTGGGCTTGGTTGTCAGAGTGCGCTTGGTTGTCAGAGTGCGCTTGGTTGTCAGAGTGCGCTTGGTTGTCAGAGTGCGCTTGGTTGTCAGAGTGCGCTTGGTTGTCAGAGTGCGCTTGGTTGTCAGAGTGGGCGCGTGGTTGTCAGAGTGCGCTTGGTTGTCAGAGTGCGCTTGGTTGTCAGAGTGCGCTTGGTTGTCAGAGTGCGCTTGGTTGTCAGAGTGCGCTTGGTTGTCAGAGTGCGCTTGGTTGTCAGAGTGCGCTTGGTTGTCAGAGTGCGCTTGGTTGTCAGAGTGCGCTTGGTTGTCAGAGTGCGCTTGGTTGTCAGAGTGCGCTTGGTTGTCAGAGTGCGCTTGGTTGTCAGAGTGCGCTTGGTTGTCAGAGCGGGCTTGGTTGTCAGAGTGCGCTTGGTTGTCAGAGTGCGCTTGGTTGTCAGAGTGCGCTTGGTTGTCAGAGTGCGCTTGGTTGTCAGAGTGCGCTTGGTTGTCAGAGTGCGCTTGGTTGTCAGAGTGCGCTTGGTTGTCAGAGTGCGTGGTTGTCAGAGTGCGGCTTGGTTGTCAGAGTGCGCTTGGTTGTCAGAGTGCGCTTGGTTGTCAGAGTGCGCTTGGTTGTCAGAGTGCGCTTGGTTGTCAGAGTGCGCTTGGTTGTCAGAGCGGGCTTGGTTGTCAGAGTGCGCTTGGTTGTCAGAGTGCGCTTGGTTGTCAGAGTGCGCTTGGTTGTCAGAGTGCGCGTGGTTGTCAGAGTGGGCTTGGTTGTCAGAGTGCGCTTGGTTGTCAGAGTGCGCTTGGTTGTCAGAGTGCGCTTGGTTGTCAGAGTGCGCTTGGTTGTCAGAGTGCGCTTGGTTGTCAGAGTGCGCTTGGTTGTCAGAGTGCGCTTGGTTGTCAGAGTGGGCTTGGTTGTCAGAGTGCGCTTGGTTGTCAGAGTGGGCTTGGTTGTCAGAGTGCGCTTGGTTGTCAGAGTGCGCTTGGTTGTCAGAGTGCGCTTGGTTGTCAGAGTGCGCTTGGTTGTCAGAGTGCGCTTGGTTGTCAGAGTGCGCTTGGTTGTCAGAGTGCGCTTGGTTGTCAGAGTGCGCTTGGTTGTCAGAGTGCGCTTGGTTGTCAGAGTGCGCTTGGTTGTCAGAGTGCGCTTGGTTGTCAGAGTGCGCTTGGTTGTCAGAGTGCGCGTGGTTGTCAGAGTGCGCTTGGTTGTCAGAGTGGGCTTGGTTGTCAGAGTGCGCTTGGTTGTCAGAGTGCGCTTGGTTGTCAGAGTGCGCTTGGTTGTCAGAGTGCGCTTGGTTGTCAGAGTGCGCTTGGTTGTCAGAGTGCGCTTGGTTGTCAGAGTGCGCTTGGTTGTCAGAGTGAGCTTGGTTGTCAGAGTGCGCTTGGTTGTCAGAGTGCGCTTGGTTGTCAGAGTGCGCTTGGTTGTCAGAGTGCGCTTGGTTGTCAGAGTGCGCTTGGTTGTCAGAGTGCGCTTGGTTGTCAGAGTGCGCTTGGTTGTCAGAGTGCGCTTGGTTGTCAGAGTGCGCTTGGTTGTCAGATTGCGCTTGGTTGGCAGAGCGCGATTGGTTGTCAGAGTGGCTTGGTTGTCAGAGTGCGCTTGGTTGTCAGAGTGCGCTTGGTTGTCAGAGTGCGCTTGGTTGTCAGAGTGCGCTTGGTTGTCAGAGTGCGCTTGGTTGTCAGAGTGCGCTTGGTTGTCAGAGTGGGCTTGGTTGTCAGAGTGCGCTTGGTTGTCAGAGTGGGCTTGGTTGTCAGAGTGCGCTTGGTTGTCAGAGTGCGCTTGGTTGTCAGAGTGCGCTTGGTTGTCAGAGTGCGCTTGGTTGTCAGAGTGCGCGTGGTTGTCAGAGTGCGCTTGGTTGTCAGAGTGCGCTTGGTTGTCAGAGTGCGCTTGGTTGTCAGAGTGCGCTTGGTTGTCAGAGTGCGCTTGGTTGTCAGAGTGCGCTTGGTTGTCAGAGTGCGCTTGGTTGTCAGAGTGCGCTTGGTTGTCAGAGTGCGCTTGGTTGTCAGAGTGCGCGTGGTTGTCAGAGTGCGCTTGGTTGTCAGAGTGAGCTTGGTTGTCAGAGTGCGCTTGGTTGTCAGAGTGCGCGTGGTTGTCAGAGTGCGCTTGGTTGTCAGAGTGCGCTTGGTTGTCAGAGTGCGCTTGGTTGTCAGAGTGCGCTTGGTTGTCAGAGTGCGCTTGGTTGTCAGAGTGCGCTTGGTTGTCAGAGTGCGCTTGGTTGTCAGAGTGCGCTTGGTTGTCAGAGTGCGCTTGGTTGTCAGAGTGCGCTTGGTTGTCAGAGTGCGCTTGGTTGTCAGAGTGCGCTTGGTTGTCAGAGTGCGCTTGGTTGTCAGAGTGCGCTTGGTTGTCAGAGTGCGGGCTTGGTTCTCAGAGTGCGCTTGGTTGTCAGAGTGCGCTTGGTTGTCAGAGTGCGCTTGGTTGTCAGAGTGCGCTTGGTTGTCAGAGTGCGCTTGGTTGTCAGAGTGCGCTTGGTTGTCAGAGTGAGCTTGGTTGTCAGAGTGCGCTTGGTTGTCAGAGTGCGCTTGGTTGTCAGAGTGCGCTTGGTTGTCAGAGTGCGCTTGGTTGTCAGAGTGCGCTTGGTTGTCAGAGTGCGCTTGGTTCTCAGAGTGCGCTTGGTTGTCAGAGTGCGCTTGGTTGTCAGAGTGCGCTTGGTTGTCAGAGTGCGCTTGGTTGTCAGAGTGCGCTTGGTTGTCAGAGTGCGTTTGGTTGTCAGAGTGCGCTTGGTTGTCAGAGTGCGCTTGGTTGTCAGAGTGCGCTTGGTTGTCAGAGTGCGCTTGGTTGTCAGAGTGCGCTTGGTTGTCAGAGTGCGCTTGGTTGTCAGAGTGCGGCTTGGTTGTCAGAGTGCGCTTGGTTGTCAGAGTGCGCTTGGTTGTCAGAGTGCGCTTGGTTGTCAGAGTGCGCTTGGTTGTCAGAGCGGGCTTGGTTGTCAGAGTGCGCTTGGTTGTCAGAGTGCGCTTGGTTGTCAGAGTGCGCTTGGTTGTCAGAGTGCGCTTGGTTGTCAGAGTGCGCTTGGTTGTCAGAGTGCGCTTGGTTGTCAGAGTGCGCTTGGTTGTCAGAGTGCGCTTGGTTGTCAGAGTGCGCTTGGTTGTCAGAGTGCGCTTGGTTGTCAGAGTGCGCTTGGTTGTCAGAGTGCGCTTGGTTGTCAGAGTGCGCTTGGTTGTCAGAGTGCGGCTTGGTTGTCAGAGTGCGCTTGGTTGTCAGAGTGCGCTTGGTTGTCAGAGTGCGCTTGGTTGTCAGAGTGCGCTTGGTTGTCAGAGTGCGCTTGGTTGTCAGAGTGCGCGTGGTTGTCAGAGTGCGCTTGGTTGTCAGAGTGCGCTTGGTTGTCAGAGTGCGCTTGGTTGTCAGAGTGCGTGTGGTTGTCAGAGTGCGCTTGGTTGTCAGAGCGCGTTTGGTTGTCAGAGTGCGCGTGGTTGTCAGAGCGCGCTTGGTTGTCAGAGTGCGCTTGGTTGTCAGAGCGCGTTTGGGTGTCAGAGTGCGCGTGGTTGTCAGAGCGCGCTTGGTTGTCAGAGCGCGTTTGGTTATCAGAGCGCGCTTGGTTGTCAGAGCGGGCTTGGTTGTCAGAGCGGGCTTGGTTATCAGAGTGGGCGTGGGTGTCAGAGTGCGCGTGGTTGTCAGAGTGCGCGTGGTTGTCAGAGTGCGTGTGGTTATCAGAGTCCGCGTGGTTGTCTGAGTGCGCGTGGTTGTCAGAGTGGGCGTGGTTGTCAGAGTGGGCGTGGTTATCAATGAGGGCTTGGATGTCATAGTGGGTGTGGTTATCAGAGTGCGCTTGGTTGTCAGAGTGCGCGTGGTTGTCTGAGTGCGCGTGGTTGTCAGAGTGCGCGTGGTTATCAGAGTGCGCGTGGTTGTCAGAGTGGGTGTGGTTATTAGAGTGGGCGTGGTTATCAGAGTGGGCGTGGTTGTCAGAGTGGGTGTGGTTTTCATAGTGGGCGTCGTCATCAGAGTGGCCATGGTTATCACAGTGGGTGTAGTTATCACAGTGGATGTGGTCAATCGAGTGGGCGTGGTCATGACAGTGGGCATGGTTGGCAAAGTGGGTGTGGATTTCAGAGTGGGCGTGGTTGTCAGCATGGGCGTAGCTCTCACTGACTGGGTGCTCAGGCACTTCCTGTTGGTCAGAGTCTAATAGAGTTGGACAAAAAAGCAAATGGAACATCAGCCATCACAATCTGGTGTATCAGAGATGATGTGCTCAGCAGTGGGCGTGGTTATCAGAGTGGGCGTGGTTGTCAGAGTGGGCGTGGATGTCAGAGTGGGCGTGGTTGTCAGAGTGGGCGTGGTTATCAGAGTGGGCGTGGTTATCAGAGTGGGCGTGGTTGTCAGAGTGGGCGTGGTTATCAGACTGGGCTTGGTTATCAGAGCGGGCTTGGTTATCAGAGCGGGCGTGGTTATCAGAGCGGGCGTGGTTATCAGAGTGGGCGTGGTTGTCAGAGTGGGCGTGGTTATCAGACTGGGCTTGGTTATCAGACTGGGTGTGGTTATCAGAGCGGGCTTGGTTATCAGAGCGGGCGTGGTTATCAGAGTGTGCGTGGTTATCACAGTGGGCTTGGTTGTCAGAGTGGGTGTGGTTGTCTGTGCGCTTGGTTGTCAGAGTGGGATTGGAAGTCAGAGTGGGTGTGCTTATCAGAGTGGGATGGTTATCACAATCTAGGCAGATCCCTCTACACAAGATTAAACATCGGTTCTAAATATCTTTACAAAGATCTGCACGGTTTTAGCAATACATATTTGAGAGTAATTTGTGAATCGAGGCTGTTGGAGAATATTGCAGGGATTCCCACAGCCATATATTCATGGTGGCCAGCTTTAGCAAAGCACATACACTGCCATCACAGCCATTCACAAATATAAATATGGCCTGTAAATGTCTAGTAATGGTAGCCTAATATATGCTTTTTATTTGAAGCATAAAATATCAATAACTACACCTCTTTTTAAAAAAACAGCATAACAAACAAACAAAGAAACATTCTGTACATTGCAAGCAAAATTGAGCTCTACAGCAAAATAAACTTTAATTAGAAGGAGACTGTCAGTGTCTTTTGTCTTGTTGAGTACACTAACAAATGGTCACATATTGATTAATACTGAAATTATGTGTGTCATTTTAAAACCAGTTCATTTATACCTGGGGCAGGTGTATCAGAGATGATGTGCTCAGCAGGTGTTGCGTCTCTCTGCTGGTTCACTGATTCCAAACAACTTGTCTGTGGTTCATCCTTTTCTTTCTGTTCTTTCATAGTTTCCTGTAAATCAGACTTTTAATTTATTCAGCTTTGACCCTTTTACCCACATTTTAGGAAATCTTATTTAATTGAAAAGTGAGATTATATGTTCATATTTTTCGATAATCCTTCTGCACACAAAACATTTAAGATTGCACACAGGAATCTTGACAGCAAAAGGAATAGTTCTGCTCGGTAACAACTTCATATGAAGTAAGCAACAGGGAAATTACTGAATGCATGAACTAATCAAGTGGTGGAAATCTTGTTTCATTGATGAATGCGATTGTGTAAATGATGCTGTACAGAAACAAAGACCAGTTGAGTATCCAGCGTGTACCTTTTTCTCAACTTCTGGAGGGCCAGTGTCAGGGGTGGAGCCATAGCTCTTGGACTGGGCGTGGTTATCAGAGTGGGCTTGGATGTCAGAGTGGGTATGGTTGTCAGAGTGGGCGTGGTTATCAGAGTGGGTGTGGTTGTCAGAGTGGGCGTGGTTGTCAGAGTGGGCGTGGTTGTCAGAGTGGGTGTGGTTGTCAGAGTGGGTATGGTTGTCAGAGTGGGCGTGGTTGTCAGAGTGGGCGTGGTTGTCAGAGTGGGCGTGGTTGTCAGAGTGGGCGTGGTTGTCAGAGTGGGCGTGGTTGTCAGAGTGGGCGTGGTTGTCAGAGTGGGTGTGGTGATCAGAGTCGGCTTGGTTGTCAGAGTAGTCTTGGTTGTGGGAGTGGGTATGGTTGTCAGAGTGGGTGTGGTTGTCAGAGTGGGTATGGTTGTCAGAGTGGGCGTGGTTGTCAGAGTGGGCGTGGTTGTCAGAGTGGGTATGGTTGTCAGAGTGGGCGTGGTTGTCAGAGTGCGCTTGGTTGTGGGAGTGGGTGTGGTTATCAGAGTGGGCTTGGTTATCAGAGTGGGCTTGGTTATCAGAGCGGGCGTGGTTATCAGAGCGGGCTTGGTTGTCAGAGTGGGCGTGGTTGTCAGAGTGGGTGTGGTTATCAGAGTGGGCTTGGTTGTCAGAGTGCGCTTGGTTGTCAGAGTGAGTATGGTTATCAGAGTGGGCGTGGTTATCAGAGTGGGCGTCGTTGTGGCAGTGGGTGTGGTTATCTGAATGCTCTTGGTTATCAGAGTGGGATTGGTTGTCAATGTGGGCTCGGTTATCAGAGTGGGAGTGGTTGTCAATGTGGGACTGGTTGTCAGCGTGCTCTTGGTTATCAGAGTGGGTGTGGTTGTGGGAGTGGGTGTGGTTGTGGGAGTGGGTGTGGTTATCAGAGTCGGTGTGGTTATCAGAGTGGGCGTGGTTGTCAGAGTGGGCTCGGTTATCAGATTGGGCTTGCTTATCAGAGTCGGTGTGGTTATCAGAGTGGGTGTGGTTATAAGAGTGGGTGTGTTTGTCAGGGTGGGTGTGGTTATAAGAGTGGGTGTGGTTATCAGAGTGGGTGTGGTTATAAGAGTGGGTGTGGTTATAATAGTAGGTGTGGTTATAAGAGTAGGTGTGGTTATCAGTGTTGGTGTGTTTGTCAGGGTGGGTGTGGTTATCAGAGTGGGAGTGGTTATCAGAGTGGGCGTGGTTGTCATAGTGTGCATGGCTCTCACTGACTGGGTGCTCAGGCCCTTCCTGTTGGTCAGAGTCTAATACAGTGGGCCAAAAAAGCAAATGGAAGGGCAGCCGTCAGAATGTAGGCAGATCCCTCTACACAAGATTAAACACTGACTCTAAATATCTTTACAAAGATCTGCCGGTCTGTAGCAATAAATATTTGAGAGTAATTAGTGAATCGAGGCTTTTAGAGAATATTGCAGGCATTCTCACAGCCATATATTCATGGTGGCCAGCTTTAACAAAACACAGCCACTGCCATACCAGCCAGTCACAAATATAAAGATTGCCTGTAAATATCTAGTATGGTCATCTAATATATGCTTTTTTATTTGAAGCATAAAATATCAATGACTACACCTCTTTTTCAGAAACAGCCTAAGAGTTGTAGTTGATGAACAACAGACAGCACATTCCAAGCAAAACTGAGCTCTACAGCAAAATAAACTTAAGTTGGAATGGGACTGTCAGTGCCCTTCATCTTGTTGAGTACACTAACTTTATAAAGACAGCGAAATAATCAGTTAAAAAAAAAAATGATCGCTGCTTTTTTAATTTAGCAAGCTGAGCTAATCCTTGCCAGCTAAGAGATGATCTGAAAATGAAGCTAGAAGCCCTAGTTATTAACTCGCTTGCTAGTCTTACCTGTGACAGGTGTGCTTGCAGAGCACAGTTTGGTGCCACATTCACTGCAGAACCGCCCACATTTCCTGCTGCACTTTGGGCAATCCATCCTCCTGCCTCTGGGTAAACATCACACAATTACAGCAAGAATAACCAAAGCACCTTGTACAAAAGGTAAAAGTGTTAAGGTTTTGGGATATAAGAGGATTTATATTTTTCAGTTTCCGCTATTTTTAAATTTAAATCAATGGAGCCTACAGTGTATGAGCTATATGTAGAGTGCCAGACCTGGCTAACAGCATTTTCTAGACAAATGAGAATATACTGTATGTATCATCACAAATCACTAATGCAAATTTACTGTTCATAGAAAAAAAAAATCCCAAACTGGTGATCTATCAGATCATATACAGTCAAGCCGGAAAGTCTGAAGACTCCTTTCACCTTCTCCACGTTTTATTACATTACAGACATATTCTACAATAGATTGAGTTCATTTTTTGTCTCAAAATTCTACACAAAATAGCCCATAATGACAAAGTGAAAACATGTTTTTAGAAATTTTTGCAAATGTATTAAAAATCGAAAACTGAAATTTCTCATTTATATAAGTATTCATACCCTTTGCTTTAACATATTTTTACAGTATCATATTTAATATTTGGTCGCATATCCTTTGCATGCTGTTACTTCCTGAAGTCTGTGACCAATCAACATCAAAAGACTCTCGATATCTTATTTTCACGTACTGTTACAAGCGATACTTTAACCTCTCTGCATTTGAACTGATCTCTATGTGAATTGGGGGGTGAGACTAGATTCAGCTGTAAATTACGCTGGTACAGTATGGAACACATGACTGGCAAAATGGCTGTACATCATCAAGGGTCTAAGGTATCAAACGAGCCCCAAACCATCACTCTGCGGCCAAATATGGAGTAGATGTGGATGGATCCCTTTAAGGGTTGTTTCTTAATTTTTTTTAATACATTTGCAAAAATTTCTAAAAACATGTTTTCACATTGTCATTATGGGCTATTTTGTGTAGAATTTTTAGACAAAAAATTAACTCAATCTATTGTAGAATATGTCTGTAATGTAATAAAACGTGGAGAAGGTGAAAGGGGTGTCCAGACTTTCCGGCTTGACTGTACATAGCACGCCCTAAGAAGAAAAATACCCAACAGTAAAATGCAGTAAGATTTATAGAAATGAGTCATGTTGAGGTTTTTCCTGCAGATAACTTATTTTAATTTAGAAAATCAACAAAACCAGGTGTGCCCAAACTTGTACATACCACTGTACAGGTCGGTTTTTAATAAAACTTGAAGTTGTTTTATCCTTCAAGGGAAGGTGCAGAAAGTACTGAAAACATGGGTGGCAATAGTTTTGACACCTATAGGTAATTGTAGGCTAAATTATGAATTATTTAAAACATTAATTCACAGTCATTTGTGTAACAGAGTATAATTTCCGCATTTTTTAGCACACAATATAGGTCATTGTAGGATAAATGATGTTTGTATAGCAAAGCTTTGATAAAACACAAGTAAACCACAGTATTTAACACACAAAACATTAGCCTAAAGTATATGTATGATAAGGTGTGAATGAAACCGAGTGCTTTCATTCTGTGCAGCCCTGGGCTATAGTGCTAGTCTGAAATAACTTGTCGATATTAGCCAGTGCTATGAAGTTTGGATTTAGCTTCACTTACCGGAAAAATCTGTACGGAAATCAGTTCACCAACGATGTTTCTCTACAAAATAAGAAAGCGGATTATGAATCTGCAATTGGAAATTTCCACTTTTCCACTTACTGATACTCCAAATAGTGTGCATTTGACTGCAACGACTACTGACTGACAGACAATTTCTGATAATTAATCGTTAATCGAATGTATTTATATTAGTTTAGTATAGGGGAGGGGGACGTGTGTTCACTTCACTGTATTACCTTACTATTACCTTACTATATTAATGATTAAAACAAACTGTAAACCACTTCCGAGAAAAGTAAACCGAAAGTGTTTTTCACCTAAGTCACCAAAAGATAAGCTTTGGACAGTTGAAAAGGAAAATTACATTCCATTTGTTTATCAGATAATCTTATCCAGAATGACTTGCAATGTAGGAAAAATAAATATTGAATACAAAGATTTTCATTATTTATGGAAATGAGAGTGCCCATATGCAAAAGGTCTGTAAAAATCATATATGATCATACTTGCTAAGTTTTTATAAAAATCACATGTTTATTAGTATTATATTATATGTTTGTATACAATTATTATACAATCTCTTAATGTTTTTTATAAGGAGTACCATGTACAGTATGTTAGTGAACCATTTAATTTTAGTCTGAAATGCATATGGGTCATTCCATATAAAATGCTTCCCACCTGACCCCCTCAGAATCACCTGATTGTTTTGTACATTAACTACAATCTATTGAATGAAACTATGCAAAATACTGTTCTGTTATTTTTGAGTCCTCATAGCTTTATAACTACAGGTGCTAGCCACATTAAATTCTCAGGGCTCAAAGATACATTGGAGTTGTGTTCAAAACACAAACAAATTATAACTGGAAGTGTTTCTTTTCCTGACTTATTTTTCCATAGACTTTAATTGGAAAAGTTGTCAAGAGAAACAATCCTTAAATTGATCCATCCATATCTACTGCATATCTGCCAGCAGAGTGATGGTTTGAGGCTTGTTTGATACCTCAGACCCTTGATGACTTACAGCCATTTTACCAACCATGTATTCCTTACTTTTCCAGCATAATTTACAGCTAAATCTAGTCCCACCCCCCAATTCCCATAGAGATCCATTCAAATGCAGTGACATTATAGTATTGCTTGTAAGAGTACCAAAAAATAAGATATCAAGAGTTTTTTGATGTTGTTGGGTCACAGACAGCAGGAAGTCATGGCATGCAAAGGATATGCGACCAAATATTTAAAATGATTACTTCTATATATAAATGCAGGGGTGCCAATATTTATGGCACACGTGGTTTTGTTAAAAATAATAATTTCTTGATGAGGGATTTTTTTTTCCATAATAAATTTACTTAAATTAAAGGTTGGATTTTTCTCATTTTTTGAGTGTGAGATTAAGATAATTCACCAAACAGTGGATTTTTTATAACCCTTTTTACTCATCGTTACCAGGGGTGCCAATAATAGTGGAGAGCACTGTATGTATCATCTCAAACCACGAATGCAGATTAATTGTTCCAAGGAAAAAAAGACCCAAAATGCCGATCCTTATTGATGATATACATAGCACCCTCTAAGAAGTAAACTATGAAACCAGAAAAATACCCAACAGTAAAATGCAGTTAAATTTATAGAAATTTGTCATGTTTAGGTTTTTTCTGCAGATAAGTTATTTTCATTTAGAAAATCAACAAAACCAGGTGTGCCCAAACTTGTACATACCACTGTACATGTCCGTTTATCATAAAACCTGAAGTTGTTTTATCCTTCAAGGGAAGGTGCAGAAAGTACTGAAAACATGGGTGGCAATAGTTTTGACACCTATAGGTCATTGTAGGCTAAATTATGAATTATTAAAAACATTAATTCACCGTCATTTGTGTAACAGAATATAATTTCCGCATTTTTTAGCAGACAATATAGGTCATTGTAGGATAAATGATGTTTGTATAGCAAAGCTTTGATAAAACACAAGTAAACCACAGTATTTAACACACAAAACATTAGCCTAAAGTATATGTATGATAAGGTGTGAATGAAACCGAGTGCTTTCATTCTGTGCAGCCCTGGGCTATAGTGCTAGTCTGAAATAATTTCTCGATATTAGCCAGTGCTATGAAGTTTTGATTTAGTTTAACTTACCTTAAAAATCTGTACGGAAATCAGTTCACCAACCATGTTTTTCTACAAAATAAGAAAGCGGATTATGAAGATGCAATTAGAATTTTCCACTTTTCCACTTACTGATACTCCAAATAGTGTGCATTTGACTGCAGCAACTATTGACTGACGGGCAATCAAATTAATTTATAGTAGTTTAGTATGGGGGAGGGGGACGTGTGTTCACTTTACTATATTACCTTACTATTAATGATTAAAACAAGCTGTAAACCACTTCCAAGAAAAGTAAACTGAAAGTGTTTTTCACCTGTCACCTGAGGATAAGCTTTGGACAGTTGAAAAAATAAATTACATTACATTTGTTTAGCAGATAATCTTATCCAGAATGACTTGCAATGTAGGAAAAATAAGTATTTAATACAAAGATTTTCTAAGCTAAGTTTTTTATAAAAATCATATGTTGATTAGTATTATATTATATGTTTGTATACAATTCTTATACAATCTCTTAATGTTTTTATAGGGACTACCATGTATGTTAGTGAACCATTTAATTTTAGTCTGAAATGTATATGGGTCATTCCATATAAAATGCTTCCCACCTGACCCCCTCAGAATCACCTGATTGTTTTGTACATTAACTACAATCTATTGAATGAAACTATGCAAAATACTGTTCTGTTATTTTTGAGCCCTCATAGCTTTATAACTACAGGTGCTAGCCACATTAAATTATCAGGGCTCAAAGATACATTGGAGTTGTGTTCAAAAAACAAAAAATGTATAACTTGAAGGGTTTCTTTTCCTGACTTATTTTTCCATAGAGTTCAATAAGAAAAGTTCTCTGGAGAAACAACCCTTAATGTAATCCATACATATCTACTGTATATCTGGCAGCAGAGTGATGGTTTGAGGCTTGTTTGATACCTCAGACCCTTGATGACTTACAGCCATTTTTACCAAAATCTAGTCCCACGCCTCAATTCCCATAGAGATCAATTCAAATGCAGAGACGTTATTGTATCGCTTGTAAGAGTACCGGAAAATAAGATATCAAGAGTTTTTTTATGTTGTTGAGTCACAGATCGGGGGGGTGTAGGCTAAGTACAAAAGGTGCTATGAATCCTAAATGGTTTATCCGATATGGATGAAAATACCCTCAAATTAAGGCTGACAGTATGCGCTTCAACTTCATTTTCATTATATTCTTTCAAAGTGCTAGACTACAGAACCAAAATAACAAATAATGTGTCACTGTCCAATTAATTATGGTTCTCAATGTATATGTACCTTGCAGAGGATCTCACAGGACTCAAATAGTCTATTTGCCAGCTTAGTTTGATAATGTATTTTTGTAAATAAATGATGGCCATTTTAGTCTGACTCATTAAAAGTTCAGGTGTGTTTAACTCACTATATTAACTTTGTTAGTTCAATTTAACTTATCCTTGTCAACCTGACCTTTGCCATATAAGGCAAATAAAACCTATTGAGATATCTGTGCTAATGATTATCTCTCAGGCTACCTAGCTGTGGAACACAAGCTGTAAACCACTTCCAAGAAAAGTAAACTGAAAGTGTTTTTCACCTAAGTCACCTGAGGATAAGCTTTGGACAGTTGAAAAGGAAAATTACATTACATTTGTTTAGCAGATAATCTTATCCAGAATTACTTGCAATGTAGGAAAAATAAGTATTTAATACACAGATTTTAATAATCTGTGGAAATGAAAGTATGCAAAAGGTCTGTAAAAATCATATACAGTATGATCATACTTGCTAAGTTTTTATAAAAATCACATGTTGATTAGTATTATATTATATGTTTGTATACAATTCTTATACAATCTCTTAATGTTTTTTATAGGGACAACCATGTATGTTAGTGAACCATTTAATTTTAGTCTGAAATGTATATGGGTCATTCCATATAAAATGCTTCCCACCTGACCCCCTCAGAATCACCTGATATTTTTGTTCATTAACTATAATCAATTTAATGAAGCTATGCAAAATATAAACATTATACTATGAATATCGTGCAAGTTATAGCCCATTGAAATACTGAGGGGTAGCTCGAATTCTGCCCCTTTTTATTTCACATTACATTTTCTGTCATTTTTGAGCCCTCATAGCTTCATAACTGAAGGTGCTAGCCACATGTAATTTTCAAGACTCAAAGATACATTGGAGTTCAAGTGGCCATAACTCACAGGATATTGATAAAATAAAGTTAAAATTTTGCATAGATTCATTAAATAGATTATAGTTAATGTACAAAAAAAATCTGGTGATTTTGAGGGGGTCAGGTGGGATATTTTCCTAGAATTGATTGATTTTATATGGAATGACCCATATGTTAGTTCTCTGCCACATATTTATTGTATAAGTTTTGTATATGGCATATGTTTAAAAAAAATAATAATTTATTTACAGACCTTGCTCTTATTGAATCAGATTAAGATGCATTGCATCAAATTTAATTTTTATAAATTGGGGTGCGAAGATTTCGGCACTTTTTTGGGAAAAAAGTTTTTAATCCAATCCAGCCATTTTCTGAGTAAGAACTCTTCCCTCCAGTGAGACATTACATTACATTACAGGCATTTAGCAGACGCTCTTATCCAGAGCGACTTACACAACTTCTTATTACATCTATCCATTCGTACAGCTGGATATATACTGAAGAAATTCAGGTTAAGTACCTTGCTCAAGGGTACAACGGCAGTGCCCTACCTGGGAATCGAACCTGCAACCTTTCAGTTACAAGTCCTGTTCCTTAACCATTATACTACACTGCCGCCCACAGGACCACAGGAAGGTGAGAGACAGAGGGAGTTTTATCTTTTAAGTTTGTGTTTTATTTGTTCTTTTCTATAATCATATTCTCATATTCTCATTCCCCTGGGCAAGGGGGCCCATATATAACCTGTAGAAGCAGTAAGCCGCATAATACCTACCTAGCTGAAAAATGTGTGTTAGGAGCTCAAGTAAACATTACTCATATTTCTAATTTGTTTCAGTCTGTGTTTGACTTTATGAACATGCATAGATCAGACAATAACTCATAACGGTATTAGAAACTGAGCCGATTAAAGAGCAGCTGCACTAGGTGGGCGAGGGAGAAGCTGGGCTACTCAGCAAATATGCAGCGGCCGACTCAGCTGACTTACCCACAGCTCACGGCCGCGCCCAGCGACAGCTTGTACAATAAAAAGATTAAAAGTACAATAAAAAGAGTAAAGTATAATACAGCAATCCCGTCCCAGCCCCTGAAACACGCACAAACACATGTGCATGCACGGACACACACACAACCAGATAAAAACATGACTTGAAAATATTGCTATATTGCTCCCAATTAAAATTTATTGCACATCCAGTAGGTCTTAAAAGAACACACACTTGCAATTTCCTGAACTTTGCAGTGGCACACTTTTTAAACTTAAGCTGGTTATCAATCTACATTCAACTCAATATTCAACCTTCTTTCAGTTAGGTTCTGAGGGATTGTTTATTTGGTCTGGTTTTATTGTGGGAGACTGTATTTGCTGTCGTTGACTGTATATTATCATTCATGCTAATCTATTCACCGGGGCCTACTTTCCACAGTGTCACACTTTGTTTTAATTGGCTATTTGTATTCAAAAGAGTTTTGGGCCAGCTTCCTTGAGTGATAACATCATTAATCCTCAGGGACTGGAGTTTTGACAATAAAACAAAGCAGCTGATATATATATATATATATATATATATATAAGTATTTGCAGTTGTTCCATACATTTTTTTTTGTGCCGTCTAGAGAGCCGGAACATGGTTGTTAAACTTATTAAATCGTACCAGTCGCCTCTGGCCAGTGGCACATGTTCATCATCATCAGAGTATCGCTGTGTTTAGTGTACACAGTAGAGGTGAGAGTGTGTGTTGTACATAAACATAATGACACTCCAGGTAATATCCACCTGGATACTGTATGCTAGTGTATCTGTGTGCATGTGCATGTGTGTGCGTGTGCATGTGTGTGTGTGTGTCAGAGGGACAAATACATGTGCACAACTATGATTGCCTAAGAGTGGTGTCTAAGTGCTTGGGGTATGTTTTATACATTTTTAGGTTTATTTGAAAAAACATGTTTGAATTTATGTAATGTGAATGTGTATTCCTTGTGCTGTGTTATGTTCTGAGATCTGTCTGTTCTGTATTTTTATTATTTTTATTATTCAGGCTATTTATTATTTTCCATATTATCTATTACGTTCCCGGTTATCATTGCATCCCCCTCTGTTCATGGGTTGTCCGAGTCTCATCTGTGTGTTTGTTTACTCAGTGTCGTGCATGCACTATTCAGGTGTGTGGCAGGGTGGGCGTGGTTAGCCTCTGCTTGCAGAGAGAGGGAGAGCTGAGCGGCTCTCGGACCCGGAGCCACAGCTGTCATAAGTTAATCAGTAGCACGGGGAACCTTAATTGAATAATGGTTTAATTGTTTCTGATTGCTGTGACAGTGAGCCGGGGCTTGAAAAGGGAGAGGCGGGCGGACAATCGAGGCTGGCTGAGAACGGAGAAGGAAGCGTTCCGGAGAGCCAGAGCCGAGAGACGAAAACTTTAAAATAATTAATAAAGAAACCCACGGGGTACTCAACGAATTACTGTGTCGTCAAGTCTTTCCCGAGAGGTGGCACTCGACCTTGCCACAGTGGTGGCCCGTACGGGGGGGAAAGTTTGGAGAGACAGACACAGATTAAAAAAATAAAATAATGGACACCAGCCCAGAGAGAACAGAAGCGGGGCAGCCAGTAGTAGCGCTCGCGCGCATGCTGGAAGGAATGACCCAGAATGCAGGAGCGGCAGGCGGCGGTGCATCAAGAGCAGATGGAGGCTCTGCGGCAGCAAGCTTCCCTCCAGACGGAGACGCTGCGACAGCTAGCCGTCGGCAGTCGGGCAGGGTCCTGGGATTCGCACGTCCGAGGCCCCATCAAAATCCAGCTGCCCAAGATGACGGCCGACGATGACGCCCAGGCCTTCCTGGACAGCTTCGAGGTGGCCGCGGAGGCGTGTCAGTGGCCCAGCGAGGAGTGGGTAGTCCGCCTCCTGCCTCTTTTAACGGGGGAAGCCCAGCAGGCGGCACATGGGCTGCCGGCCGCAGCCCGGGCAGAATACAACACCGTCAGGAAGGCAATCCTGGATCATCTGGGCTATAGCCCAGAAGACCAAAGGCGCCGGTTCCGGGAAGCCGCCCTGGTTCCGGGGGACCGGCCCTTTGCGTTTGCGCAGCGGCTCACTGACATGGCCCGACGATGGCTGCAGCCAGAAATCCGGTCCGCCGCGGGGGTGGTGGAGCAGGTCGTGCTGGAGAAATTTGTGGGCGGGCTGCCAGAGACGACCGCCAACTGGGTGCGCTGCCACCGACCCACTAACCTGGAGCTGGCAGTTATACTGGCCGAAGACTATCTGGCCGTGTTACCCAGCAGCCCGCCGCAAAAGCCGCTTCTAGGAGGAGGCCCCCGCCTCGCACGGTCCCTTCCTCCCTTTCCCGCGACCCTGCTACAACCTATCCCCGAATTAACCCCCCCTCTTTTTTCTCTCCCTCTCCAGGCCCAGGCTCGGTGGAAGGAGGGTCCGACCCACATAGGGCTCCTCAGATGGTCGGACCGGGTTGTTGGCGATGCGGGCAGCTCGGCCACCTGCGCCGCGATTGTCCACTTATGGAGATTGGTCAGGTGGTCCGGGTTGTCGGTCCGCCAGCTCCTGCTCACGATCCAGAGGGAGCGTACTGCATCCCGGTAAGGGTGCAAGGGAGTGAACACCGGGCGTTGTTGGATTCAGGGGCGATGCAGTCCATGATTCGACAAAGCCTGGTTCGGCCAGAGGCATTGGTGAAAGCACCCTGGGTATCGATTAAATGCGTGCATGGTGATGTGCACAAATATCCGGTAGTGCCTGTACAAATTAAATATCAACAGAGAATTTATATCGTCAAAGCTGCGGTTAGCTCCCGGCTGTCGCACCCCCTGATTTTGGGCATTGATTGGGCGGGGTTTCGTAAAGTGTCAGGGAAGCTGTGGGAGGTGCGATCCCGACAGGTAGGGCCCGGGGAGGTGTGTGCTGTTGATGGCGAGGACGCAGGGTCAACCGACACGGTAGAGGGGGGGGCGGAGCCGGGGGAGCCTCGAGGGGAGACTCCCCTGGTTCCGGTTTTTCACCCCACGGAGGATTTCCCACTCGAACAGTCTCGGGATGACACCTTACGCTTTGCTTACGAACAAGTAATGCGCATTGATGGTCAGCAAGTGCGTCCGGAGACGGCTCTCTCTCACCCGTATTTCTCTGTTATTAGAGATAGGTTATATCGAGTGTGTCGGGACGCTCAAACAGGAGAAGAAAATACCCAGTTGTTGGTACCTAAAAGCCGCCGGGAAATGGTTTTCCAGGCGGCTCATTATAACCCCATGGCGGGGCACTTGGGATATGAAAAAACACTCAACCGTATAATGGCCCGATTTTATTGGCCGGGCATCTGGGCCGACGTACGTCGGTGGTGTGCGGCCTGCCCGGAATGTCAATTAGTGAATTCCCCGGCCACCCCAAAAGCGCCGTTGCAGCCACTTCCATTAATAGTGGTCCCATTTGATAGAGTGGCTATGGACCTCATCGGGCCATTTGAACGGAGCACTCAGGGATACCGATTCGTACTAGTTCTGGTGGATTATGCGACCCGGTATCCCGAAGCAGTTCCATTGCGCAATATCTCAGCTAAGAGTGTTGCGCAGGCACTGTTTCAAATAATCTCCCGCGTCGGAATCCCGAAAGAGATTCTGACGGACCAGGGCACATCATTTATGTCACGAACATTAAACGAACTGTACGCGTTATTGGGCATTCAGTCTATTAAAACCAGCGTATACCACCCCCAAACGGATGGGCTCGTTGAGCGATTTAATAGGACTTTGAAGTCGATGATTCGGAAGTTCGTTCACGATGATAGTCGAAATTGGGATAAATGGTTAGTCCCTTTATTATTTGCAGTGCGGGAGGTCCCCCAGGCCTCCACGGGATTTTCTCCCTTTGAATTAATATTCGGTAGAAAACCCAGGGGAGTTTTGGACCTAATTAAAGAAAACTGGGAGGAAGGTTCAAGCCCCAGTAAAAATGAGATACAGTACGTCATGGACCTGCGAGCAAAACTCCATACACTGGGTAAGGTATCACGGGAGAATTTGCTCAAGGCCCAGGAACGGCAGCAAGCGCACTATAATAAAGGGACAAAACTCAGACAATTCTCACCGGGAGATAAAGTACTTGTATTACTTCCCACATCCAGCACAAAATTACTCGCCAAGTGGCAAGGGCCCTTTGTGGTCACACGGCGAATTGGGGAGGTAGACTACGAGGTGGTGCGGTCGGATAGAGAAGGAGCTAAACAAATCTACCATCTAAATCTATTAAAAGCCTGGAAAGAGGTGGTGGCTGTCTCGCTGGTGACGGTAGATAAGGAGAAAGATGAGCTGGGGCCGGAGGTACCAAATTCACCCAATCAGACCCCGCCCCTTTCGGACAGCCATCTCTCGCCAAACCAGCAGGCAGACCTTGCTCTATTGCAAAAGCAGTTTGCGGATGTGTTTTCTCCCCTACCCGGACGCACGAATCTCATACACCACCACATTGAAACCCCCCCGGGAGTGACGGTACGTTCCCGTCCTTATCGGCTGCCAGAACACAAAAAAAAATTGGTGCAGGCAGAAATAAAGGCCATGCTGGAGATGGGCGTAATAGAGGAGTCACACAGTGCCTGGAGTAGCCCCATTGTCCTGGTAGGGAAACCAGACGGGGCTATCCGGTTCTGTGTGGATTACAGAAAGGTGAATGAGGTTTCACAGTTTGATGCCTATCCAATGCCGAGGGTCGACGAACTCTTGGATCGGCTGGGCACGGCTCGTTTTTTCTCGACACTGGATTTGACTAAGGGCTACTGGCAGATTCCCTTGTCGCCAGAGTCTAAGGAAAAATCGGCTTTCTCCGCTCCGGACGGTTTGTACCAATTTCGTACACTTCCGTTCGGGCTATTCGGGGCTCCAGCCACGTTCCAGCGCCTTATGGATAGGGTGCTGCGTCCACATGTTGCATATGCTGCAGCCTATATTGATGATGTTATCATCCACAGTGAGACCTGGGAGCAGCATGTGCGGCATGTGGGGGCGGTGCTCGAGTCTCTGAGGCGGGCGGGGCTCACGGCTAACCCGAGGAAGTGTGCAATTGGCAGAGCGGAGGTACGGTATTTGGGGTACCACTTGGGAAGTGGACAGGTGCGGCCTCTAGTGGACAAAACCGCGGCGATTGCGACCTGTCCCCGGCCCAAGACAAAAAAAGAGGTGAGGAGGTTCTTGGGGCTGGCCGGTTACTATAGGAGGTTCATTCCGGCGTTTTCGGAGCTGACCAGCCCCTTGACTCATTTAACTCGGAAAGGTGCCTCAGAGCCGGTCCAGTGGACGGAGCCATGCCGGAGGGCGTTTGAGCGAGTGAAAGAAGCCCTGTGTGGGGAGCCGCTGTTATTCACACCTAACTTTTCTCTCCCGTTCACCCTGCAGACAGACGCGTCGGACAGAGGGCTGGGGGCCGTGTTGACCCAGCAGGTGGAGGGAGTCGATCGCCCGGTGCTGTACATAAGCCGCAAGCTGTCACAGCGGGAGGCGAGGTACAGCACCATCGAAAAGGAATGCCTCGCCATCCGGTGGGCGGTCGGATCCCTCCGGTATTACCTGCTGGGCCGCTCATTCACCCTCTGGTCGGACCACGCCCCCCTCCAGTGGCTCCACCACATGAAAGATGCCAACGCGCGGATCACCCGGTGGTATCTGGCATTACAGCCGTTCAATTTTAAGGTGATCCATAGGCCGGGGACGCAGACGGTGGTGGCGGACTTCCTCTCTCGCCGTTAAAAAAAAAAAGGGGGGGGGGGGGGGTTAGTCATCGGCCGGATGGCTCCCCGGCCTAAGTCGGGCGGTGGGGGTATGTGGCAGGGTGGGCGTGGTTAGCCTCTGCTTGCAGAGAGAGGGAGAGCTGAGCGTCTCTCGGACCCGGAGCCACAGCTGTCATAAGTTAATCAGTAGCACGGGGAACCGTAATTGAATAATGGTTTAATTGTTTCTGATTGCTGTGACAGTGAGCCGGGGCTTGAAAAGGGAGAGGCGGGCGGACAATCGAGGCTGGCTGAGAACGGAGAAGGAAGCGTTCCGGAGAGCCAGAGCCGAGAGACGAAAACTTTAAAATAATTAATAAAGAAACCCACGGGGTACTCAACGAATTACTGTGTCGTCAAGTCTTTCCCGAGAGGTGGCACTCGACCTTGCCACAGGGTGACTTTGGGATTTTCCGTGGGTTAACGCTGTATTTCCAAAGTCTCGTTTTCTGCTACTTCCTGCCTTCGTTCCCGTGTATAATTGTATGTATTACTAACTCGCGCTAACAATCACTCGGGTGCTTTATTAGTTACGTGCACTTTACTAAACTCATTAACATAAGTGTGTACTAAAAAAACGAATTGTCTGTGTTGTAGTTAGATACTAACATTTAACCAGATTCTCTGCTTTATCTTTTCTACCTGCATTACTAAGCTGTCCTTGAGATACCTGTTAACTTGTTTCAGCTGCTTATCCTTAGAGTCCACGCCTCTTCTTATTACTGTGCACACTCCGCTCCTACTTGAGCCCGTTGTCTGTCATGCATGTTTTCCGAGTCCCTTCCATGTATTCGTTCTTCCCTCGTTATTGTTCCTTGTTAACCCTCATTGTTCTCACCTGTGAGCTATCTTCCCTCCCTGCCTCTGCACACCTGATTCCCATTATGTCTGTCTGCCTCTGTGTATTTAACCCAGTCCTTCTTCGCGAGTTCATCACCATTTCACCATTTATTATCCCTCGTCTTTTTCCCTGTTAGGTTTTGTTTGTTTGTTTGCTTGCTTGCTTGCTTGCTCTTGTTTTCTGTTACGACTCCCTGGTTTCGACTCCTGCCTGTGTTCTCGCGACCCTGTTTTTGTACTTCTGCTGTGCCTTCCCAGTTCTGTGACCACTCTTTGGACTCTGTTTTTTTACCGTTGCCCTGTCCCTCATTAAAATTAGTTTTTTTGTACTCCCTGCCTGCTACTGTCAGGAAATTTATTTTCTTCTCAGCGTGTTTGTTCAAGGTGGTGGTGAAGACAGGACTCTTGAAACCAAATTCGAAGTATAAGTATTTAATGAGACAAATAGCAAGTAAAGTTGATACAGCAGACAGCTCAGCAAACTCTCAAACAGATGTGCTCAGGTGTCGGCCGGAGAGCGCACTGCCCTTCCAACGTGGGCCTCAATTTTTATTGACCTCACTGTTAACTGATTGGTTACTCAGTTGTAGATGGACAACCAATCAGCCGTCCGTTCTCCATCTCAGTCCTCCAATCAGAAGGCCTCACACCCCAAAAATTCCCCTAAATCACATGATTTCTCGTAACTTTAAGACAGTTAGTTTCGTTTGCTAAAAGTGACCTGGGGGCCCCTTGGCACCCACCTACAAGTTCCTGTTATCTCAGCACAGTTCCCTACATTTTAAGCTTGTGGTTAGCACCATCTGGTTAAACTTCCTTCAGCAGTCGCAAGTGTTGCAAGATTGGGGCCCTCAGCTCTACAAGTCAGTCAAGCTATATTTAAAAAAAATATTTCCACACTACTGGCTCCCTGTTTCCACGTGTGTGTGTGTGTGTCTGTGTGTGTACGTACCAGTGGCGGCTGGTGAGTTCTAAAATTGGGGAGGACGGGAGAGACCTTCTATCCTCAATTTGAAAAAAACTAAATTTGAAAAGCTATTTCCACCACCTGAGTGACCCACCACCTACTACTCTCAATTTGAAAAAAAAATACTAAATTTGAACAACTATTTTACACTAGGCTATCTATTACATTCAACTGTCTCTCTCAATGTCTCAATGTCAAGCTCAACTCGATGTGAGCCAGCCAGGGCCAGGTACCATGGCTGCCAGATAATTTGTATGTTTCCAGACCAACAGCAGTAAGTGGTTAAAAGCTGCACTAATTGATAAAAACCAGACAAAATATTATATTCTATAATATAATGATACATATTCAACCCACACAAAGCCATTTTTTCAATCTACAATGCAACCAGCCAAATTGTGTATGAAATCTACAAATAATGCAACGCTGTTGTGTAGGGACTCTCCAGGGAATATAAAGCACTCTCAACAGTAAAACCCTAAACACTAATTTGGAAAGGCTTTGTGTTAATCAGTCACGCGAGATGGCTGATATTGTTTAGTTAACAGTGTTAAGTACAATGTCAGGTAGGTGATACACTGCCCATTGGAAAATGGCATAAAGATTGCAAGAAAAAACTTCAGGTCTTGAAATGGTTCCATCAGAATTTTTGCAACCAGACAGTGACGCTCATCTATGTTCATGCACAGCTGTTCCTGCAGGAAGAGAATGTGAATGTGGTTGGTGAGGCTCCAATGCAAGATGAGCTTTGTGTTTAAAAACAAAAGTATACGTCTCTTCCATATGTTTTAGCACAAAATATGACTAATTGTACGTGTAGACTTTCTTCATCTGCACAGAAAAATCCGTTGGGAGTAAGTTTCTGACAGACCGGTATAATGAAATTGAGACAACCGTACAGTCTTGTGTTCAATTAAACACATATGCATTGACAGATGATTTATTAGTTTACTGTTCTGGATGCAGGATTGTTAAGTTGAGCGTTAAAGTCCTATCGTTAATAAATCAAATGATTTTTAAAAATAGCATGCTTTACACAGAAGTGTCCATGGGCACTGAACAGATAAAAACAGTTAGCAAATCTGGACAAATTTTTTTTTACATTTTCAACAGAGATTTCAAAGGGGACATCTTATATATTGAGCACCGAGATACCTAGTAGCCTGAGGCAAAATAACATTTGACGTGAAGCGCATTATATTTCATGTACAAAAAATGTATTCTGTGTAGATTCTTAGACCGCAAGTAAGCATCTCATTTATTACATCGCAAAATAACTTTTATTGTTTGAGGTGCTGTGTTTTTTTAAATTATTATTTGTCAGTGCTGAGAGGAGATTATGGGACTGTGCCATTTGGAAGCAGGAGAGAGGAGAGAATACTGAAAGCCTTTAACTCTCTTGCTCACCTTGTGCCCCTTTTCTATTGCACAAAAAACTGATTCAGAAACCATCCATACCCAGAACTATCAGGGCCCTCTGTAGGTCCCGGAGTGTGTCTGTTTTCACAGCACTGTGAGGACCGTGATGCACTGTGAGGACCGTGATGCGCTGTGAGGACCGTGATGCGCTGTGAGGACCGTGATGCGCTGTGAGGACCGTGATGCGCTGTGAGGACCGTGATGCGCTGTGAGGACCGTGATGCGCTGTGAGGACCGTGATGCGCTGTGAGGACCGTGATGCGCTGTGAGGACCGTGATGTGCTGTGAGGACCGTGATGATGAGTCATTGGAATTCCCTGCACAAGCCAGGTCTTGTTGCAGCAAACCTCTTGATCATTTGAGGCTGTCGAAAACACTTACGTTGAAATTTCTTCCTACATTTCTTTTTAACACATTGCAGTTGTTTGGATCGTTGCATATTTGCACTTCAGCCTTTTAGTACACATTCTTATCCAGAGCATTTTACACAGCTTGTATGCCTTTATATAGAGTATAATCCATTTACACAGCTTGGATGCCTTTATATAGAGTACAATCCATTTATACAGCTGGATGTTTAATGAAACGATTTGGCTTGAGTACCATGCTCATGGATACAATGGCAGTGCCCCACCTGGGATCAACCCTTCAATCTTAGAGTTGCAAGAGCAGTTCCTTATACCTGGTGTTCCCTACTGCCATTTACTTTGAAGTCGTCCTCTTCCACGAATGGTTTAGTTTCAGTGAACATGTCCACGCTTTCAGCAATTAGGATCCCTCTGATTTAAATCAATTAAAATGTACCATTTAAAAAAATTAATTATAAATTATGACATATAAAATATTAAATGAATGCATTAGTCGATCTGATTGATGGAAAATCCTGGATGTGAATATTGATTTATTGGCATGCATAGCCATTTCCAGGGCTTCACTTAAAGGAGTGTAATTAAGAACAATTAACAGCTTGTTACAATTCATTGGTTGCAATTTAAGGTGGAACAATAACCAACGTACACCAGGGGACCCCAGGGATGAGTCTGTAAACCCCTGCTCCACTGTGGGGCAAAGCATTATGGGAAGTGGAGCTGCAGTATTGCGTTAGACATCCGGAACGATTTTGCATATCTAACGTTTTCCGTTTGCACAATAGCGATTGCTGCTTTGTGTTTGTTGTGCACAGACTGGAAAAAAAAGAACCCTCAGAAAGTGTTGTACAAAAGTGTGAAATAGTGTAATGGTTTAAAATAGTATAAAAGTGTGATTGTGATCTTTCACTTCTCATGTTCATTTAAATACATTAGCTCCCTGATTCACTGAAGCAGCCAGCCATTGTGTACGTACCAGTTGAGGCTTGTCCATAGAGGATAGGGAGGATAGTCCTTCCCAATAATTTGAAGGAAAAAAAGAAAAAGAAACGATTCTATAAAAAAAAAAAAAAAAATCTCTTTCAAATCCATTTCAAAGCATTTAGCTTACAGTGCACAAAACCCTATTGCCAATGTTAAAGTCTCAACAGCGCCCCCTACCTGCATAAAAACAAAGAGTAGGGAGGATGAGGGAGGAAATATTTCTCCGTCCTCCCTACAGCTCCATAAACTTCCATTCAAATGCAACCTAACCCGGTGTTTTTATCCTCTCCTATATTTTCCATGTTAAAACTAACTGCTAGGGAGGACGTCCTCCCTAAGCCAAAAATGGTCAGAACAAAAGAATGACGACCTGTTCATCCAATAGAAAATGAGAAGAGGCGGGTCATTGCAGACAGAGCATGACGCTCGCTGTGCCAACAGAGGACTCTCTAAACACGCAGTAAAACCATGGAGGTATTAAAAAACAGGTAAAAAGAGTAAAACCCTACAGCTCTGGCTAGGAAACTCCGATTCACTCACTTTAAAAACTGGGGATGGTCAGGGATACGTGCTCTACGGAAAGCTCATCTCAGATTTTTATTTCCGATCATGGTTATTTTGATGAGCAAAAGATCGCGAATCTAAAAATATATACCATGAATTGCAACCAATGAATTGTAACAAGCTGTTAATTGTTCTTAATTACACTCCTTTAAGTGAAGCCCTGGAAATGGCTATGCATGCCAATAAATCAATATTCACATCCAGGATTTTCCATCAATCAGATCGACTAATGCATTCATTTAATATGTCATAATTAATTTTTTAAAATGGTACATTTTAATTGATTTAAATCAGAGGGATCCTAATTGCTGAAAGTGTGGACATGTTCACTGAAACTAAACCATTCATGGAAGAGGAAGACTTCAAAGTAAATGGCAGTAGGGAACACCAGGTATAAGGAACTGCTCTTGCAACTCCAAGATTGAAGGGTTGATCCCAGGTGGGGCACTGCCATTATATCCATGAGCATGGTACTTAAGCCAAATCGTTTCATTAAACATCCAGCTGTATAAATGGATTGTACTCTATATAAAGGCATCCAAGCTGTGTAAATGGATTATACTCTATATAAAGGCATACAAGCTGTGTAAAATGCTCTGGATAAGAATGTGTACTAAAAGGCTTAAGTGCAAATATGCAACGATCCAAACAACTGCAATGTGTTAAAAAAAAAATGTAGGAAAAAATTTCAACGTAAGTGTTTTCGACAGCCTCAAATGATCAATTGGTTTGCTGCAACAAGACCTGGCTTGTGCAGGGAATTCCAATGACTCATCACGGTCCTCACAGTGCATCACGGTCCTCACAGCGCATCACGGTCCTCACAGCGCATCACGGTCCTCACAGGGCATCACGGTCCTCACAGTGCATCACGGTCCTCACAGCGCATCACGGTCCTCACAGCGCATCACGGTCCTCACAGTGCATCACGGTCCTCACAGTGCTGTGAAAACAGACACACTCCGGGAACTACAGAGGGCCCTGATAGTTCTGGGTATGGATGGTTTCTGAATCAGTTTTTTGTGCAATAGAAAAGGGGCACAAGGTGAGCAAGAGAGTTAAAGGCTTTCAGTATTCTCTCCTCTCTCCTGCTTCCAAATGGCACAGTCCCATAATCTCATCTCAGCACTGACAAATAATTTTAAAAAAACACACAGCACCTCAAACAATAAAAGTTATTTTGCGATGTAATAAATGAGATGCTTACTTTCGGTCTAAGAATCTACACAGAATACATTTTTTGTACATGAAATATAATGCGCTTCACGTAATGTCAAATGTTATTTTGCCCTCTAAAGCAGTTTTCTGCCTCAGGCTACTAGGTATCTCGGTGCTCAATATATAAGATGTCCCCTTTTAAATCTCTGTTGAAAATGTACATTTTTGTCTCACTTTTCTGTGACTGCTCTGTATACTTCTGACTGAACTAAGCTCTGAATTTAGATTTGCTACCTGTTTTTATCTGTTCAGTGCCCATGGACACTTCTGTGTAAAGCATGCTATTTTAAAAAATCATTTGATTTATTAACGATAGGACTTTAACGCTCAACTTAACAATCCTGCATCCAGAACAGTAAATTAATAAATCATCTGTCAATGCATATGTGTTTAATTGAACACAAGACTGTACGGTTGTCTCAATTTCATTATACCGGTCTGTCAGAAACTTACTCCCAACGGATTTTTCTGTGCAGATGAAAAAAGTGTGACTGCCTTCTGATCAATGCTCACTTTTTGCACGAGTTTCACTGAAGGCAATCTATGTATCATATGATAAACTGCTAAAAATATGTAATTGCTTATTGAACAATTTAACTTAAAAAGCTAGATATACAGTGAACTAAATAATTATTGGCACCCTTCATGAAAATGAGCAAAAATTTCTGTAAAAAATTCAGCTGTGCATGAACATAGATGAGCGTCACTGTCTGGTTGCAAAAATTCTGACGGAACCATTTCAAGACCTGAAGTTTTTTCTTGCAATCTTTATGCCATTTTCCAATGGGCAGTGTATCACCTACCTGACATTGTACTTAACACTGTTAACTAAACAATATCAGCCGTCTCGCGTGACTGATTAACACAAAGCCTTTCCAAATTAGAGTGGGAAATGGATATACCTACATCTCCATGGGATATAGGCTACCGTTATTATATATCTCAAAGAGATATACACTGCCCCGTGTTGGGTGCCAAATTATATAAAAAAAGCGGTCTTACAGTGTACTCAGAACATGGCCATTTTTTGTGACAGTAAGCAGATCTTAGCCTGATCCATTTAACTGGACAAAGTAGTCTACATGCCCTTCTAGTATAGGCCTATAGCACATACACAATTGCACTATGTAGTTAACATGTAATGTTACAGGGACGTTCTTGAGGAAACCATTTTGTAACCTACCATCAACAACATCCTGCAAATGTTATAAAAATGTTTCACTCAGAACGTTTCATCTTTGTTAACATGTAACATTGCAGGGGCGGTCTTGAGAAAACCATTTTGTAACCTGCCATCAGGTGCAACCTGAGCTAAGACTTAATTCATACTTTCATGTGATAGAGCAAGAGGCCAACAAGGACACAGCTAAACAATTTCTAGTTATAACCAAAATATCAGGGGTTGCCTGAATCTTCCAAATATTAATAAAATCTTAATTTAAAAATTAACGAAAACTATTCTGAGTAAACATTAGTAGGGGATAGGCTACAACATGTAAAGGGACATGCCCAAGATTGCCACTTGTTATTTTTTATTTTCACTTCTCAGAAGTTCTAACCGCGATAAGCTTGTTTTCATGTGATGTCCAGGGTTGCCAGATCTTGCAAGACTTTCCAGCCAAATGGCGACTCAAAACTATCCCAAAATATATTTTTAACCGAAACCAACGTATTTTCCTATTTTTACTTTTTTAAATAAGTGTGTGCTTTGCGAATTTAAATGTTTACCCGTGACTGCAATTAAGTAAAAAAAAAGTAGAAAAGTAGAAAGTAGCCCAATTTAGCTGTAAAACTGCGGACATGGCAACAGTGATGTCTGGTTTTTTAAGGTCAGTTTAAGCTTCCGTCAAGCACAATTCAACGTTTAAAATATGGATATTTGCCGACTATGGAACAGAAAAAATACAAGATATCCTAGTCCAAAACGAAAACGGATTATTCCATCTCAGTAAGAATCAGACAAAATATGTTAAAAGCACTCCCGGATGCCCATTCACCCCTCCACTCACACCTGTGGATTATTTGGCCAATTGGTGAAAAATAGCAGGTTGTGCCCTACCCTCGATCATCATACGAGCTCATTGTTTAACTTCAGCGCCGACGATAAAACACGAGATTGCTGATTGCTGCAAGATACGATGTGAGGCGGCCATTTACGTATCTTCGTTCCTTTAAGCACCCGTGAAAAACTGCATGTGCACTCGGCCTTCTCTGTATTTTTTATATTACCCCACGCTAATGCGAATCTGAACTCGTTTGTTGATATAATTCAAACAGTTCTCATTTAGCTTTGCTTACCTAAAATATCTGTTCTGAAATCAATTCACCCACAACGTTTTTCCGCAAAAGATGAAAGCGAATTGTGAAGATGAGATCGGAATCTTTTTCACTGATTGATGCTCCAAACTGGGCGGTTTGATTGTGAAACAACTATTAACTAGTCACGCAATTTTATAAGCAAGTAAATCAAAAGTATGATTGTTAAATTTCGTTTGGAGGAGGGGGTTAAGACAGATAGGCCATTGGAATGGCAGGTATGGCATCTGCCAAGTTGCAGCTTGGTGGGACATGCCCCACACCTATACAGCACCGAGAGTTTGGCACTTTTATACTACGAAGGAAGCTTAACATATTTATTTTATTTTATTAAAGGATCTCTATTAGCTGGTAGCCATAGCAACCAGCTAATCCTTCTGGGGTTCAACATAAAAAACATACAAAAGCAACCACAAATGAAACACACAATTACCATTACCAAATTAAAAAATAAAAACCTCATCTGACACAGAAATGGCCTAAAAAACATAGATAAGTAAAAAGAAATAAACACAGAAAACAAACAGCAAACAGATTACATACCCATATATAATTAGAGTTTCTATTTGAAAGACAATTCACTGCTGGACCCTCTCATGTTATGACCATGTACATTATTGCTATTCAATTTGATCAGACAAAAAAAAGATAATTTTGACCACTAATGACCGACCTGAACAGTGTAAGTACAGGTGCAGCTCAAAAAATTAGAATATCGTGAAAAAGTTCAATATTTTTTGTCACTCATTTCAGAAAGTTAAACTCATATATTATATAGATTCATTACACATAGAGTGAAATATTTCAAACCTTTATTTCTTGTAATTTTGATGAATATGGCTTACAGCTAATGAAACCCAAAATTCAGTGTCTCAGAAAATTAGAATATTTTTCTTTAACATATTTTTAAAGTATCATATTTAACAGGCACGTGCAGAGGATGTTAGAGGGGCAGGGGCCCAATTTCATAAAAGGGCACGCTGGCGATTTTTGATATAAAAAGGGTTATTTCTCCCGACTCATTTTCCTATAGAAGTCGGGGGGGGGGGGGGGGGGTCAGGAGAAACAACCCTTAAAGGGATCCATCCACATGTACTCCATATCTGGCCGCAGAGTGATGGTTTGGGGCTCGTTTGATACTTCAGACCCTTGATGACGTACAGCCATTTCACCAGTCATGTGTTCCATACTGTACCAGTGTAATTTACAGCTGAATCTAGTCTCACCCCCAAATTCCCATAGAGATCAGTTCAAATGCAGAGAGGTTACAGTATCGCTTGTAACGGTACCTGAAAATAAGATATCGAGAGTCTTTTGATGTTGATTGGTCACAGACTTCAGGAAGTCACAGCATGCAAAGGATATGCGACCAAATATTAAATATGATACTTTAAAAATATGTTAAAGTTTCGTGGGCGTCTGCCCGGACCGCCTCCTCTGGGCACACTACCAGTGCCTCAATGGCGGGTTCAACAGAGGGCATACGGTCCAGCCCATGGACCCCAGCGTCCGACATACACGCAAATGTCCTAAATTCTTTGGTCGCCCGCTATACGCCAGGGCGTGACCAACATTTATTCAGCTCTGCCAAGAAATCGTTCGATGCTGGCATGGCGAACCGCGCCCACTGGGAGGCCCGTCGGTGAAATCTAGATGTCTCCCATGCATGCCAGTGCTGCACAAAAAATGGTTTTTAGAGAGGCTGAGTAACCCACTGAACTGTTAGTGGAACCTGAGCCTCCCACCGACCCTCTGTCAGATTGGTCTCCTGTGTCAGACCGTCTCTGAGCAAACTGGGTGTTTGACGCCGCTGTAGAGATTGCATCAAACGCATCCAAATTTGGATCCCTGTATGAATCCTCCTCTACTGGGAGCCCCTGTGGGGAGCCGTGCCAGGGAGCCCCGTTTCTGCTTTCACACGGTCTTCCAGCATCTCAGTCAGCTGTGTGACTTCTGCGGATAGGTTGCTACCTCTGCCAGCTTTGCCCTTTTTTTGTGAAGGGCCCTCAGTGGTGGAAATACCTTTACGTTTGGGGACAACCTCTACTGTGGATGGCGTTCTGCCCAAGGGGGACATGTGGGACATGAACGCATCCAATCGGGCCTGTGTGTTCTCCAGCGCCATACCCATACAGCATGGGCAGGGGTCTGAAAATGCTTCCTGCAGGTGCCCTAGGCCGAGCGCACACGGCTCTGCCGCACAGACCAATCGATGTAGCACCGTGCTCACCAATTGGGAAAGTTTTACTGGGGTGCAGTCGCAGAGATGTTGCCATCTTTCAATCTCTGTGGGCATGAGCACGATGATGTCACCCAAAAAGGTGAAGAAACTTTTGCAGTAGGATACATCGATGTATGCTTCGCCAGAGGAGAGGAGCAGAGTCAAGCTGCTTTGCTCATCTCCTCCAATATTGGGACAGTGGAGGGAGGGAGGACACACAGATCTGTTTTCAGGGCATGGAGGAGAGGAGGTGGCAGTGGAGGAAAGCAGGATGCATTTTTCGACTATTGGGACGCACCCCATTTTACCGTGGTCTTCACTTGACGTACACACATTACCTGCTGGTCATGCCAAAGTATTACAGGCTTGAGAGCCACATGTGAATCTTTATTGGTGTTGGAAATTATCGGTGTTAATTAAAAGGAAACTGATAGGCTTGTTATTGTATTTTAAGTCTTCTTTACATTATATACCATTATTGTTTCTATGATGTAGAAACTTGTAAATGGAGCATGGTGAATGTGTGTTGCTCATTAAAGACTGATAGATCCTATATAGTCTACTGTAAGCAAACAATGAACACAGTTATGTCTGCGCTAGCTTTATTGGAGAATGTGGGCTGCGTCCCAGTATTCTTCACTCCTCACCTCCTTTCCTAGTATGCAAAATAACCTGTACGTTTCAAGTGCAAGTATTTGCATGTACAGTATACAATGCACCTGACATTGTGGTTTGGGTTGAAACATGAATTAATATGTAACCATTAATATGTAATTAAGATGTAATGAGCAACATTAGATTAAAAGACAAAGATCCGTTTCCGGGGCACGAAGGTGAGGTGGTGGTAGTGGAAAAAAAGGAGGATGCATTTTTTGAGTATTGGGATGCACCCATGGCAAACCATGCATTTCGCAGAGAGTGTTAAGTGAACGGACTGACTTTTTTGCCCAAGATGATGAACTGCTATCGGTTCCCCAGAGCCATTCTATTAAATGTATGTAACCAGTTAGCCCCACGGCGCAATTACAGAGGTCATTCATGTGAGTTCAATTTGAAGTTCATTTGAGATTTATAGACGGAAGGTACATACCAGGTACGTACAGATGTACGCTATTTTAAACAAGCGCAGCCAATTTTACAGCGCTTACGTCTATTTAAAAAAATGTGTTTATGTGAAAGTTAAAGATGATGCCCAAGTACTTTTTTAAAATAAATGAGGCCCCAGGTCTAGCACACTGTCTCTGAGTCCACCATGTGGACAGACTCCAGTCCAGATGTAAATCCCGGTTGATTGCAACGCTAGAAGGTTCAAGCTTTCAGTTTTATGCCCCTTTCATTGATACATTATGAATAGATTTTCCAGTGCAGGCAATTACATTTGGAACATGCGTAAACGGTGTATTTTCAGCTACCTGGGACTGACGGTAAAGCCAGCAGTTATTGATGTGATTGATTAGTTTGATTCTTTGCCATCTACTGATAGAGAGAAGGTGATATCATTGTCTCCGGCAGCTCAGTTATTGAATGAATGAATGAATGAATGAATGAATGAATGATCTTTATTGTCATTGTACAAGTACAACGAAATTGAAAGTGCAAACCCGAGTGCTAACACACAACAAAGACAATATAAAAACAAGAAGTGAGACATAAATAGACATAAATAGACATAAAGAGAATAGATAAATATAAAATGTAAAATGTAAACTAGGCATATTGCTATATTTACATCTATGCACTAGGGTTGTAAACAGTTTGATTGCACAGATCCCACTTGTATTGCACAGAAGAATTGTTATTTTTTTCCCAAAAAAGGCATTCAAAAGAATGGCATATTCAAGGCATTTAAAAAAATAAGGGACTGTCCATTAAGTTCAAATCAAATTAAACATTTATTTTGAATGTCATAATGCCATTTATACAATTAATAAATGCTCAAACATGTCTGATGAAATATATCAATTCTAAAAAGTGCAGAGAAGCAAAACCAGCTTTGTAAAAAAAGAAAAATACAGTCATCAGGAATATAGACATTAACTACTGTTAAAACCAGGTTATCAAGGCACTAAATAATTGATGACTTCAATCAACCAAGCAAGCAGTGATGAAGAGCTGATAATGTTGCCAATGACATCCCACCATGCACTCTGCTCCTGCAGAATAGCTGAAACTAAGCAGCCATCCCACCATGCACTCTGCTCCTGCAGAATAGCTGAAACTAAGCAAGTTTGGGCTTGGTTAGTACTTGGATGGGAGACCTCCTGAGAAGACTAAGTTGGAAAGCTGCTGGAAGTGTTGTTGGTGGCCCAGCAGGGGGCAATCTTTCCTGTGGTCAAATAAACCCCAATTCCTCAGTGTAGTGATGGGGACACTGTTCTGTAGGAGATGCTATTTTTTGGATGATATGTGAAACCGAGATGCTGACTCACTAAGATCCCATGACACTTATCGCAAAGAGTAGTGGTTTCCCTGGTGTCCTGGCTAAATTCCCAACCTGGCTCTTTTAATCTTCCACCTAATCATCCCCCAGTTCAATTAGCAAAAAGAATTCTCTCCTTCTCCACCTCAGCTGATATGTGGTGAGCATTCTGGTGCAAAATGGCTGCCGTTGCATCACCCAGGTGGTGCTTCACATTGATGGTGACTGAGCCGAGTTCCCCCCCATCATTGTAAAGCACTTTGAGTGATTATTCTTCTTAAGGTTATGTGCTTTATTAATATAAAGCACAAAAAAAACAAAATGATTGTTATAGAAAATGTATTGTGTATTTTTGCAAAAAGTACTTATATAGAGAAGGTCTAAACATTCAACTTGTTAAAATATCACAGCCTATTTACTATCCCTGATTATGCATCAACAGCAATAGAATAATGAACAAAGCTCCGCCATGCTAATTCAAAGACAGTCGGACTCAGTCATGAAACGTGAGCAGAACAAATTTGTATGTAAATCGTTCATATTAGCAATTTTGCCCATATATTGGCATTCATCAACATTTTCGTATAAGGGTGTAACAGTACACAAAAGTCACGGTTCGGTACGTACTTCGGATTTGAAGACATGGTTCGGTATGTTTTCGGTACAGCTTTTCATTTATTATGAAGTTATAAACAGTGGCTAATTGGCCATTATTTCCTGAACAAAAGAAGGCACATATCTTTCTTTCTTAAAAGCTATGGCGTTTGTTATTGCTTTAGCCTGGCCTCTAGTGGAGGAGCTTAAATGCCATGAGGAGCTGGGTTTGCACTCCACTCTGTTTTTCCTTGTACCAGTTTGCCATACTGACGAGGCTGGGCTGTGGAAACCTTCATTCCTTTATTTGTTTATTTATTTATTTGTTTAATAATTTGGCACCCAACACAGGGCTGTCTATATCCAATTCCCACCCAATTTAGAATGTTCAATTATCTCCCCAAACTACGTTCATGAAATAATCCCACTGCACTGGACACACGGGCCCGGCATTCGTTTATGGTCGAAGGTCAAATGTGGGAAATGCGTCATTTCCATGTCATTACCGACATCACTGTGTTAGCGGTGCACAACTGGGGACTTTTACCTTCTCAGGGAAGTTTTGGCTTTACAAGCAAATATAGCTAAAACAGCTAACAACTACAACAAGGACGTTTTAACTTGTAAATGTTTATCATACTGTATCTTTTTACTTTACCATGTAGGCTACTTTACTATTTACTTCATGACACCGAAACGGACAATCCTAAATTATTTATTTTCCTTGATTGAACATCTGCTAATAAAACGTCGATTTCAGTGTCGGAATAATTATTTCTTTTGCTTTTCTGGGCCATTTTGACTTCATATGAACGTTTAAATGGAAGTGACATCCTCCATATAAGACGTGGATTTATGCTAATCACAAAATAACGTGAACGCGCTTGTCATTTACGTGTATGAAAATCTGCCTTTCCCACACGGTTTGACGAATCCCTAGTTGGGATCGTACATAAATGCATAGGTGTCATAAACCCATACGGTGTACACCTTTTAGAAGTTATACGGGCGTATAAGGTTATATTACGGGAAATTTAGTCTAATATATATATATATTTTCAAACGTTTTCCAACATAATTAATTAAATCGCTGGAATCACATTTTCTTTTTTCCCTCTTGCTGCTATTCTCTTGATTTCTGAGGCCGTGGGAAAAGCAAGTAGCTGCACCAGGACTGTATGATCTAAAAATGCACTTTATGACAACGAACCACAAAGACGCAGTAGCCCACAAGATACCTAAAAACTACGGCTCGTGATTTTAATTGATAATAATGTTCTACACGGTTTTTGGTGAATTTATACAGTTTTTCAGACATGAAAATAAAGGCAGCACTCTCCAGAGGTTAACACCTATGTAAATGTATGCCCATATTTAGGAGCGTTTCATGAATTATTGGCACTGTCAGGCCAAAATGTGTCCGTGAGCCAAAATGTGTCCGGGCCAGAGATCGGAATGCTTGGAATGTCGTTGCTATGCCAACAGACACGCGAGCATTGTGACGTGTTCGCAACTTGCTTTGACCTCAGAATCACCGGGTGACAAACTCGCGCTTGCTTTTATCCTACAAAACATGACAAGGCATTTTCATTGGGTGAACGCGATCGCATAGCAAATACAGTAAAAAAATAATAATCGGTCATCAGAAAAGCTACCAATAATAGGCCCAAAAAATAACAATTAGGCCGACTGATCGACGTGACAGTAGATTAGTTTTATTGGGCTATTCAACAACGCGATAGGCCTACTTACTCTTTCCACCTCGCTGGTTTAACTTGCAGGACGAACAGGCTATAAATGCGTTTAATTTTTTTCCTTCGTTTTTTTTTTTTAAAAAATCCGGCGTTGTTAACATTAGTAACGGATGCTCATTTTTTTTATAAAGCAACATTTGACCAGGAAAACATGACATTTCAGTGCAAATTATGTCAATATGTAATTTAAATGTGTACATTAATAAGATTATACGTTTAACCGACTAGTGAGGGTAGCAACGTTTACTCCATCCCACAATTGGATGATTCCGGCGATTCTGAGGTCAAAGCAAGTGCGAACACGCGTCACAATGCTCGCGTGTCTGTTGGCATAGCAACGACATTCCAAGCATTCCGATCTCTGGCCCGGATCAATTTTGGCTCACGGATCAATTTTGGCCTGACAGCACCGCTGATAAAGATGAGTAAAAAGGGTTATAAAAAATTCACCATTTGGTGAATTTGCTTAATCTTACACTGAAAAAATTTGAAAAATCAAACCTTTAATTTAAATAAATTTATTATGAGAAAAAAAAATCCCTCATCAAAAAATTATTATTTTTAATAACCCTTTTTACTCATCTTTACCAGGGGTGCCAATAATAGTGGAGGGCACTATATATATATATAATGTCGCATAGGTCAGGATAGAGGAAATACCACTTTATAGTATATGTATGATTTTATAAATGTATTGACACTGTAGGGTTGGTTCTAGGCATAGGCCACAAGGGCTTTTTCAAATAAAGTGTGTTTTAATTGTATGGTACAAAACCTACAGTCCTTTCATACCATTCAACTTGGCTGGGGCTCTTTATGTGCTTAGACATTATAAGTTGTGAGTAGATTATTCAATATTAATGCTACTCAAAAGATCATTTTCCAACCCTACTGAAACAGGGGCTGTATGATCCATTTAAATTTAATCTAAACTTGTTTTGATCTGGAAGGATCGCATCAGGCTTTCCATGGCTTGGTCTTGGGTTATATCTTTCCAAGGGGGAGAAATGTCTGCAGGCTCAGCCTTATATTCCATAGCAAACTGCTTGTTAAATCTGTTGTAGATGTACTTCCAGTAGACTGAGGCTTGGATGCTGGTGTCAGGCTGGATGCGCCAGTCTGTGTAAATGCTCTGATAGTCCTTGAATGGATGGGTTTCCCACTTTGTTTCCGGTGAATGGAATGTTCTCTCACTGGCAACAAGGGAGGAGCAGATATCACTCAGTAATATACTGGAAAGAGAACCTCTCCATGACCCAAGCCCCTGAGGACGGTGCATGGAAGAAAAGTGCTCTGTGTGTTCTTCGCCGCCAGCTTCACACGGGGTCTTGCAGAAGGGACACTGGCTCCCACACCCAAACACCCTGGTAAACAGCTCCTTCTGTGGCTGAAAGGGCAGTGAGGTCAGCCTGGTCCTCACATCCACACCCTTCTGAATCTTAGTGGTAAAGGTCTTCTCCATTTCATCCACAAGCTTCATCAGACACTGGGAAAAGTCCCCTGGCTTGGCATTGTTTAAGGTCAGGACCACTCTGAGGGGGTCTTTAGGGACGATGAGCTCCTGTAGGTCAGTACAGATATCCTGAATGAACTGCTGAATGTTCTGGTCCTCTTCACCCCTTTCTGCCACTCGTTCACTGGCCTTCGTCTCTGCTTTTGCAACGGCTTCCTTTAATCTTTTAATCATCACCTTCAGATGCATAATCTCAATGTTCCTGAGGCTAGTTCCCTCTGAGAACGTCTGTACCATCTGGTCCAATATCCAGTCCTGCACAAAGGCCTCATAATTCCTTATGTATTTCACAAAGTTCTGAAAGTTATCATCTTCAAGCAGCTGCTTGAGGACTGAGAACTGGAAGAAGAAACGAGTGCTGAAATTAATGCCTTTCTTCCCTGTCAGCATTTCATCCAATAGGTCAGGGCCCAGAGATTTGGTGATGTACTCCTCTACTGCAGGTGCAAGACAGTTGAAGGTGAACTCAAAGGCTTTCTTCTGACACTGATCTCTCTTGTTGAACAGGTCCTTAAAGTCAGTGCAGTACTGTTCCTTAAACCGTTCCAGACACTGCCTGGGATCATTTGCTTTGATAAAATTCAAATGCATCTGTTGAAACTCCCGTGCTGCATGTCCACAGATGTGGATTTTCAGACTGGCCTTAAATTCAGCAGTTGTTTTCAGATTCATGTGCTTGTCCAGGTTTTTGTCGACAGTGCAAAGCAAGTCTATCGTGTATGTGTTATGGTAATCAGACCCTGTTCTCACTTTCTCATCCACAAACTGCCTGCTACACTCGATGATGTTATTAACAAGCTCTTGTGTCTTCGCCTGCTGCTCATCTCTAACCAATATGTTCCAGGACTTTTTAAACCATCCCTGACCACTACTCTTCACTTCAAATGGCTTGGTTCCATATTCAGACAAATTGCCCACTTTGGACAGCCTTTCGTTTACTGAGCTGCCTTCCCTCTCTAAGTTGGTTCTCAGTTGTTGGTGGATAACTTTGACAATATCTAGTTTTTCCAAGTATGGCAGTTTTGCCACTGTCCGATCCCACATCTTCCCAAATTCATCATCGAGCTGTTGATCTGACAGATCTTTACTTTTCCTGCATTTCTCAATCAGCTCCAGCACTTTTTCCTTCATTGTGGCTGTGTGATTTTTCTTGATATTGTCTAACGTGATCATACCTTCTTTAATCCCCACCGCTGTCTTAAGCTTGTTTTTCACAGAGTGCTCTGTCTCTCTCCTGATGGTTTTAGCTGTGCTGACAAAGTCTTCCTTGTACCTCACTACCAAGTGAACGTGTCCCTCTGATCTCTTGTAGAATTCAGTGAGGTTGTGCAAAATCATCTTTTCCCCTTTAGCCAGTTCTGTAGAGGCCTCATCATCCAGGCTGCTTAGTAAGTTGCTTATGTTGGAGGATGGCTTAGCCTGTGCTGCTATTGTGCCAAAGTTTGACACCTTTGTCTCAGCTTCCATTAACCAGGAGTACATGTTCTTCCTGAAGTTCCACTCCCATTTGTTGAACTCAGTGCAAAGCTGAGTATAAGCTTCAGCCACAAGGCTATTACGGAAACTGAAGATGAAGTTCTCATACTTCACTGCATTCCATAAACTCTTGGTCCACTCAAGGAACTCATCGAATGTGTGTGGGGAGCCCTTTCCAGATTTGGACTCCTTAAATATCTCAATCACACTCCTCTTGAACACATTCACAGAATCACTGTAGCCAGCATTGACAGGAGCCATGGGAGGGTTGCCATGCCAGAGCGCAGGGATATACCAGTTGTTTTTCTCTGGATCGTACTCCATGACATCAGTAAATTTGTCATTGTTTCCCCTATTTTCCATCTTAGCTGCTGCTCTGGTCATCTCATTCTGCTGCTCCAGCAGACGCTTCCTGTCCCTCATGTTACTGTCATGGGCAGAGATGTCCGGTACATTCTGGTGCACAAACTGACAGCAGGGTTTTCTCCCAACTTCTTTCATGCGCAGAAAGGCGTGCACCACAATCTGCAGGATGTCCTTCATCTCTGTGCAGTTCTCCATGGTGATGTTGATAACTGTGATGTCACTCAGCCCCACCACTAGAGTGGCCAGTTCATTATCATGCTCATGACTCTCATCCAACTGGGCTAACTCTGGTGACTTCAAACCTTCAGTGTCAATAACCATGACGTAATCACACCCAAGCTGACTTTTAAAATCCTCTTTCACTCCGATGAGAACCATGAAGGCCCCTCTCGTGCACCTGCCACTACTGACAGCAAACTGAACCCCGAACATGGTGTTCAGGAGGGTAGACTTCCCACTGCTCTGCACCCCCAGTACAGTGACCACCCGGATCTTACATTTATACTCTGTTAGACGATTGAGTTCTGTGAGAACCTTTGTCACCCACTGCAGAGGAATGCTGGATGCATCTCCATCCACCAGCTCCAGAGGAAAGCCTTCCTGCAGCAGCTGGGCACAGAGAGTTGGCAGGTGCTGAATCTGAAAGGTGGGGGCTTCGGGGAGTGAGCAAGCCGATTCGTACAACTGACCTATTTCCCGCAAGAAGTGCTCCATCCCCAAGGAGCAACTGGAGATCTTCCTGTCCAACTCTGCAATGCACTCCTTGTTTTCTGAGGACATCTGTTCTTTGTACTCCACCCGAAGGAGTGAAAGGCTTTTGCGTGACAGGTTGTCCAAGTTGATTTTCATCCACTTGAGGAAATACTCGCGTTCTTCTTTGGAACTGGACATCGCAGAGATGAAACGGGACATAGACTCTGAGATGTTGTGAGCTCTCTGCTCTGCTCTGAGCTTCTCCTTCTGATCTGAGAGCTCATTCCTGTAAACTTCTATGTTTTTCTCCCCAACATTTTTCAGCCTGCACTCTTCCTTCTCCAGTTTCGTCAGTCGTTTCCATACAGTCCCCTGCAAGGGCAGCTCTTTCTCCTTGAAGCTTGTTACATCAGTTATTCCTCCTGTAATTTCATCAGCCTTCTTCTTGCCAATCTGACAGGAGCGGTCATCTTCATCAACCTGGATCCCAAGGTTATGGGCAACATCAGACATCTGTTCAACTCTCATTTTGCGTAAATTTCTCTTTAAAATGTCACTGATAACCAAACGCAGGTTTTTGATAAATTCTGCATCATTAATCCACTGATTCTTTATGATGATGTTACTGGGTTTTTGATGAAACTCAGAAACGCATCTCCTGAAGTCATCCTCATTGAAGCTCTTGCTCTTTGAATTGCTGATCAAGATAAATTGAGCCTTAGGATGCTGTGAGTCCAGAAATTCTCTTTGAAACTTAAAATCATCACAAAACACAAATACAGCAGCAGAGGTGCTGCAGAGGAATGTGTACCGAGTTTCAAAGTCCCTGAGGTCCCCACGGAGGTTAGTTATAGCCAGTGGCTCCGAGAAGATGTCAGTGTTTTTCCCACTGGGCAGATACCAGCTGATTTCCACCAGCCCATTGGAAATCCTCCTTGGGGTGTCGCCACACTCCATGTTTCTGTGAACAAAGGTGTCATAGTACTGCTGATGGTTGCTGATAATTTGGTTCAGAATGTGAGACTTGGACAAGCTACTGTTTCCCAACCTGACAAAAGAGATTACAGGAAGGTCAGCGAGAACAATACTCTCCTCCACAAACCCTTTTGGGTCCTTCAAAGAGTGCGGCTTGTACTTTTTCACAATATCCCTCATGGCCCATAGCATTAACGTGCACTCCTGTGCATCACATTTGGGAAGCAGCAAGGGCACAGAGAACTGACACATGGACATTTTCAAAACCATCTTCTGCTGAAGGAAGCCATCTGAGCAGAGAAAAAGAGCAGTTATGAGGTCCAGGGGGTTGACTATGTTTCTCTGGCCCTGTGGCTTGCGTGCGATGTCCAGTATCTTGTCTAGGTCTTGGGAAGCTGTGTCCTGTTTGGAGGGGCACTTCACACTCCTCGCGGACACATTCACCATCATCAGCTTCCTCAGGAAACACCACGGCAGTGATTTCACAGACGTGATGTTTTCATCAGTTAAAGTCTCTTCATCAATCTCCAGCACCTTGCTCAGAGTCAGCTTGTTCTTCAGGTGGTGTTCCAGACCCAACTCACTCAGCAGCTCATCTAGAGTGGTTCCTGTCATTGGTGATGGAAGCTGCATTACTCCATGTATGTACAGTGAAATAAAAATCTATTTAAAGTCACAATCCACATTACATTGTTAAAACAAATGTTGTAAAAATATAAATCACAAAAAAAGGGTTACCTCATAGCACCATATACAGTGAGCGCCATAATTCATTGGACAGGGACACATTTCGTGTTATTTTGGTTCTGTACTCTAGAACTTTGAGTTTGAAAGGATACAATGAGGTTGAAGTGCAGACTGTCAGCTTAAATTAGGTATTTTCATCGATATTGGATAAACCATTTAGAAATTATAGAACCTTTTGTACATAGCAGCACCCCCCCATTTTCAGGCATCAAAAAATATTGGACAGTTTAACATAATGTAAAATAAAGTAATCATTTTAAATATTTGGTCGCATACCTTTTGCATGCCGTGACTTCCTGATGTCTGTGACCCATCAACATCAAAAGACTCTCGATATCTTATTTCCAGGTACTGTTACAAGCAATACTATAAGCTCTCTGCATTTGAATGGATCTCTATGAATTGGGGCGTGGGACTAGATTTAGCTGTAAATTACACTGGAACAGTATGGAACACATGGTTGGCTAAATGGCTCCAAGTCATCAAGGGTCTGACAAATTAAACAAGTCTTAAATCATCACTCTGCTGCCAGAAATACAGGAGATATGGATGGATAACTTGAAGGGTTTCTTCTCCTGACTTATTTTTCCATAGAGTTCAATAGGACAATTTGTCAGAAGAAACAACCCTTAAGGTGATCCATCCATATCTACTACATCTGGCAGCAGAGTGATGGTTTGAGGCTCATTTGATGTATTCCATACTGTTCCAGCATAATTTACAGTAATATAACGTCTATTATAACAAACTGTGAATAACAAGCAAATCAAAACTTTATAAAAATAAAATGAATGTGATTTTATGTGGCGCTTACGGCGCGAGTAGGCTTAGTGCTAGTTAGCATAGTTATGATCATTTCAGTAATGACAAACATCTGAAACTCACGGCAGAAACTAAGAGACATCCAGTGAAACGGTTTGTAATAAACTGCCAGCTCGTTCAGTGTAACAGAAGCATATACCCTACACTAAAAAAATACCATAAAAACTACCATATTATTGCCAGTCAGACCCAACTCACTCACCAGCTCATCTAGACTGGTTCCCGTCATTGTGGATGGTTGCTGCATTACTATATTTATGTTACAGTAAAATAAAAATAATCTATTTAAAGTCACAATCCACAAAAGCCAGGGTTACCTCATAGCACCATGTATATGAGCTTTTAAATTACAAGTCTAAATATTAAAGGTTATTGATATAGCATTTCACCCCAGCATCTCATAACGCAGCCAGAAGTGGAAGCACACGACCCTCAACTGGTTGCCAGATTTGTTTCAACTGTATTTTGTGTAGATAACATTATTACATCTGAGCGTGAAGAGTGGAGTCAGAGACAGAATCAGGCTTAATCATGTTGAATCTTTTGTGGTTGGGTTGGACAAGCAATTAATTCATGAACAAATGTAGCAATATGTATAGATTTAGGTTACTCTATGCGGTGGTGTTTCAAGATTCATGTAGCCTAACCCCAGCGAGCAAAAGCTGGAATATAGGTAGATGTCTAGAGGGGTGGGAATCTCAGAATGAGAGGCGTTTTGAAATAAATGTGTCAATTTAGCCCAAGGTAAAGCCTGGCTACATCCTAGCCTGTTAAACAACTTTCACTTTTCAAACTAATTCAGCCAGTATAATTTACAGCTAAATCTAGTCCCACCCCCAATTCCCATAGAGATCCATTCCACTCAGAGAGGTTATAGTATCGCTTGTAGTACCAGAAAATAAGATATCAAGAGTCTTTTGATATTGTTGGGTCACAGACATCAGTATGTAAAGGATATGCGACCAAATATAAAAAATTATTACTTTATTTAACATTGTTAAACTGTCCGATATTTTTTGATGCCCGAAAATGGGGGGGGGGGGAGAACTATATACAAAAGGTTCTATAATTTCTAAACTGTTCATCCGATATTAATGAAAATACCCTCAGATTAAACCTGACAATCTGCACTTCAATTGTCATTGTATCCTTTCAAACTCAGTGCTAGAGTACAGAACCAAAATAACAAAAAATGTGTCACTGTCCAATGAATAATGGCGCTCACTGTGTATATGAGCTTTTAAATTAAATATGCATTCCCATATGCACACATGTTCACTCACTTGTGTGTATGTATGTTGAGCTGGTCTCGCTAGAGCCAACATTTGGAAGGACTGCAGTGATGTTGAAATGATATTGCATCCCAGGTTTCAGATCAGAGAGGGCAGCAGTGGTGGTGTTGGGTGCACATATATATGATCTGGGCTCTTCTCCTTCACAGCCGTAGGTGATGTGGATCTCATAACAAACTCCCTCCATGCTGACCGGTCTTTCCCAGCAGAGTGTCACTGATGTGGTCGTCACATCGGTTGCTCTCAAATTTTCAGGGGCAGATGGCTCTATTTGAGAGAACACAGGGGGAATTTATCACTTTTTAGCCTGCTAACATTCCATTTAGCAAGAAACCTAAAAAAGTACAGGATGTTTATGTAAGTTTTTATACATTTACTGCAATTCTACAATTGTTACGACCCCGGCTTGAAGGGCCACAACACAAAGGACTTCAAACACAAAAAGACAACTTACAAAATGTTATTAAAATATCACAATAGAGACATAAAAAGGACAAAGACACAACAAACAGGTTCTTACAGACCAAAAGACAGTGAGACACGACGGCCGGCGGTTTTGCACTAGACAGCGTTGGAACCACGGTAGCCAACCTTCCCAAATTGAGAACAATTCCAAAGTCTCCACAAAACAAAACCCCAGTCAATTTGCCTCCAGTGTCCTCTGCAGGACCGGTTCTAGACTGTTTTGAGCCTTTTAAAACTTATTTCCTGCATTTCTACACAACCTCACACAGGGTATTTTCTAAAATAAAATGTTTTATATATGAACATTTGAGAAGATTTTTTTCTCAAAGCCCTAGGCAAGATTTGAGATACTTTCATATAAAGCTAAAGCCATAATCAGTACATTACTGGGTAAGAAAGCCTATAGTGGATTATTTTTTTTTTGTTCTGTGACTCACAATCTGTTAATTTTATACACATTCCTGCATGATTAGACTCAGACTTTTCTTTCCGGGGAAAAAAAAAAACACGTACAAATTCATCCATATCAAGAGCCGATGTAATTACCTTCTCATGAGGAAGAATAAGCAGTTTTTTCCCCCCCACCCGTGCAGCATGGTGCGGCGGAAGGGGGTTAAGACGCAATATCAGTTTCACTCTTTCCTAATCAAGGTAATGTACAATTGCCCATTATGTTTGTGCTTTTAATTTTAAAAAAATTAAGAATCTACTCGCTACATGGCTATACCCCATGACGTGTCGTGCCTATACTGCAACATGAGCCACATCTGGACTTCAGGGAAGTAGCTATTTCACAAAGTGGAATAACAAAATTCCGCATAAAACACGTAGGCTAGCCTACTTTAATCCATATCAAGAGCCCATGTAATGGCCTTCTCATGAGCAAGAATAACCAGGTTTTGTTTTCACCCATGCAACATCATGGGAAGGGGTTAAAGACGCAAGTTAACTTGGAGAAATAACTAGTGATGTGCAGTTCGCGAACGAATCGGTATTTTTGAACGACTCTTTATGTTGAGTCGTCTCGACAGTTCGAGGGAATCGTGCTTACCACGGCTCTGGCTCTTAGCTGGCTCTGACTCTGCCTGCTTTCTACTACAGCCAGGAGCCGCGTCACTAGTTGTAACCTAGGTTGAGCAGCAGTAGTGATGCGCCCAACAAAATAGGTCGCACGAATCTGTTTTATAATAATTTAATAATACATTTTAATTTGATCTAGCAATATTGCACACATTTTTGAGAATTAGATAATCGCCCCAGCTCATTCCAAATTATTACATGGCTACTGCTAATGGTTAAAAGATGTACCTACAGTCGCCTCCTACCAAACTGATCAGCACGAAATCAACTCGACTCAGAGCCGTGAACCGCGGCAATATCCCACGGCTCCAGAGCCGTGACACAAACCGAAGTCCTTTCGAGTTTTAACAGAGAGCAAATGCTGTAGCCTACACGATTAATAATCGGGTTTAGCCTACTCAGCGTCGGATCAACAAGAAACCTTGACAAAAGTATTCTGTTATATCTAACGACAGTCTGAGACGCCAACTGTGTATTACGAAATTATTACATGTGGCTGTTTGTAACCGAATTGCAGTATAAAACAGAATTAATATGCAATTGTGTTCAGCAAATAGGCTACTTCTTATTTAAAGTGGTGGCATTTTTATTTTAGAACTCATGACCAACACAATAGTGAACAGATAAATACAATTGTGTATAATAGAATAGGCTAAATACATCGCCTAATGGTTCAAATAAACATACTGTATGGTGTCCAAATAAATCTTTACCAAATCTACCATTTAAAACTAAAACGAAACGGGCTCCTGTACACACACGTACGCATCAAGATCTGGCTTGTTTGTCGGGTTTGGCTGGCTATCTCTCCTATACAGTCATCCATCCACCACATTTTCAGTAGGCTACTGGATTCTAGGATCTGATTAATAAGATTTATATTTGCATAGACTAATAAAATAGCTATAGCCTATGCAAATATAGCCTAACCATGCCATGTCTTTCTTCAGCTAAAATAACGGAGATGGGAAAGTCGTAGATAAATGTAAACTGGATGCGATTGGAAACTAGCTTGAAAAGTAAGGGGGAGTGAACAGAAAACATTGAGCATAGGCTATTACAAATGCGCATCAATCAGGTGATTTAGGTCTGAATAAAATATCAAAGCTAGTTTACTAACTTAATTTGCTACCACACCAGCTAGACTCTGCTGTCTGAAACGGCTTCAAATTCCAGCTCGCGCCGCTGGGAGAAAAAGATGCGGCTCGGGTAGTTCGAAAATATCAACCAAACGAACGGCTCTACTGTTAGGCGGAAGTACCAAAAATTTGCAACTCCGACTCGGAACCGACTCTTCAAACCGAACGGTACAGAAAGCGCAGACAAAAAAAAGAGCCGAACTGCCCATCACTAGAAATAACTTGCCGCAGATGAAACCGATAATATCCCATTTCCAAACAGTCACATGCACAAGGGGGTGGGCAGTAGGTGACATGAGGCGGGCTGTAGGCAGCCCACCCAATCAGAAGTTAGAAACGGTACTGGGTGATTCCTGTTTTGGGCCACATATTTTTGTCCTGGTGTTTAACTGGCTCTTATTCCATTCTAAAATTAGACAAATATTTATAACAAACTTATTTTATTATGTGTTTAGGTGTTTTCTATTGCTCTAACAAAGATAAATTTGTATTTTTATTTTTTTACATCTCTTTAAAGCACCATTTCTGTGGTATACGCGCTCATTTTAGCATGTCCCCGGTTCAATGTAATAACCGTCTTCAATAAATATAAACCATAAAAAGATAAAAACCTAAACTTATTCTTTATTACTTTGATAGTCTAGGGTATACTTCCTTTAGACAAGGAAGTAAATCTGGTGAAACTTCTTTTGTTTTCTGTAATTATATAATATATTATATGTCCCTGAGTTCATTTTCCACCCTGTTAGCCTCTAGTGTCTTGCCTCCCAAAAAAGACTACAAATCCATACAGCCATTTGCAGGATGTGACATCATTTGTTGGCCTTCTCGAGCTCCTCTTTTGGGGAGGCGAGTTTCCGGGTTCAGACAACGTGCACTGCGACCAGGAAGCGGATGCGGATGCTGGAATGGTCGCGCGTTTTTTGAAAAATTTTCTTTGCTGTTTGATTGTTTTGTTTGGTTTGTTTTGGAGGAAATAGGAATTAGAGAAGCACTTGCGCATCCTGGCTTGGGTTTTCCGGCCGGGGTTAGCAGTGTAGAAATAAAAAATAATAATAGGAAAGGTTCCCGGATTTTCGGCGGGAGTTCTGTACAAAATAACAAATATAATAAGGAAAATAATAATAATTTGGCGGATTGTGCATAAACTGGTCTGTGACTGGACTGGGGATGCCTGGGGTTTGGGTGGGGAGGGAGGAGGGGGATTCAGAGGAGAGTATGGACACAAATAAATGGAATAAAGTGGAAAGGAAAAGAACTAGGAGTAATAATAGCAACAGTGATAGCTCTGGTGATAGAGGGGAATATTCTAGGGCAGTTAGGAGGAAGGTTGATGAGGATCAGGGATTCAAAATAATTATAAAATTCAAGGAAGGGCATGATATTAGGAAAGTAAGCCCATTTGCTTTGACCAAAGGACTAAAAGAGAAAATAGGTGACATTGTGATGGCAAAGGTGATGGCCGATGGAGGATTATTAGTGAAGTGTAAAAATAAGGAGCAGATAGGCAAAGCTTTTAAGTTAAAAGAAGTGTGTAAAAAAATGGTGGAGAAAGTGAGGAATACAGGTGGAGGCCCACTTGTGAGGGGTGTGATATATGGCATTCCAATTGAAGAAAACTTGGAGGAGCTGAAGTTAAATCTAAAAGGAGGTAAGGTGACAAACATTAAGCGTTTACAAGCAAGAAGAGGAGGAGAAAAGACGGATAGTTTGTCAGTATTGCTGGAATTTCAAGATAAAGTTTTGCCAGAGAGAGTAACAGCAGGATACATGAGCTACTATGTAAGAGCATATGTACCACCTCCTCTTAGATGCTATAAATGTCAAAAGTATGGGCATATTGCAGCTGCATGTAGAGGAAGACAGAGGTGCGGTAGGTGTGGAGGAGAACATGATTATGGGAAGTGTGAGGAAGGGGCAGAACAGAAATGTGCAAACTGTGATGGAGCACATAGTGTGGTATATGGAGGCTGTGTTGTTAGAAAGAAGGCAATGGAAGTGCAGAAAATTAGGGTACAAAAAGACATTTCATATGCAGATGCAGTTAAGTTGGTTCAGAAAGAGAAGATAATTGAGAGAAGGGAAGAAAGGGAAACAATACAGAAAGGTCCGACAGCCAAACGAAGTGTGTTAGAGAGTAGAAGGGTTGATGAAAATATACTTTTAGTAAAGAAGGAGAAATTTGTGTACTTTATGGCAGACGTGATTAACTGTACATTTCAAGCAAAAGGGAGATCGGAAAAAATTGAAATAATAGTGAAGAGCGCAGCAAGGTACCTGGATATTCAAGGGATATCTGGTAAAGCTGTCCAAGAGGAGTTGAAAAGACAAGAGCAGTTGAATAAAGAAGTATGTTCACAGGAATTAGAGTAATTATTTTTATACTTCAGTGGAATGCAAGAAGTCTAATAGCAAATGGACAAGAATTTAAAGGATATGTTAATGAACTACAGAATAAGCCAGATGTATTATGCATTGAGGAGACATGGCTTAGGCCTTCACTGGATTTTATTATACAAGGATATGTTAGTGTACGGAGGGATAGGGAAAGTGGTAGTGGGGGAGGGTGTGCTACATTTGTGAGAGAGGGAATTCCATATAGAGCGATAGCAATAGGGAAGGATCTGGAATATGTGGTTGTTGAGGTTTGGCTAAAGAACAGCAGTTTAATTATTGTAAATTTTTATAATCCTTGTCAAAAACTGGTACTAGACACTTTGGAGATAATTGAAGGACTTGACAAAAGAAGGGTTATTTGGTGTGGGGATTTTAATGCGCATAATACTGTGTGGGGAGGGGAAAAAACAGATCACAATGGGTTAATAGTTGAGGAATTAATGGAAGCTAAAGGCTTTGTGTGTTTGAATGATGGAAGCAGCACAAGAATAAATCATAGTACAGGGAAAGAGTCTGTATTAGACCTAACTTTAGCCTCACAGTCACTGGCAGGATTATGTACATGGGAGGTGTGGAATCACTCAACAGTTGGAAGTGATCACTATCCAATAGTATGTCAAGTCGGTATGGAGAATAATGTGGTACCAGATGATAAGATGGAAAGGTGGGTTTTTGGAAAGGCTGAGTGGGGAAAATTTCAAGGAATATGTGAAGAAAGATTAGTGGTGATAGACAAAGAATTGAATGTAGACACTTTTAATGAAAAAATTACAGCAGCTATAATAGGAGCTGCGAATCAGGGCATTAAAAAGAAGTCTGGTAAGGGAAGAAGAAAATTGGTGCCCTGGTGGACACAGGAGTGTTCTGTGGCTGTGAAAAATCGAAATAGGGCTTTTAGGGAATTAAAAAGGACTCACAACTTCCAGAAACTAATAAATTATAAAAGGTGCCAAGCAATGGTCCGGAAAACCATTAAAGAAGAAAAAAGGAAATATTGGAGAAATTATTGCAATACACTTGGGAGAAGCACACCAATAGAAGAGGTGTGGGGAACGATAAAAAAGATGAGTGGAGTGAGGAAAGAATGGGGGTATCCTGTGTTAGAAAGTGATGGAATATTAGCAGTAGAAAATGAAGAAAAGGCAGACATGTTAGTTAAAGCTTTAGTTAAAGTACATAGTTCTGTTAACATGTCAGAAGAGGCAAGGCAAAGAAGAGAAAAAACAAAGGAAGAGAATTTAGAAATGGTGGATTGGAGAAATGAAAACACAAGCATAAATGTAATTTTCTCATTAGAAGAGATGAAAAGGGCAATTGGCAAATCTGGATTAACATCTCCCGGAAAAGATCAAGTGTGTTATATTATGTTAGAGCATCTAACAGATACAGCTTTGGAAGTTGTATTAGAACTATTTAATAAAGTATGGCAGGAGGGTAGATTGCCAGGAAGTTGGAAACAGGCAGTGGTAGTCCCAATCAGGAAACCAGGAAAGGATCCCACAAAACCTACAAATTACAGACCAATAGCTCTTACATCTCATTTATGTAAAATAATGGAACGTATGATTACCGAGAGACTAACATACAATCTAGAAATAAGAAATCTCAGGTCAAATAGTCAAAGTGGGTTTAGGAAAGGGAGAGGTACCATGGATCCAGTTTTATGTCTAGAATCAGAAATTAGAAAAGCACAAATAAATAAGGAGGTGGTAGTAGCGGTGTTTTTCGACGTAGAGAAAGCATATGATTTAATGTGGAAGGATGGGTTGCTAATTAAAATTAATAGATTAGGAATCGTAGGAAGGATGTATAACTGGATTAAGGACTTTCTTGTAGGTCGGTCAATTCAAGTGAGAGTGGGAAGAAAGTATTCGTCTTGCTTTCTGGTGGATAATGGAACCCCACAGGGAAGTGTTATTAGTCCCCTTTTATTTTCAATAATGATTGATGATGTGTACTCGAAGGTGGAACAAGGGATAGGGAGATCATTATTTGCGGATGATGGGGCTATATGGAAGAGAGGAAGGAATGTAAATCATATAGTGAAAAAACTACAAGAGGCTATTAAAATAGTGGAGCAATGGTCCTTGGAGTGGGGATTTAAGTTCTCTGTGGAAAAAACAAAAATTGCCTTTTTCACACGCAAAAATATTCAGGAAGAAATTAAAGTGAAATTGTACGGAAGAGAATTGGAGAGGGTGAATGTGGTTCGATTTTTAGGTATGTGGTTCGATACGAGGCTCACATGGAATACTCATATTGATAAGGTCATAACAAAGTGTAAAAAAGTAGTGAATGTAATGAGATGTTTGGTTGGTAAGGAATGGGGAGCAGATAGGACATCTCTAAAAACAATATATACGGGACTAATAAGATCAGTGCTCGATTATGGATGTGTGGCATATGGGTCAGCCTCAAAAACCTTACTCAAAAAATTAGAAGTAATTCAAGCACAAGCACTTAGAATATGTTGTGGAGCATTTAAAAGTACTTCAGTGTCAGCCTTGCAAGTGGAGATGGGGGAAATGTCATTAACACTGAGAAGGCAACAGCTAATGATGACATATTGGGCGAATCTGCAAGGTCACAAAAAAGATCACCCAACAAAAAATGTTATAGAACCATGTTGGGAGCATGAAAAAGGGAACACCAAAAGTTTTGGGTGGAATGCGAAGGAGAAGGCAAGCGAGATGGGGATTTTAAATAAGAAATACAGCCCAACAGTAGTTCTTCCAGCTATACCTCCTTGGTTATTGCCACAACCAATGGTAAATTTTGAGCTACATAACAAAAAAAGAGATGAACAGAAGGGGAATAAGTATGATGGAATAGTGAATGAACATATTAGCAATTGGTTTTATGGATTTTTAAGAATATATACAGATGGATCAAAAGATCCAAATTCAGGAAGAGTTTCAGCTGCTTTTGTCATCCCAGAGTTAGGCATTAAGGAGGGAAAAAGATTACCCAATGACTTATCTGTATTTACAAGCGAAATGATGGCTATGGTAATAGCATTACAATGGGTAGAAGAAGCTCAACCAGAAAGGGTGGTCATCTGCTCAGACTCGTATGCAGTTTTAATGAGTTTGGAGTCTTTTAATTCCAGTAGCAGACAGGACATTTTATTTGAAATTCTTCAGACACTATTCAGAATACAAAGATTAAGAATAAGTGTTAGATTTGTATGGGTACCTGCTCATGTGGGAGTTAAAGGGAACGAGGAAGCAGATAGAATTGCAAAAAATGCATTAAAGGCATATACAGATAGATGTTAAAATCAGTAAAGCAGAGGTAAAAGGGGTCATTAAAAATGAAATTAAAAAGAGATGGCAAGAGGAATGGACAAGGGAAAGTAAAGGTCGGCATTTATTTAGAATAAAACCATTGGTTGGAAATACACAATCTGAACGGGGAAATAGGAAGGAAGACAGGGTTATCACAAGGTTAAGGTTAGGACACACAGGTCTAAATAGTACACTTTTCCTGATAAACAAACATTGAGATGGCAGATGTGAATTTTGTGGGGAACAAGAAACAGTAAATCATGTAGTGTACAGCTGCATAAAATATGTCAGACAGAGAGAGAGACTAAAAACCAAGCTACATGAAGTGGGGACACAACTTAATATATACAGAATATTGAAACAATCAACAGGGGATACATGTATTACAATTCTGTTGGAGTATTTACATTCAACAGGCTTAATAAATAGAATATGAGTTTTAATTATTAATATGAACTTAAATTTTATTATTGGTATTTTAGAATTTTATTTTATTTATTAAGCAAGGGTATTAATGATTCCCAGTCCACACTCCAGACCAGTGGGTGGCGGTAAATGCACCACTAAAGTTGTTTGCCAACCGCCATAAAATAAAAGAAGAAGAAGAAGACATCATTTGTTTTTGGAGGGAAATTCAACTGGAAAACTGAGGTAAGCTTTAAAGTCACTCTCTCCTGTATTTTTTCTCAGTTTCATATTACACACCTGCTTGAGGCACCCTTAAAGTTCCACCCTGTTAGTATATATTATGGGAAATGTTTATTGGATAAAATATTTTTTAAAACATGTAAAAAATAGCTATTTAAGTGCTGTTCAGCTGTAGAGTGTGTGCTAGCTAAATGTTGCTCACTCAATGAGCTAGCGCTAACTTAGCTGGAAAAATTCCACCCTGTTGGGTTCCTTCCACCCTGTTAAGCTATGTATGGGATATGCAGCCTACTGAGTAGAAATTTTACAAGAATATTAATTATTCTCATTAAATTGACTTATAGATGTATTATTTGAGTGTATTTCTTAATTATTTATGTTACTACAGTGATATTTTTATTATTATTAATGATAATAATGAATAATAATATTATAATTAATGAATATTATTAAAATTAATATTATTAATGAATATAATATTATTATTATTATTATTATTATTTGAGTGTATTTCTTAATTATTTATGTTACTACAGTGTTACTACAGTGTTATTATTCTTCTTATTATTATTATTATTCTTCTTATTATTATTATTATTATTATTATTATTATTGTTATTATTAGTTGTAGTAGTAGTATTGTTGTTTGATGTGAAACTAGTGTAATACAAGGGAAACTATGCGCGATAACAAAATAACTAAAACTGCATGTATTTGTAAGGAGATGCCACTTAGTGCAGCCGAGACTCAGCGCCGCTACAGAGCAAGGAGAGATGCAGACCCAGAGAGGCGAGCAAAGTATCTGCAGAAAGAAAGAGAAAAATGGCAGCAAGACAAAGAGACAGGGAAAAAGAAACAAATTGCAGATCTCAGTAAGCGTGAAAATCATTGGCTATGTTGAATCTTAATCTGACTTGTTAAGAGGCCTACTCAGTTCCACCCTGTTATGTTCCATTCCACCCTGTTAGGCAAGGATTTAAAAAAAATATTCTAATCACAACATTAAGTTTTTGGTATATTTGTATATTATTTTGTTAAGTGAGGTACATATAATGCATCTACATACAAATTTATTTCTAATTAATAAAATTCCTCATACAAGACAACAAAATGGGGACAAAAAACGCACAGATTCCATTATTCTGACATTGTACTCTTCATAAAATTAAAACTGTTAATGCTACAAGAATGAAACTTTTATCATAGCACAAGGGACACATTTTATCCCAGAAACGTTCAGTATTGTTTGACTTGTACATTATTTAAACTTTGTGATTACCATGTACATGTCCCTAACAGGGTGGAAAACGTTGTACAAAAAACATCCCATAATTATAATATTTTCAGACCCTGAGCTTGGCAAACATGCATTCCTCATAGCTAAGTATGGTACAGTCCTGACAAAATGTTAAAACCATAAAATACAATCATTTGAATTTTCAGAAAATAGAAATCCAAATATGTGGTCCAAAACAGGAATCACCCTACTAGTATTTTCTGTGCCATTTTTCCATTGGCTGAACAAAACATTTTTTTCTTAACTTTTGATTGGGTGGGCAAGATGCGCGTTTGGGTGGGCTGAGCCCACCCCTGCTCATAGCTACCGCTGGCCTTGGCCCTCAGCCTCCGGATTTCCTAGCGAGTCTGTTTTTACACAATTACTTAAAAATATCACTAGCACATCAAACAAAAGTACTCCATAAAACACAAAGCTTTCACAAGGGACAGAATACAACAGCAAAGTAGCCAAAAACTAACAAGCAGCTTTCTACCAAAATGTTCCTTCTGGAAACACAAAGCGGCATTCAAAAGATGTGAATATGCTCGCGTCAAAACGGTCTTCCGAATGGGGACGCAGAAGCACAATCAGCAAACGCGCACCCCTACACCACGGCAACAACCACGACAAAATCCAAAATGGTAAGCGCGGCATACTACCTGAAACAAACACCACAATGCTACTTTAAAATAAGCTCCAGCACGGCAGCAAAAGCTGCCAACGTGAATGAAGTTAACCAAATGGAAAATTAACCAACCTCGAGCTAGCGAACACCATGCTCTCATAAAAATCCACAACAGGTGTTGGTAATTTCCAATCAAGATTCAGGTGAGCCGAAGGAACCTCATTAGCATGCAAAAATGTAAAGGGCCGCACTCACGAGGCAGCATAGGGACGTAACACAATATAAATAATACAAAGACAACACATACAACCCCTGGCAAAAATTATGGAATCACCACACTTAGAGGATGTTCACCCAGCTTTTTTACTTTACATTACAGGCATTTAGCAGACGCTCTTATAAGGCCAGTTCCTTAACCATTATACTACACTGCCGCCCCAGTGCTACTTCGTAGCAAATAAACAAATCACAGATATGACACAAAACCATTTTTGTTTAATAGCTCAACATTCTGGTTTTGTGAAACATACCTCAAACAAATTAAATTAAATGATTTTAATGGCATATTGTTTTCCCAGATCAAGTAGAGGAAAACATTATAGAATCACTCTATGTTGAGGAAAGAATTATGGAATCATCAACAAAAAAAATCGCAATTGGTACTTTGTTGCTCTTCCTCTGGCTTGTATGACGGCCTGAAATATTTGAGGCATGGACTTCACGAATGAAAAACGATATTCTCCATCAAGCTGGTTCCAGCTCTTTCTCAAATAGCTCAGATCAGCTTTGCAGGGTGGAGCTTTTTCATGGACCAATTTCCACCATAAATTTTCAATGGGATTGAGTTTGTTTTGCTGGCCATGTCATTGAGTTGATATGCCTTTCCTGAAGAAGAGCTTTAACAGCCTACACCAAGATGAAGTCCCTCCACTTCTTGGCTCTCACTGAGACCTGGATCACTCCAGATAACACGGCCACTCCAGCTGCTCTGTCTGATGGCTACTCCTTTTCACACACCCCCAGGGCCTCTGGCCGAGGCAGGGGCACTGGTTTACTTGTATCTCAGTCATGGAAATTCAACTTGTATCACACCAGCGTGCAACCACCTGCCCACTGGACCCCATCCCATCGGCAGTCCTCCAGTCTATATCCGGTGAGGTCCTTCCATATCTGTCCTCCATTATTAACACCTCCTTAACCTGTGGGTATTTTCCTGCTGTTTTCAAAACTGCCCGTGTTACCCCACTCCTTAAGAAACCTAGCTTGGACCCCTCTGATGTCAGAAATTATCGTCCTGTGTCTTTCCTGCCCTTCCTGTCAAAAGCTCTTGAACGAGCTGCCCTTAATCAACTGTCTGTTTTTCTCCACCAGAACAACCTTATCGACCCTCATCAGTCCGGTTTCAGAACCGGGCACTCTACTGAAACTGCGCTCCTGGCTGTGACTGAGGCACTCGCCACTGCTAAAGCCTCCTCCCTCTCCTCTGTCATAAGAGCCTCCTCCCTCCTCCCTCTTTCCCTTCTCGCAAGCCTACCAGCCTGTGCCATTCTGCCCCTACAACTGGTCCAGAACGTGGCTGCTCGGCTTGTGTTCAACCTCTCAAAGTTCTCGCACGTTACCCCCCTGCTGAGGTCACTCAACTGGCTGCCCGTCGTGGCCAGAATCAGGTTCAAAGTTCTGACCCTGGCCTACACTGCAGCCAAAAGGTCAGGCCCCTCCTACCTACAGGACTTGATCCAGCACTATGCTCCTGCTTGACCACTTCGCTCTGCTGCTGCAGGGCAACTTGTACTTCCCTCCCTCCGTGTTAACGGCTCTCGCTCGTCCCGACTGCGGAGCTTCTCCACCCTAGCTCCCCAGTGGTGGAACAAACTCTCCACTCCGCTGCGCTCAGCTGAAATACTGTCTGTTTTCCGTCGTGGTCTGAAAACACGCTTATTCAGAAACCACCTTGACTAACTACCTATATAGGGCCAATTATATAGTACATACTTCCTGTTTATCTTTTATTTTCTAATTGTGTTTTTGCTATTTTAATAGTTAAGAATGTATAGCCAACTGTATTCTATGTTCATTACTAGGGATAGCTCCTACGTTGTGAGAAAGTTGTGCTTTGTTGGATTTGCTTTGTAGTTGTATCAATGACCTTCAATATGCACTTATTGTACGTCGCTTTGGATAAAAGCGTCTGCCAAATAACTGTAATGTAATGTAACACTCTTTGCTCTATGGCAAGATGCATTATCATCCTGAAAAATTACTTAATCATCACCAAACCTATTTTCTATCGATGGAATGAGAAAAGTGTCCAAAATTTCAATGTACACCTGTGCATTGACTGTTGAGGTAACGATAGCCATCTCCCCTGGTCCTTTACCTGACATGCAACCCCATATCATAATTGACTGGGGAAACTTGATTGCTTTCCTCAGGCAGTCATCTTTATACGTTTCATTAGAATGGCACCAGACAAAAGCTCCAGCATCATCTCCTTGGCCAATGCAGATTCGTGATTCATCACTGAGTATCACTTTCATCCAATCATCCACAATCCATGATTGCTTCTCTTTAGCCCACTGTAGCCTTGTTTTCTCCTGTTTAGGTGGTTGTGCTGGTTTTCGTTTGGCTTTTCTACGTGTAAATCCCATTTCATTCAGCCGATTTCTTACAGTTCGGTCACAAACATTGACTCCTGTTTCCGCCCATTTGTTTTTCATTTGTTTTGTTGTGCATTTTCTATTTTCAAGGCATATTGCTTTCAGTTTTTTATCCTGACGCTTTGATGTCTTCCTTGGTCTACCCGTATGTTTTCCTCTCATAACCTTCATATTTTGTTTATACTTGCACCAAATTTTAGACACAGCTGACTGGGAACAACCAACATCTTTTGCCACACTCTGTGTTGGACTTCCTTCTTGAGTTTTATAATCATTTCCATTGTTTCAATTGACAACTCTCTTATTGGGGCCATGTTTCCTTTCTATTAGCCAAGTCCAACAGCTTGTTAAGGTCTTTAAGCACTTTCTTTCAACTGCAGACTAATTTGCATTTTTAGACTTGTGCCGGTATTTGTATTTGTATTTGTTTAGAAAAACAAAGGTGATTCCATATTTTTTTCCTCTACTTGATCTGGAAAAAATTATTTCATTAATAAAAATTTATTTGAATTTGTTTTTATGTTTTCTTTTATTTGAATGTTTCACGAAGCCAGAATGTTCAGCTATTAAACAAAAATGTTTTGTGTCATATCTGTGATTTGTTTATTTGCTACGAAATAAAAAAATATGGGTGAACATCCTCCAAGTGGTGATTCCATAATTTTTGCCAGGGCTTGTATACACACACTTGTATACTAAGGCACTGGTTTTCAAACTCGGTCCTCAGGCCCCCCACGTATGATGGTTTTCGTTCCAACCACAATTGCGATACGAGAATTTCAACAAGCTGTTAATTTTCCTTAATTGCACTTTATGTTTTCATGGATTATTAACCCTCTTAAACCAAATTGTCAGAAAATAGCTATGCATGCCATGTAGAATAAATGTCCCATGTTCATATTTTGCTTATTGTGCTATATTGCAAACAACTCCATAAACAGTTAAAATGTTACAACTGATCAAATTAAAGACTGAGGTGAATCAATATGCTCCTAATTAGGTCGTTGAACACATGTTCTTTTATAATTCTGTTTCCGTAAACTTATTAACAGAATGCAGGTTTGGCTCATTATAAATTGGCGTTGTCTTTGATTTGTTCATTATCAACCAAATGGTTAGTTTTTGTGGCCGTGTGTCCATACTTTTTGACCAATTAGGAGCCTATTGATTCACCTCAGTCTTTCATTTGCTCAGTTTTGTTACCTCTTTTAATGAAACTGTTTGCAATATAGCACAATAAGCTAAATGTGAACATGAGACATTTATTCTACATGGCATGCATAGCCATTTTCTTACATAATTTAGCTTAAGAGGGTAAGTTATCCATAAAAACTGTAACCGTAAAACTGTTACCACCTGCAAAAAAATCCTCAGAGGTGTAAAGAGAATTGCGTGTGCTAAAATTGAAAGATACATTATTTCACGAAATAGTGGGAGGTGGTCATGCAAATGCATTACTTTAGCACGTGTAAAGTCTGAAAGGAAGTTTGGGAAAGGTATTTGCGGGTGCATTTTAGTACAAATGGAAAGCAGGTATTAAAAGCATGGAATCGATTAGATGACGGCTTTCATTGTAGCAAGACACGTACGGGTGTTTGGAATATCTAGAACTGAACATTCTGAATGATTGCGGAACAATGGGGGCTAATTAACTGGCCCATTCTAACACTCAAAATACACAAGAAGAGAATTTGTGGAAAGCCTACATCGGCTACATCATGAACAGTAAGAATATTTTTTTAAATCATGAAGCAAATTGTATTACAGAATACAAGAGTAACTAGTACTTGAATCAAACAAGTAATACAACATCTATTATAACAAACAGTGAATAACAAGTAAATCAAAACCCATGATCAAAGGGAAATGCTAGTTAGCATAGTTATGATCATTTCATCATTTCTTGACCTAAGTGCAGCTTTTGATACAATAGATCATGAGATTCTACTGAACAGGCTCCAGGGCTGTGTTGGACTCAATGGTCAAGCACTTGCATGGTTCAGATCATACTTACACAATAGGAAACAATTTGTTAAATTAAATGATGATGTATCCAGTTACTCAATAATTAAATGTGGTATTCCACAAGGATCAGTGCTAGGTCCAGTACTCTTTTCGTTATATATGCTACCCCTTGGTGATATTATTCGGGCACATGGGGTAGATTTTCACTGCTATGCAGACGATACTCAGATATACATTTCCATGAAACCCGGCGAAGCACTACTACTTACTCGATTAGAGGCTTGCATTACAGATATTAAAGCTTGGATGCTCTCAAATTTCCTGCTCTTAAACTCAGGGAAAACCGAAATGCTGGTTTTAGGTCCTAAAAAACAAAGGGAGAAACTGTGTACATATACTTTAAATATTGATGGTTGCTTAGTTGTTCCAAATTCAGCTGTGAAAGACCTAGGTGTTACTATAGACCCAGATTTAACCTTTGGCGCGCACATAAAAAACATATCTAGAGTTGCTTTCTTTCAGTTAAGGAACATAGCAAAAATTAGGCATTTCCTATCAGTAGGGGATGCAGAGAAATTGATTCATGCTTTTGTTACGTCTAGGCTAGATTACTGTAATGCTCTGCTATCTGGCTGTCCTAAGCTGTTGCTAAATAATCTCCAGCTTGTGCAGAATGCAGCCGCTCGCATTTTAACGAGAACAAAGAAATATGAGCATATTACCCCAGTACTAGCATCACTTCATTGGCTACCAATTAAGCATAGGATAGACTTTAAGGTCTTGCTTCTGACTTTTAAAGCTTTACATGGACTTGCACCAGTGTATATATGTAATCTGCTTTTACCATATAAGCCGAAAAGATCCCTTCGTTCCCAAGACGCAGGCTACTTAGTAGTCCCTAGAATATCTAAAAACTTGACGGGTGGTAGAGCTTTCTCCTACAGAGCACCACTACTGTGGAACACCCTTCCAAAATCTATAAGGGAATCAGACACAGTCTCAATATTTAAGTCTAGATTAAAAACGCACCTTTATGATCAGGCTTATAATGAGTTGTAGTCCGGAGACAGGACCAGAGAAGCCATTTTGTCATAGAGTAATGCGGAGTGACATCCTTTCCTTACTGTCACCTGTCAACAGCTGTGACCCCATCTTCCTGGGCTGGCTCTTGATAGGTGGGTAGGATTGTTTACTCTCTCATGACTGGATGGGTTCTCAAACCCTGTCTTCATAGCTATGCAGCCATAAATTACTCCTGGCGGGGGTACTTGTCCAACCCCGCCCCCCCCCCCCCTCTAACTGTTCTCTCTCTCTCCCACATTCCGCCGGCGGGGCTCATGCCCCGCATCTCGAGAGTTGCTGTCCAGCTTCCTGTCCAGCTTCCTGTCCATCGCCGCTTGCCCCTCCCTCCCCACCACTGCTACCAGCCGATCCTGTCGCCATCGGCACCCGTTTTCCCATCATCATTGCCGCCACATCTGGACTGCCATCTAGCTGCTGCAATTTCCACTATCGTGGATATTGCCAGTCAGTTTGACCATGCTGGTCATTAAGATCTAGACCCTAAGCCGACCTGAGGAGAATGGGTTTCCCCCTTGAGTCTGGTTCCTCCCAAGGTTTCTTCCTAATTACACCAGGGAGTTTTTCCTTGCCACTGTTGCCTCTGGCATGCTCTTGTGGGGGTTTAGGCTGGGTTTTTTCTGTGAAGCGCATTGTGACAACTTGTTGTGAAATACGCTATATAAATAAATATTGATTTGATTTGATTTGATTTGATTCAGTCCTGACAAACATCTTTAACTCCCGGCAGAAACTAAGACATCCAGTGAAACAGTTTGTAATAAATCGCCAGCTCGTTCAGTGTAACAGAAGCCTGTACCCTACACTAAAAAAAACATTAAAACGGCAACATCGCAGCCAGTCAGACCCAACTCACTCACCAGCTCATTCAGACTGGTTCCTGTCATTGGGAATGGAAGCTGCATTTCTCCATTTATGTACAGTAAAATAAAAATTGTCTATGTAAAGTCACAATCCACAATAGCCACATTTTATTGTTAAACAAATGCTGTGATAACCAGAAAAATGGTTACCATCATAGCACCATATACAATGCCCTCCACTATTGTTGGCACCCCTGGTAAAGATTAGTAAAAAGGGTTATAAAAAATTCACCGTTTGGTGACTTAGCTTAGTAACTACACTTAGTAACTACACAACCCAAAGTTCTACCAAACTTCAGTTGTGCTTTAAGGCTTGTTTGATACGTCAAACCCTTGATGACTTATAGCCATTTTACCAACCATGTACCAACCATACTGTTCCAGCATAATTTACAGCTAAATCTTGTCTCACCCCCCAATTCCCATCAAGATCCATTCAAATGCAGAGACATTATAGTATCGCTTGTAAGAGTACCAGGAAATAAAATGTCAAGAGTCTTTTGATGTTGTTGGGTCACAGACATCAGGAAGTCATGGCAATGAAAGGATATGTGACCAAATATTAAAAATGATTACTTTATTCTATATATAAATGCATGGGTGCCAATAATTGTGGCACACATGGTTTTGTTAAAAATAATTATTTATTGATGAGGGATTTTCTTTTCTCATAATAAATTTACTTCAATTAAAGGTTTGATTTTTCTCATTTTTTCAGTGTGAGATTAAGCCAATTCATGAAACGGTGAATTTTTTATAACCCTTTTTACTCATCTTTACTAGGGGTTGCCAATAATAGTGGAGGGCACTGTATATATGAGCTTTTAAATGACAATTCTAAATATTAAATATGCATTCCCATATGCACACATTTTGATCACTCACTTGTGTGTATGCATGTTGAGCTGGTCTTGCTGCGGCTGCCATTTGGCAGGATTGCAGTGATGTTGAAATTATATTGCATCCCAGGTTTCAGATCAGAGAGGACAGCAGTGGTGGTGTTGGATGCACATATATATGATCTGGGCTCTTCTCCTTCACAGCCGTAGGTGATGTGGATCTCATAAGAAACTCCCTCCATGCTGACCGGTCTTTCCCAGCACAGTGTCACTGACCTGGTCTTCACATCAGTGGCTCTCACCCTCCCAGGGGCAGATGGCTCTATTTGAGAGAACAGAGGGAATTTATCATTTATTTTAGCCTGCTAACATTGCATTTAGCAAGAAACCTAAACAAGTACAGGATGGTTATGTAAGGTCTTATACATTTACGTGCAATTCTACAATATAAAAACTAAGGCAACACATACACACGATTTGTACACAAAGGGGTTGATTTACTAAAGGTTTTCGTGTACAAAAACACGTGTAAAACTGTTACCACCCACAAAAAATCATCCGAGGTGATCAACTAATGAGGTGTAAAGCGGATTGCGTGTGCTAAAATTGAAAGATGAATTGATTTCTCATTTTTGCGAGTGGGAGGTGGTCATGCAAATAGATTACTTTAGCACGTGGAAAGTGATCTACTAAGTCTGAAAGGAAGTTTGGGAAAGGTATTTGCGGGTCCATTTTAGTACAAATGGAAAGCAGTTACGTATTAAAAGCACAGACTCGATTAGATGACGGCTTTCATTGTAGCAAGACACGTACGGGTGTTTGGAATATCCATAGCTGAACATTCTGAATGATTGCGGAACAATGGGGGCTAATTAACTGGCCCATTCTAACACTCAAAATACACAAGAAGAGAATTCGTAGATAGCCTACATCGGCTACATCATGAACAGAGAATATTTTTTTAAATCATGAAGCAAATTGTATTACAGAATACAAGAGTAACTTGTACTTGAATCAAACAAGTAATACAACGTCTATTATAACAAACAGTGAATAACAAGTAAATCAAAGCTTTATAAAAAATAAAACCCATGATCAAATGGAAATGTGACACTTATGGTGCGAGTAGGCTTAGTGCTAGTAAGCATAGTTATGATCATTTCAGTCCTGACAAATCTGTAACTCCCGGCAGAAACTAAGAGACATCCAGTGAAACAGTTTGTAATAAACCAATGTAACAGAAGCCTATACCCTAAACTAAAAAAATACCATAAAAACGGCAACATTACTACCAGTTTTTTAGCCGTTTTCTTACAGTAGATCCATTCCAAACACGCAAAATCTCTCATTTAAATATTGCTGTTTGCAGCTGGAGTAATTTACATAATGACTCTTAGTTGATCACCCGCAAAGTGTGAAATGAACATTTATTTGGGATGTAAGTAAATCGACCCCTTAAACTGTGGGCAACGCTACTGCAATTTATGGACCTGCTGGGATACCAGCAACAGTCGGCAGTGGCATGGTCAGGATTTGATCCCAGACCATGGAGCCTGTTCATACACTAGAATGATGCCATAACAGTTTATTTGACATGCCAACATTTTAATTCCATATTTTAACATGCCAGGCTGCATTTTAACACATCTTCCAGCAGCAGCCTGGGTTTTCCCAGGAGGTCTCCCATCCAAGTATGAACCAAACACACAGATTTCAAAACATGCAGCCAGGGGTCTCTTCATGGGGTCTTCACCTTTACTGATGGTCTCATCTTTAGACACACTTGTGCTCTCCTTTGAGTCATCAGTTTCCTTCAATGAAAAAAACACCACAGGCAGTTTACTAATAATTCTTGGTGCTCAATTATTAATACGAATGCTAGTTTATATGTCAGGAGTTGGCTTTTTATTATTGGACTTTCAACAGCATTGATGTGAATTTCAGTGTTTTCACAATTTATGATCAAGTACGTGCGTACCAACATTTAATAAATGAGGCCCCTAATAATAAATTATTAAAACATTTCTAGAGAAACTGTCACTTTCATTAGCCTCATCCTGAAGATGCACCACAGCACCTTTGATTACCTGAAACACAGGCATAACAGTATCTTTAGCCAGTGCTACCGAGTTGGGTAATCTAGCTGGGACATGTCAGTCATCCAAGCAGACCAATCACATGTTCATGAGGCGGAGTTCTGGGTGTGAGTGTAGGAATATGACTCGAGAGCAGAGATCCCAAAGATCTTTGAGGACTGCAGTGTTTGCTGACTTTTGGTGTGTTTCAGCACTTGCGTATGAAATTTAAGTCACCGTTTGCCCAAAAACATCACAATCACTGTTTCAAATGAGACCAATTGCAGCCCTGAGGGCTGTAATTAAACCTGTAGACACTGTGGCCACCCAGGACTGGAGTTCAACCTGCATACACTGTGGCCCTCCAAAACAGAAGTTTAAACTAGCAGATACTGCAGCCCTCCAAGACTGGAGTTTGGTCCCTGCTCTGGGGTTTGTGTAAGTGCTCTCACCTCCTCTTCCTGTGCAGCACTCACAGTGTTTTTGCTGTCCTTACTCAAAGTCTGATCTGTATCCGCTGAACAACTCTTTGCATCTGACTTAGCTGGGTCTGCAGAGGAGGGTGGGGACTGGGCCAGGTATGAGGATCTGTTCTGTTCTGGTTCTGCTTCTGGGCCCAGACTGGATTTGTTGTCTTTGGTCTCCTCCTGATACTCAGAATCTGCACCAGAAATGTTAAAAGACAGAACACAGTCATACTTTCTGGTATAAGAGGTCCCAAGGAATCGGATCTTACCCCTTGTCAGCCATCCATAGGTGGCCTTTGCCATTTGGGGGCCCATTTAAAATAACAATTAGTGCCACCCCCAAACGATTTCGCACCTAACCATCTGTTAAAAAACACAGCAAACAACAGCGTGCAACTGAAATTAGCCTCCTCACTTTAATATCTGTTTCTCGAATAGATTTACAACCTTTAGCTTTCAAAAATAATCATTGGGCTCTCACTACAACAAATGCTGCATCAAGCACAATGCGCTCTTTCAGTACAAAAATGCAGCCTATTAGCCCTATCTACGGTGGCCCCCTAGTGGTAGTCGTCAATGTCCCAATCGTCAATGTCGCGACCCTGCTGTTGGATTTTGATATTGTACCTCTGCCGTGCCTTCCTGTGATCGACCCCTGCCTGTTTTGACTTCCCCTTGGACATTTATTTTGTACCTTGGTCTGGAATAAACGTCGTTTTTGTGCACTCCTGCCTGCTACTGGGTTCCTTTTACACCGTACATAACACAAACATCTGTAACTCCCAGCAGAAACTAAGAGACATCCAGTGAAACAGTTTGTAATAAACTCGTGTAACAGAAGCCTATACCCTACACTTAAAAATACCATAAAAACGGTAACATTACTGCCAGTTTTTTAGCCGTTTTCTTACAGTAGATCCATTCCAAACACGCACAATTTCTCATTTAAATATTGCCGTTTGCAGCCGGAGCAATTTACATAATGACTCTTAGTTGATCACCCACAAAGTGTAAAATTAACATTTATTTGGGATGTTAGTAAATCGACCCCTTAAACCATAGGTGTCAAACTCAAGGCCCGCAGGCCGAATCCGGCCCGCCACGTCATTTTATGTGGCCCGCGAGAACTTAATTATCTGACGCGTGTATCTACGTGGCTGGTTAACGGGGATTTACTTTTACGATATAACAGACAAACGCAGACGCGGACGCACACCCGCGGTACATACGTTAAATAAACCGTTAAAGTTTGTATTAAAAAAAAGAAAAGGTGATTGCACCCCCCCGTCAACAATTACAATCTTACAGTTACAACCGGCCCTTTGAGGGCAACCATAATGCTGATGTGGCCCGGGGTGAAAATGAGTTTGACACCCCTGCCTTAAACTGTGGGCAACACTACTGCAATTTATGGACCTGTTGGGATACCAGCAACAGTCAGCAGTGGCATGGTCAGGATTTGATCCCAGACCATGGAGCCTGTTCATACACTAGAATGGTGCCATAACAGTTTATTTGACATGGCAACATTTTAATTCCATATTTTCACATGTTAGGCTGCATTTTAACACATCTTCCAGCAGCAGCCTGGGTTTTCCCAGGAGGTCTCCCATCCAAGTATGAACCAAACACACAGATTTCAAAACACGCAGCCAGGGGTCTCTTCATGGGGTCTTCACCTTTACTGATGGTCTCATCTTTAGACACACTTGTGCTCTCCTTTGAGTCATCAGTTTCCTTCAATGAAAAAAACACCACAGGCAGTTTACTAATAATTCTTGGTGCTCAATTATTAATACGAATGCTAGTTTATACATCAGGAGTTGGCTTTTTATTATTGGACTTTCAACAGCATTGATGTGAATTTCAGTGTTTTCACAATTTATGATCAAGTACGTGCGTACAAACATTTCATAAATGAGGCCCCTAATAATAAATTATTAAAACATTTCTAGAGAAACTGTCACTTTCATTAGCCTCATCCTGAAGATGCACCACAGCACCTTTGATTACCTGAAACACAGGCATAACAGTATCTTTAGCCAGTGCTACCGAGTTGGGTAATGTAGCTGGGACATGTCAGTCATCCAAGCAGACCAATCACATGTTCATGAGGCGGAGTTCTGGGTGTGAGTGTAGGAATATGACTCGAGAGCAGAGATCCCAAAGATCTTTGAGGACTGCAGTGTTTGCTGACTTTTGGTGTGTTTCAGCACTTGCGTATAAAATTTAAGTCACCGTTTGCCCAAAAACATCACAATCCTTGTTTCAAATGAGACCCATTGCAGCCCTCAGGGCTGTAATTAAACCTGTAGACACTGTGGCCACCCAGGACTGGAGTTCAACCTGCATACACTGTGGCCCTCCAAAACAGAAGTTTAAACCAGCAGATACTGCAGCCCTCCAAGACTGGAGTTTGGTCCCTGCTCTGGGGGTTTGTGTAAGTGCTCTCACCTCCTCTTCCTGTGCAGCACTCACAGTGTTTTTGCTGTCCTTACTCAAAGTCTGATCTGTATCCGCTGAACAACTCTTTGCATCTGACTTAGCTGGGTCTGCAGAGGAGGGTGGGGACTGGGCCAGGTATGAGGATCTGTTCTGTTCTGGTTCTGCTTCTGGGCCCAGACTGGATTTGCTGTCTTTGGTCTCCTCCTGATACTCAGAATCTGCACCAGAAATGTTAAAAGACAGACCACAGTCACACTTTCTGGTATAAGAGGTCCCAAGGAATCGGATCGGCAGTGTAGTATAATGGTTAAGGAAATGGACTTGTAACTGAAAGGTTGCAGGTTCGATTACCAGGTAGGACACTGCCGTTGCACCCTTGAGCAAGGTACTTAACCTGCATTGCTTCAGTATATATCCAGCTGTATGAATGGATAAATATAATAAGAAGTATGTAAGTCGCTCTGGATAAGAGCGTCTGCTAAATGCCTATAATGTAATAATGTAATGTAATGGATCGTACCCCTTGTCAGCCATCCATAGGTGGCCTTTGCCATTTGGGGTCCCATTTCAAAAAACAATTAGTGCGCCCCCCAAACGATTTCGCACCTAACCATCTGTTAAAAAACACAACAAACAACAGCGTGCAACTGAAATTAGCCTCCTCATTTTAATATCTGTTTCTCGAATAGATTTACAACCTTTAGCTTTCAAAAATAATAATTGGGCTCTAACTACAACAAATGCTGCATCAAGCACAATGCGCTCTTTCAGTACAAAAATGCAGCCTATTAGCCCTATCTACGGTGGCCCCCTAGTGGTAGTCGTCAATGTCCCAATTATAGTATTCATATTTCTCTGAAATTGTAAATGACAACTAAGAGAACTTCAAGATTTCGATGCAGGATTGTGTTGCCGCTTGCGAATACATCAGCCTCTTAAGTTGCACTGCTGAGAAATTAAATAGCAGGGTGCTATTAATAGGCCAAAACTGTTTACAAAATTACAACCTTCATCTTGCCACAGTCACAGACAATAACATGCATAAAATTCACTATTTCTACACACTAAAAAAATCATGTTTTTTCCGATATTGAAACAATAATGTATTATTAAAACGTTGTACAAATAAGCATTCAATGTATTTTTGCCTTGTGTAGCTACAGTTGCCTACATTACCTGATGTACTTTCAGAATAACATTAACATTGTTTTTCTACAAAATCTGATATAAACAGTTTAAGGAACCAAATATCCGACCTGGTTATGAAGCTACAACTTTTTACTGGTGAACCCTGAATAGATTCTCTTATTCAGTTTCACCACTGTCCAGCAACTATCGCACTGTAATACGTTGCTGTTGTTTATGTAAAAACACGTACGGATATTTTACGTATATAAATACATTAGGCTACGTATTTTATGCACAGAACTGTGCTCTGGTATTATGTGAGTTATATACTGTATGTAATGATTGTGACATTGTAGCTAGCACAAGTGTTTTGATGTGGGTCAGATCCATAGACTGTAGAAAAATAAAGAGTAGTCAAAGAGTGTCATCACTGAAATTACTTAAGTTAGAAACAGCGCTTACAGTGGCTGAATGGGGAACTACTTGGATGGTGGTTCTTTTATTCAATGGGGAAGTTTATTACAAAGAATTTCAATTACAATTTATGATTGAGGTGAGTTCTCTTTCAGTTGAGAGGCCCGTTTCAGCTGAAATGAATGAAACATAGCAGAGGCTGCCTATGCAGCCATTACAAGTCAAATATTGATTAACACTAAAATTATTAGTATGACATTTTAAAACAATAAATATTGTAGCAATAATTTCTGAATCGAGGCTGTTAGTGAATATTACAGGGATTCCCGCAGTCATAATATTCATGGTGACCAGCTTTAACACAGCCACTGCCATAACAGCCAGTCACAAATATAAAGATCGCCTGTAAATGTCTAGTATGGTAGCCTAATATATGCTTTTTTATTTGAAGCATAAAATATCAATGACTACACTTTTCAAAAACAGCCTAAGAGTTGTAGTTGATGAACAAAAACAAACACACAAACAAAAAAACATTCAGTACATTGCAAGCAAAATTGAGCTCTACAGCCAATTGGAATGGGACTGTCAGTGTCTTTCATCTTGTTTAGTGCACTAGCTTTATAAAGACGGCTATCAAAATAATTTGTTTTTAAAAAGACCTCAAAATAATCACAGCTCTCTTAATTTAGCAAGCTGAGCTAATCCGAGCCAGCTAAGCAATGACCTGAAAATTAAGCTAGAGGCCCTAGTTGCTAACTTGCTTGTTAGTCTTACCTGTGACAGGTGTGCGTGCAGCGCACAGATTGTAGCCACATTCACTGCAGGACTTGTCATCCTGCCCACATTTCCTGCTGCACTTTGGGCAATCCATCCGCCTCCCTCTGGGAAAACATCACACAATTACAGCAAGAAGAACCAAAGCACCTTTTACAAAAGGTAAAACTGTTACAGATTTGGGTTGTAAGAGGATTCATATTTTTCAGTTTCTGTTAAATCAAAACTAAATCAATGGAGCCTACAGTGTATCAGCTATATGTAGAGTGCCAGACCTGACTAACAGCATTTCAAGACAAAAGAGAATATACTGTATGTACATGCCTGGATTATGGACCGGGCCAGTGCCCCAGGGCCTTGGACTGCCAGGGGGCCTCCAAGCCTCAGGCCGCGCACGGTGCGTGGCCCAAGACCTCAGAAGGAAGTTGAACGCCAGGGCCCTCAGTGCGCACAACGCAAGCTGACCACTAGGCCCCTGGGTGCTTATAGCGTGAGCTAACCACTAGGGCCCCCAAGACCCCTCAGTGCTTACAATGTGAGGACCCCCGGGCCCCTTGGTGTTTAAAATATAAGCTGACCACTAGGGCCCCTGGGCCCCTCAGCGCTTAAAGTGTGAGGGCCCCCAGACCCCTTGGCATTTGAAGAGTGAGCTGACCACTAGGGCCTCTAGGCCCCTGGGGCTTAAAGCGTGATCTGACCGCTAGGGCCCCTGGGCCCCTTGGCACCTACAGTGTGAGGGTCCCTGGGCCCCTCCACGCTTAAGGCATGAGCTGACCACTAGGGCCCCGGGCCCCGCAGCGATTACAATGTGAGGCCCCTCGGTGCTTAAAGTGTGAGCTGACCACTAGGACCCCCGGGCCCCTGGGTGCTTACAGTGTGAGTTGACCACAAGGGCCCCCAGGCCCCTCGGCAAATACATCGAGTGTAACATCTGGGCCCCTTGGTACATACAATGCATGCTTAAAACGAGAGCCTCTCAGAAAGTACAGTGCTTCTGTACAACTGAGCCACTGGTTGGCATGCTACAATATGCTCTGACATGATACAATATTCACCAACAAGTCAGTTAATTCTGCATAACAGGACAGTTTGAAGGGCGTCATATTATGGCAAGCCGCAAGCCGTTCGTTATTTGACTTACCGTAACTAGCTATCGCTTTATTTTAGCTAGCTGCCCATATGATTCAGCTTGTTAACAGAAATGAGTTGGCTGGTTGCCGTTTTTGCCAGCTAGCTGCCCTTACAACCAAATTAGCTGCACTAAAAAGCCAGCTAGTTAACTAGCTATCAGCCTAAAACTGTCTAATTAATTAGGTGGCACACAACTTAACTAGTTAGTTAGGTGGCATTTGTTCGCAGGTCGTCTGTGTGAAAGCGGTATAAGATAAAAGGGTAGCTAGCTACAGTGGGTTGAATCAATGTTAAAACAGCATGCCATAGTCATGATACTTAAATCAAAGCTACTAGCTAGCTAACTATTAGTGATATTAGTTAAAAACTACTATTAGTTCAAAACATGGGATGCTGTTCGTGGAAATAAAAACCTAATTGAGAGCTTATTAGCTAGCGGTTTTGTGAAACATTTAAAAAATATGCCAAAAGCTATATTTTTTTCATACACTAATGCATATATAAGAGACCCAATCCAGACTTAAAGATTAAGGAAAACCCCATTCATTTTTTTCATAGACCGTCTGTTTTTAGATCCATGGAAGTAGATAATGCTAACGTTGACATGCAAATTGTCGACAGCTCTTACAAGGTCTTTTTTTCCCTCCCCATGGCCTATGTGCATAATCTCCACCAAGTAATTTCACTGACTTATCAAAAACCTTTGTTGGTTGTTCAGACAATGAAAAAAAAGTTATCTTTTGAATTTCAAGCAACATAATTCTCTCTGTGTCAGGCAGGTATATAAGACATTTATTGGAAGGAAAAGCCACAGACAGATCTCTGTTTCTTGCTTGGTACACCACAGTAATATATTCAGAAACCTTTTTCAACAGTATTTGAAGGGTTTTGTCATTATTAATATATATTAATTCAATTATTATTTAATAAGTATTGAGATATGCTATAAATATATTCATATAAATAGCATACTAGTTCTGAAATATGAACCACAAACGTTGGAATAGTGGTGCTTCCAAAAGGAAAGCCAAAAAATAAAAGGAGGCAAGAGAGGCAGTTTTGATTAAAAAGTGTTCCACTCATTGCCAACTTCTTTCAAAAACCCTCTGATAGTAATAATGATGACGGCAGCACTATTGTCAGCTGTGAGGAAGAAACTGGCACTAGTTCAGTTTCCAGTAATGTTGTCACTCCCCCAGAGCCATCCTTTGAAGGCGAACCCTCAACAGCTAATGGTATACAAGAACCATCATTACCACCTCAGGAGCAGTTAGGCAGTTCACAAGAATGAAATCAGCAACCAAGCCATTGCTGGTGCTATGTGGTCACTAACCCTGCATTATGGCAAAACACTTCCAGTGACATTGTTACGTCAGTGCCTATTGAAAGAAGAGCAGCAGTCCCCTTCCAAAACCGCAGTGAAAAATACCCAGCTTCAGTCCGAGATAGAACGCTTGGTAGAAAGACTAGACGTTTCAACAATAAACTTCTGAACTGTATATTGCCAAATGGGCAGAAGGTTTCTTGACAGTGGCTACTCTACTCACCCTCAACAGGTTGTGTGTACTATTTTGCATGCAAACTGTTCTCCGGCAAGCTCGGTGGCTTTAGTCAGGGGTTTAGTGAAGCACTCTGAAAGAATATGGGAACAAGAAAAGAGTGCAGTACACAGATCATGCATGCTTGCCTTGTACCAGCATACAAAGGGCAGTGCTATAGATGCAGATCACATGCAGCAACTTGATGGGGAACGTAAATACTGGAGGAACATTTTGAAAAGAGTTGTAGCAGTGATCAAGTTTTTGGGTGAAAAGGAACTTGTGTTTAGGGGAGATGATGAATGGTTTGGGTCAACCCATAACGGTAATTTTCTTGGCATCCTAAAATTGCTATCACAATTTGACCCATTCTTAGCTGAACATATTAAAAAGTTTGGCGGAAAAGGAAGAGGCACAGTGTCCTATTTGTCACCAGAGGCTGACGCGTTTTTTAACAAGTTGCAGTCACTGTACACATTTAGCTTTTCATCCACATGCACACAGATGGGGGAAAGTCTTTCGGAATACAGGTGTCTGACTGACATTAATATCGCTGTCCAGTACTCGGTGGAGTGCTCAGGCAGAGTCAACCAAGGCACTGTGGAGAAATTACACTCACATTAGAGAGGCCTTCGGTGGTACAGTCAAGCCGGAAAGTCTGAATACCCCTTTCACCTTCTCCACGTTTTATTACATTACAGACATATTCTACAATAGACTGAGTTCATTTTTTGTCTCACAATTCTACACAAAATAGCCCATAATGACAAAGTGAAAACATGTAGAAATTTTTGCAAATGTATTAAAAATTGAAAACTGAAATCTTTCATTTACATAAGTATTCATACCCTTTGCTTTAACATATTTTTAAAGTATCATATTTCATATTTGGTCACATATCCTTTGCATGCTGTTACTTCCTGAAGTCTGTGACCAATCAACATCAAGAGACTCTCGATATCTTATTTCCAGGTACTGTTACAAGCGATACTATAAGCTCTCTGCATTTGAATGGATCTCTATGGGAATTGGGGGGTGAGACTAGATTCAGCTGTAAATTACACAGGTACAGTATGGAACACATGGCTGGCTAAATGGCTGTAAGTCATCAAGGGTCTGAGCTATCGAACGAGCCCCAAACCATCACTCTGTTGCCAGATATGGAGTAGATGTGGATGGATCACTGCAAGGGTAATTTCTCCTAACTCATTTTCCTATAGAACTCTATAGGGGAAAAAAGTCAGGAGAAACAACCCTCAAAGGGATCCATCCACATCTACTCCATATCTGGCCACAGAGTGATGGTTTGGGGCTCGTTTGATACCTTAGACTCTTGATGACTTACAGCCATTTCGCCAGTCATGTGTTCCATACTGTACCAGTGTAATTTACAGCTGAATCTAGTCTCACCCCCCAATTCTCATAGAGATCAGTTCAAATGCAGAGAGGTTATAGTATCACTTGTAACAGTACCTGCAAATAAGATATCGAGAGTCTTTTGATGTTGATTGGTCACAGACTTCAGGAAGTAACAGCATGCAAAAGATATGACCAAATATTAAATATGATACTTTAAAAATATGTTAAAGCAAAGGGTATTAATACTTATGTAAATGAGAGATTTCAGTTTTCGATTTTTAATACATTTGCAAAAATTTCTAAAAACATGTTTTCACTTTGTCATTATGGGCTATTTTGTGTAGAATTTTGAGACAAAAAATGAACTCAATCTATTGTAGAATATGTCTGTAATGTAATAAAACGTGGAGAAGGTGAAATGGGTATTCAGACTTTCCGGCTTGACTGTATGTGCAATGATAATAATGCGAAAAGTGATACTCGAATTGAGGCCGCTGGACTATGTGCTAAATTGGACACCTTAGAGATGGTGTTCATGGCACATTTCTGGGATGTCATACTTGACCAGTTCCACACTACAAGCATGCACCTACAGAAAAGTGACATTGACATCTCTGTAGCAGCACAGCTTTTGTCTTTGTTGAGAGATTTTTTGGCGGGACAGCGAGACCAGTTTGAGGCTTTTGAAAGGGCAGCCTTAAATGTGACAGGTGTCTCTCAGTCATATAAGCACAATCTTCAGCGAAAGAAGAAATGCAAAACATTTGCAGATGAGAGCTCAGAGCCAGGTGTGACACTTGAGGGGAGGGAGAAGTTCAAAATAGAAAATATTTATGTGGTCATTGATAAGCTAGTGGCATGCCTTCAACATCGCTTGGACGCTTACAAGCGTTTGACTAGTCTTTTTGGAGTTCTGTTTATGTCAGATCAGTGGTCTAACAGTGATGTCATAGTGGAAAAGGTAAATGCACTCTCCGCTGTATATCCATCAGACCTGGACATGAACTTTGCCAACAAACTCATCCAATTCAAGTCTTTCATGTCTGACTCAGAGGTTGAGAAGTATAGTATACTAAATTGCAGGCACTTAATCTGCAGTCAGTGTTCCCCAATGTTTTCGTGGCACTTCGGATTTTTCTAACTTTGCTAGTGACAAACCGCCAGGGTGAGCGGACATTTTCCCTTTAAGGCAGAATAAAAAATTAGCTGCGGAGTAGTGATTTACTTACTTATTGTGTGCATTTGACTGCAGCAACTATTGACTGACGGGTAATTTCTGAAGAAAGTTAATCGAATTCATTTATAGTAGTTTAGTATGGGGGAGGGGGACGTGTGTTCACTTTACTATATTACCTTACTATTAATGATTAAAACAAGCTGTAAACCACTTCCAAGAAAAGTAAATTGAAAGTCACCTAGGGATAAACTTTGGACAGTTGAAAAAAAAAATTACATTACATTTGTTTAGCAGATAATCTTATCCAGAATGACTTGCAATGTAGAAAAAATAAGTATTTAATTCAAAGATTTTCATTATCTGTGGAAATGAGTGCCCATATGCAAAAGGTCTTTAAAAATCATATATGATCATACTTGCTAAGTGTTTATAAAAATTATATGTTGATTAGTATTATATTATATGTTTGTATACAATTCTTCTACTATCTCTTAATGTTTTTTATAGGGAGTACCATGTATGTTTGTGAACCATTTAATTTTAGTCTGAAATGTATATGGGTCATTCCATATAAAATGCTTCCCACCTGACCCCCTCAGAATCACCTGATTGTTTTGTACATTAACTACAATCTATTTAATGAAGCTATGCTAAATACTGTTCTGTTATTTTTGAGTCCTCATAGCTTTATAACTAAAAGTGCTAGCCACATTCAATTTTCAGGGCTCAAAGATACATTGGAGTTGTGTTCAAAAAACAAAAAATTGATAACTTGAAGGGTTTCTTTTCCTGACTTATTTTGTCATAGAGTTCAATAAGAAAAGTTCTCTGGAGAAACAACCCTTAATGTGATCCATACATATCTACTGCATATCTGGTAGCAGAGTGATGGTTTGAGGCTCGTTTGATACCTCAGACCCTTAATAACTTACAGCCATTTTACCAAAATCTAGTCCCAGCCCCCAATTCCCATTGAGATCCATTCAAATGCAGAGACGTTATTGTATCGCTTGTAAGAGTACCAGAAAATAAGATATCAAGAGTTTTTTGATGTTGTTGGGTCACAGATATCAGGCATGGCATGCAAAGGATATGCGACCAAATATTTAAAATGATTACTTCTATATATAAATGCAGGGGTGCCAATATTTGTGGCACACGTGGTTTTGTTAAAAATAATAATTTCTTGATGAGGGATTTTTTTTTCCATCATAAATTTACTTCAATTAAAGGTTGGATTTTTCTCATTTTTTGAGTGTGAGATTAAGCTAATTCACCAAACAGTGGATTTTTTATAACCCTTTTTACTCATCGTTACCAGGGGTGCCAATAATAGTGGAGAGCACTGTATGTATCATCTCAAACCACGAATGCAGATTAATTAATTGTTCCAAGAAAAAAAAGACCCAAAATGCCGATCCTTATTGATGATATACATAGCACCCTCTAAGAAGTAAACTATGAAACCAGAAAAATACCCAACAGTAAAATGCAGTTAAATTGATAGAAATTTGTCATGTTTAGGTTTTTTCTGCAGATAAGTTATTTTCATTTAGAAAATCAACAAAACCAGGTGTGCCCAAACTTGTACATACCACTGTACATGTCCGTTTATCATAAAACCTGAAGTTGTTTTATCCTTCAAGGGAAGGTGCAGAAAGTATTGAAAACATGGGTGGCAATAGTTTTGACACCTATAGGTCATTGTAGGCTAAATTATGAATTATTAAAAACATTAATTCACCGTCATTTGTGTAACAGAATATAATTTCCGCATTTTTTAGCACACAATATAGATCATTGTAGGATAAATGATGTTTGTATAGCAAAGCTTTGATAAAACACAAGTAAACTACAGTATTTAACACACAAAACATTAGCCTAAAGTATATGTATGATAAGGTGTGAATGAAACCGAGTGGTTTTATAGTCCTGCAGGGCCCTGGGCTATAGTGCAAGTCTGAAATAATTTCTCGATATTAGCCAGTGCTATGAAGTTTTGATTTAGTTTAACTTACCTTAAAAATCTGTACGGAAATCAGTTCACCAACGATGTTTTTCTACAAAATAAGAAAGCGGATTATGAAGATGCAATTAGAATTTTCCACTTTTCCACTTACTGATTGTGTGCATTTGACTGCAGCAACTATTGACTGACGGGCAATTTCTGAAGAAAGTTAATCGATTAATTTATAGTAGTTTAGTATGGGGGAGGGGGGAGTGTGTTCACTTTACTATATTACCTTACTATTAATGATTAAAACAAGCTGTAAACCACTTCCAAGAAAAGTAAACTGAAAGTGTTTTTCACCTAAGTCACCTAAGGATAAGCTTTGGACAGTTGAAAAAATAAATTACATTACATTTGTTTAGCGGATAATCTTATCCAGAATTACTTGCAATGTAGGAAAAATGAATATTTACTACAAAGATTTTCTAAGCTAAGTTTTTTATAAAAATCATATGTTGATTAGTATTATATTATATGTTTGTATACATTACATTACATTACATTATAGGCATTTAGCAGACGCTCTTATCCAGAGCGACTTACACAGCATTTCTTTTGCATTTATACATAGTATCCATTGATACAGCTGGATATATACTGAAGCAATGCAGGTGAAGTAAATGGTAAATGGTAAATGGACTGCACTTATATAGCGCCTTTATCCAAAGCGCTTTACAATGGCCTCTCACTCACCCGTTCACACACACATTCACACACCAATGGCGGCAGCTGCCATGCAAGGTGCTAGCCTGCTCATTGGGAGCAATTTGGGGTTCAGTGACTTGCCCAAGAACACTTCGAAATGTGGACAGGAGGAGCCTGAGCGCTTTACCAGGGGATCGAACCGCCGACCCTGCGATCAGCGGACGACCCGCTGTACCTCCTGAGCCACAGCTCAAGGGTACAACGGCAGTGTCCGACCTGGGAATCGAACCGGCAACCTTTCGGTTACAAACCCAGTTCCTTAACCGTTATACCACACTGCCGGCCTATACAATTCTTATACAATCTCTTAATGTTTTTTATAGGGACTACCATGTATGTTAGTGAACCATTTAATTTTAGTCTGAAATGTATATGGGTCATTCCATATAAAATGCTTCCCACCTGACCCCCTCAGAATCACCTGCTTGTTTTGTACATTAACTACAATCTATTTAATGAAGCTATGCAAAATACTGTTCTGTTATTTTTGAGTCCTCATAGCTTTATAACTACAAGTGCTAGCCACATTAAATTCTCAGGGCTCAAAGATACATTGGAATTGTGTTCAAAAAACAAAATATGTATAACTTGAAGGGTTTCTTTTCCTGATTTATTTTTCCATAGAGTTCAATAAGAAAAGTTCTCTGGAGAAACAACCCTTAATGTGATCCATACATATCTACTGCATATCTGGCAGCAGTGTGATGGTTTGAGGCTCGTTTGATACCTCAGACCCTTGATGACTTACAGCCATTTTACCAAAATCTAGTCCCACGCCTCAATTCCCATAGAGATCAATTCAAATGCAGAGACATTATTGTATTGCTTGTAAGAGTACCGGAAAATAAGATATCAAGAGTTTTTTGATGTTGTTGGGTCACAGATTGGGGGGGGGGGGGTATTGTAGGCTATGTACAAAAGGTGCTATGAATCCTAAATGGTTTATCCGATATGGATGAAAATACCCTCAAATTAAGGCTGACAGTATGCGCTTCAACTTCATTTTCATTATATTCTTTCAAAATCAAAGTGCTAGACTACAGAACCAAAATAACAAATAATGTGTCACTGTCCCATGAATTATGGTGCTCAATGTATATGTACCTTGCAGAGGATCTCACAGGACTCAAATAGTTTATTTGCCAGCTTAGTTTGATAATGTATTTTTGTAAATAAATGATGGCCATTTTAGTCTGACTCATTAAAAGTTCAGGTGTGTTTAACTCACTATATTAACTTTGTTAGTTCAATTTAACTTATCCTTGTCAACCTGACCTTTGCCATATAAGGCAAATAAAACCTATTGAGATATCTGTGCTAATGATTATCTCTCAGGCTACCTAGCTGTGGAACACAAGCTGTAAACCACTTCCAAGAAAAGTAAACTGAAAGTGTTTTTCACCTAAGTCACCTAAGGATAAGCTTTGGACAGTTGAAAAGGAAAATTACATTACATTTGTTTAGCAGATAATCTTATCCAGAATGACTTGCAATGTAGAAAAAATAAGTATTTAATACAAAGATTTTCATTATCTGTGGAAATGAGAGTGCCCATATGCAAAAGGTCTTTAAAAATCATATATGATCATACTTGCTAAGTTTTTTATAAAAATCATATGTTGATTAGTATTATATTATATGTTTGTATACAATTCTTATACAATCTCTTAATGTTTTTTATAGGGACTACCATGTATGTTAGGGAACCATTTAATTTTAGTCTGAAATGTATATGGGTCATTCCATATAAAATGCTTCCCACCTGACCCCCTCAGAATCACCTGCTTGTTTTGTACATTAACTACAATCTATTTAATGAAGCTATGCAAAATATAAACGTTATACTATGAATATCTTGCAAGTTATATCCCATTGAAATACTGAGGGGTAGCTCAAATTCTGCCTCTTTTTATTTCACATTACATTTTCTGTCATTTTTGAGCCCTCATAGCTTCATAACTGAAGGTGCTAGCCACATGTAATTTTCAAGACTCAAAGATACATTGGAGTTCAAGTGGCCATAACTCACAGGATATTCATAAAATAAAGTTTAAATTTTGCATAGATTCATTAAATAGATTATAGTTAATGTACAAAAAAAAATCTGGTGATTTTGAGGGGGTCAGGTGGGATCTTTTCCTAGAATTGATTGATTTTATATGGAATGACCCATATATTAGTTCTCTGCCACATATTTATTGTATAAGTTTTGTATATGGCATATGTTTAAAATTTTTATTTATTTATTTACAGACCTTGCTCTTATCGAATCAGATTAAGATGCATTGCATCAAATTTAATTCTTATAAATTGGGGTACGAAGATTTTGGCACTTTTTTGGGAAAAAAGTTTTTAATCCAATCCAGCCATTTTCTGAGTAAGAACTCTTCCCTCCAGTGAGACATTACATTACATTACAGGCATTTAGCAGACGCTCTTATCCAGAGCGACTTACACAACTTCTTATTACATCTATCCATTCATACAGCTGGATATATACTGAAGCAATTCAGGTTAAGTACCTTGCTCAAGGGTACAACGGCAGTGCCCTACCTGGGAATCGAACCTGCAACCTTTCAGTTACAAGTCCTGTTCCTTAACCATTATACTACACTGCCGCCCACAGGACCACAGGAAGGTGAGAGACAGAGGGAGTTTTATCTTTTAAGTTTGTGTTTTATTTGTTATTTTCTATAATCATATTCTCATAATCATGCTCAGCTAAAAGCTTAACCCCTGGGCAAGGGGGCCCATATATAACCTGTAGAAGCAGTAAGCCGCATAATACCTACCTAGCTGAAAAATGTGTGTTAGGAGCTCAAGTAAACATTACTCATATTTCTAATTTGTTTCAGTCTGTGTTTGACTTTATGAACATGCATAGATCAGACAATAACTCATAACGGTATTAGAAACTGAGCCGATTAAAGAGCAGCTGCACTAGGTGGGCGAGGGAGAAGCTGGGCGTCTACTCAGCAAATGTGCAGCGGCCGACTCAGCTGACTTACCCATAGCTCACGGCCGCGCCCAGCGGCAGCTTGTACAATAAAAAGATTAAAAGTACAATAAAAAGAGTAAAGTATAATACAGCAATCCCGTCCCAGCCCCTGAAACACGCACAAACACATGTGCATGCACGGACACACACACAACCAGATAAAAACATGACTTGAAAATATTGCTATATTGCTCCCAATTAAAATGTATTGCACATCCAGTAGGTCTTAAAAGAACACACACTTGCAATTTCCTGAACTTTGCAGTGGCACACTTTTTAAACTTAAGCTGGTTATCAATCTACATTCAACTCAATATTCAACCTTCTTTCAGTTAGGTTCTGAGGGATTGTTTATTTGGTCTGGTTTTATTGTGGGAGACTGTATTTGCTGTCATTGACTGTATATTATCATTCATGCTAATCTATTCACCGGGGCCTACTTTCCACAGTGTCACACTTTGTTTTAATTGGCTATTTGTATTCAAAAGAGTTTTGGGCCAGCTTCCTTGAGTGATAACATCATTAATCCTCAGGGACTGGAGTTTTGACAATAAAACAAAGCAGCTGATATATATATATATAAGTATTTGCAGTTGTTCCATAAATTTTTTTTTGTGCCGTCTAGAGAGCCGGAACATGGTTGTTAAACTTATTAAATCGTACCAGTCGCCTCTGGCCAGTGACACATGTTCATCATCATCAGAGTATCGCTGTGTTTAGTGTACACAGTAGAGGTGAGAGTGTGTGTTGTACATAAACATAATGACACTCCAGGTAATATCCACCTGGATACTGTATGCTAGTGTATCTGTGTGCATGTGCATGTGTGTGCGTGTGCATGTGTGTGTGTGTGTCAGAGGGACAAATACATGTGCACAACTATGATTGCCTAAGAGTGGTGTCTAAGTGCTTGGGGTATGTTTTATACATTTTTAGGTTTATTTGAAAAAACATGTTCGAATTTATGTAATGTGAATGTGTATTCCTTGTGCTGTGTTATGTTCTGAGATCTGTCTGTTCTGTATTTTTATTATTTTTATTATTCAGGCTATTTATTATTTTCCATATTATCTATTACGTTCCCGGTTATCATTGCATCCCCCTCTGTTCGTGGGTTGTCCGAGTCTCATCTGTGTGTTTGTTTACTCAGTGTCGTGCATGCACTATTCGGGTGTGTGGCAGGGTGGGCGTGGTTAGCCTCTGCTTGCAGAGAGAGGGAGAGCTGAGCGGCTCTCGGACCCGGAGCCACAGCTGTCATAAGTTAATCAGTAGCACGGGGAACCGTAATTGAATAATGGTTTCATTGTTTCTGAGCCGGGGCTTGAAAAGGGAGAGGCGGGCGGACAATCGAGGCTGGCTGAGAACGGAGAAGAAGCGTTCCGGAGAGCCAGAGCCGAGAGACGAAAACTTTAAAATAATTAATAAAGAAACCCAAGGGGTACTCAACGAATTACTGTGTTGTCAAGTCTTTCCCGAGAGGTGGCACTCGACCTTGCCACAGGGTGACTTTGGGATTTTCCGTGGGTTAACGCTGTATTTCCAAAGTCTCGTTTTCTGCTACTTCCTGCCTTCGTTCCCGTGTATAATTGTATGTATTACTAACTCGCGCTAACAATCACTCGGGTGCTTTATTAGTTACGGGCACTTTACTAAACTCATTAACATAAGTGTGTACTAAAAAAACGAATTGTCTGTGTTGTAGTTAGATACTAACATTTAACCAGATTCTCTGCTTTATCTTTTCTACCTGCATTACTAAGCTGTCCTTGAGATACCTGTTAACTTGTTTCAGCTGCTTATCCTTAGAGTCCATGCCTCTCCTTATTACTGTGCACACTCCGCTCCTACTTGAGCCCGTTGTCTGTCATGCATGTTTTCCGAGTCCCTTCCATGTATTCGTTCTTCCCTCGTTATTGTTCCTTGTTAACCCTCATTGTTCTCACCTGTGAGCTATCTTCCCTCCCTGCCTCTGCACACCTGATTCCCATTATGTCTGTCTGCCACTGTATTTAACCCAGTCCTTCTTCGCGAGTTCATCACCATTTCACCATTTATTATCCCTCGTCTTTTTCCCTGTTAGGTTTTGTTTGTTTGTTTGCTTGCTTGCTTGCTCTTGTTTTCTGTTACGACTCCCTGGTTTCGACTCCTGCCTGTGTTCTCGCGACTCTGTTTTTGTACTTCTGCTGTGCCTTCCCAGTTCTGTGACCACTCTTTGGACTCTGTTATTTTACCGTTGCCCTGTCCCTCATTAAAATTCGTTTTTTTGTACTCCCTGCCTGCTACTGTCAGGAAATTTATTTTCTTCTCAGCGTGTTTGTTCAAGGTGGTGGTGAAGACAGGACTCTTGAAACCAAATTCAAAGTATAAGTATTTAATGAGACAAATAGCAAGTAAAGTTGATACAGCAGACAGCTCAGCAAACTCTCAAACAGATGTGCTCAGGTGTCGGCCGGAGAGCGCTCTGCCCTTCCAACGTGGGCCTCAATTTTTATTGACCTCGCTGGTTACTGATTGGTTGTCCATCTACAACTGAGTAACCAATCAGCTGTCCGTTCTCCATCTCAGTCCTCCAATCAGAAGGCCTCACACCCCAAAAATTCCCCTAAATCACATGATTTCTCGTAACTTTAAGACAGTTAGTTTCGTTTGCTAAAAGTGACCTGGGGGCCCCTTGGCACCCACCTACAAGTTCCTGTTATCTCAGCACAGTACATTTTAAGCTTGTGGTTAGCACCATCTGGTTAAACTTCCTTCAGCAGTCGCAAATGTTGCAAGATTGGGGCCCTCAGCTCTACAAGTCAGTCAAGCTATATTTTAAAAAAATATTTCCACACTACTGGCTCCGTTTCCACGTGTGTGTGTGTGTCTATGTGTGTGTGTGTACGTACCAGTGGCGGCTGGTGAGTTCTAAAATTGGGGAGGACGGGAGAGACCTTCTATCCTCAATTTGAAAAAAACTAAATTTGAAAAGCTATTTCCACCACCTGAGTGACCCACCACCTACTACTCTCAATTTGAAAAAAAAATACTAAATTTGAACAACTAGGCTATCTATTACATTCAACTGTCTCTCTCAATGTCTCAATGTCAAGCTCAACTCGATGTGAGCCAGCCAGGGCCAGGTACCATGGTTGCCAGATAATTTGTATGTTTCCAGACCAACAGCAGTAAGTGGTTAAAAGCTGCACTAATTGATAAAAACCAGACAAAATATTATATTCTATAATATAATGATACATATTCAACCCACACAAAGCCATTTTTTCAATCTACAATGCAACCAGCCAAATTGTGTATGAAATCTACAAATAATGCAACGCTGTTGTGTAGGGACTCTCCAGGGAATATAAAGCACTCTCAACAGTAAAACCCTAAACACTAATTTGGAAAGGCTTTGTGTTAATCAGTCACGCGAGATGGCTGATATTGTTTAGTTAACAGTGTTAAGTACAATGTCAGGTAGGTGATACACTGCCCATTGGAAAATGGCATAAAGATTGCAAGAAAAAACTTCAGGTCTTGAAATGGTTCCATCAGAATTTTTGCAACCAGACAGTGACGCTCATCTATGTTCATGCACAGCTGTTCCTGCAGGAAGAGAATGTGAATGTGGTTGGTGAGGCTCTAATGCAAGATGAGCTTTGTGTTTAAAAATTTTTTTAAAACAAAAGTATACGTCTCTTCCATATGTTTTAGCACAAAATATGACTAATTGTACGTGTAGACTTTCTTCATCTGCACAGAAAAATCCGTTGGGAGTAAGTTTCTGACAGACCGGTATAATGAAATTGAAACAACCGTACAGTCTTGTGTTCAATTAAACACATATGCATTGACAGATGATTTATTAGTTTACTGTTCTGGATGCAGGATTGTTAAGTTGAGCGTTAAAGTCCTATCGTTAATAAATCAAATGTTTTTTTAAAATAGCATGCTTTACACAGAAGTGTCCATGGGCACTGAACAGATAAAAACAGGTAGCAAATCTGTACAATTTTTTTTTTACATTTTCAACAGAGATTTCAAAGGGGACATCTTATATATTGAGCATCGAGATACCTAGTAGCCTGAGGCAGAAAACCGCTTTAGAGGGCAAAATAACATTTGACATTACGTGAAGCGCATTATATTTCATGTACAAAAAATTTATTCTGTGTAGATTCTTAGACCGCAAGTAAGCATCTCATTTATTACATCGCAAAATAACTTTTATTGTTTGAGGTGCTGTGTGTTTTTTAAAAATTATTTGTCAGTGCTGAGAGGAGATTATGGGACTGTGCCATTTGGAAGCAGGAGAGAGGAGAGAATACTGAAAGCCTTTAACTCTCTTGCTCACCTTGTGCCCCTTTTCTATTGCACAAAAAACTGATTCAGAAACCATCCATACCCAGAACTATCAGGGCCCTCTGTAGTTCCCGGAGTGTGTCTGTTTTCACAGCGCTGTGAGGACCGTGATGCGCTGTGAGGACCGTGATGCGCTGTGAGGACCGTGATGCGCTGTGAGGACCGTGATGCGCTGTGAGGACCGTGATGTGCTGTGAGGACCGTGATGATGAGTCATTGGAATTCCCTGCACAAGCCAGGTCTTGTTGCAGCAAACCTCTTGATCATTTGAGGCTGTCAAAAACACTTACGTTGAAATTTCTTCCTACATTTCTTTTTAACACATTGCAGTTGTTTGGATCGTTGCATATTTGCACTTCAGCCTTTTTGTACACATTCTTATCCAGAGCATTTTACACAGCTTGTATGCCTTTATATAGAGTATAATCCATTTATACAGCTGGATGTTTAATGAAACGATTTGGCTTGAGTACCATGCTCATGGATACAATGGCAGTGCCCCACCTGGGATCAACCCTTCAATCTTAGAGTTGCAAGAGCAGTTCCTTATACCTGGTGTTCCCTACTGCCATTTACTTTGAAGTCTTCCTCTTCCACGAATGGTTTAGTTTCAACCATGTCCACGCTTTCAGCAATTAGGATCCCTCTGATTTAAATCAATTAAAATGTACCATTTAAAAAAATTAATTATAAATTAATTATGACATATAAAATATTAAATGAATGCATTAGTCGATCTGATTGATGGAAAATCCTGGATGTGAATATTGATTTATTGGCATGCATAGCCATTTCCAGGGCTTCACTTAAAGGAGTGTAATTAAGAACAATTAACAGCTTGTTACAATTCATTGGTTGCAATTTAAGGTGGAACAATAACCAACGTACACCAGGGGACCCTGGGGATGAGTCTGTAAACCCCTGCTCCACTGTGGGGCAAAGCATTATGGGAAGTGGAGCTGCAGTATTGCGTTAGACATCCGGAACGATTTAGCATATCTAACGTTTTCCGTTTGCACAATAGCGATTGCTGCTTTGTGTTTGTTGTGCACAGACTGGAAAAAAAAAGAACCCTCAGAAAGTGTTGTACAAAAGTGTGAAATAGTGTAATGGTTTAAAATAGTATAAAAGTGTGATTGTGATCTTTCACTTCTCATGTTCATTTAAATACATTAGCTCCCTGATTCACTGAAGCAGCCAGCAATTGTGTACGTACCAGTGGAGGCTCGTCCATAGAGGATAGGGAGGATGGTCCTTCCCAATAATTTGAAGGAAAAAAAGAAAAAGAAAAGATTCTATAAAAAAAATAAAAAAATCTCTTTCAAATCCATTTCAAAGCATTTAGCTTACAGTGCACAAAACCCTATTGCCAATGTTAAAGTCTCAACAGCGCCCCCTACCTGCATAAAAACAAAGAGTAGGGAGGATGAGGGAGGAAATATTTCTCCGTCCTCCCTACAGCTCCATAAACTTCCATTAAAATGCAACCTAACCCGGTGTTTTTATCCTCTCCTATATTTTCCATGTTAAAACTAACTGCTAGGGAGGACGTCCTCCCTAAGCCAAAAATTGTCAGAACAAAAGAATGACGTCCTGTTCATCCAATAGAAAATGAGAAGAGGCGGGTCATTGCAGACAGAGCATGACGCTCGCTGTGCCAACAGAGGACTCTCTAAACACGCAGTAAAACCATGGAGGTATTAAAAAACAGGTAAAAAGAGTAAAACCCTACAGCTCTGGCTAGGAAACTCCGATTCACTCACTTTAAAAACTGGGGATGGTCAGGGATACGTGCTCTACGGAAATCTCATCTCAGATTTTCATTTCCGATCATGGTTATTTTGATGAGCAAAAGATCGCGAATCTAAAAATATATACCATGAATTGCAACCAATGAATTGTAACAAGCTGTTAATTGTTCTTAATTACACTCCTTTAAGTGAAGCCCTGGAAATGGCTATGCATGCCAATAAATCAATATTCACATCCAGGATTTTCCATCAATCAGATCGACTAATGCATTCATTTAATATTTTATATGTCATAATTAATTTATAATTAATTTTTTTAAATGGTACATTTTAATTGATTTAAATCAGAGGGATCCTAATTGCTGAAAGCGTGGACATGTTCACTGAAACTAAACCATTCGTGGAAGAGGAAGACTTCAAAGTAAATGGCAGTAGGGAACACCAGGTATAAGGAACTGCTCTTGCAACTCCAAGATTGAAGGGTTGATCCCAGGTGGGGCACTGCCATTGTATCCATGAGCATGGTACTCAAGCCAAATCGTTTCATTAAACATCCAGCTGTATAAATGGATTATACTCTATATAAAGGCATACAAGCTGTGTAAAATGCTCTGGATAAGAATGTGTACTAAAAGGCTGAAGTGCAAATATGCCACGATCCAAACAACTGCAATGTTTAAAAAAATTTTTTTTAGCGTTTTCGACAGCCTCAAATGATCAAGAGGTTTGCTGCAACAAGACCTGGCTTGTGCAGGGAATTCCAATGACTCATCATCACGGTCCTCACAGTGCATCACAGTCCTCACAGCGCATCACGGTCCTCACAGTGCATCACGGTCCTCACAGGGCATCACGGTCCTCACAGTGCATCACGGTCCTCACAGCGCATCACGGTCCTCACAGCGCATCACGGTCCTCACAGCGCATCGCGGTCCTCACAGCGCATCACGGTCCTCACAGCGCATCACGGTCCTCACAGCGCTGTGAAAACAGACACACTCCGGGAACTACAGAGGGCCCTGATAGTTCTGGGTATGGATGGTTTCTGAATCAGTTTTTTGTGCAATAGAAAAGGGGCACAAGGTGAGCAAGAGAGTTAAAGGCTTTCAGTATTCTCTCCTCTCTCCTGCTTCCAAATGGCACAGTCCCATAATCTCATCTCAGCACTGACAAATAATTTTTTAAAAACACAGCACCTCAAACAATAAAAGTTATTTTGCGATGTAATAAATGAGATGCTTACTTGCGGTCTAAGAATCTACACAGAATAAATTTTTTGTACATGAAATATAATGCGCTTCACGTAATTTCAAATGTTATTTTGCCCTCTAAAGCGGTTTTCTGCCTCAGGCTACTAGGTATCTCGGTGCTCAATATATAAGATGTCCCCTTTTAAATCTCTGTTGAAAATGTACATTTTTGTCTCACTTTTCTGTGACTGCTCTGTATACTTCTGACTGAACTAAGCTCTGAATTTAGATTTGCTACCTGTTTTTATCTGTTCAGTGCCCATGGACACTTCTGTGTAAAGCATGCTATTTTAAAAATCATTTGATTTATTAATGATAGGACTTTAACGCTCAACTTAACAATCCTGCATCCAGAACAGTAAATTAATAAATCATCTGTCAATGCATATGTGTTTAATTGAACACAAGACTGTACGTTGTCTCAATTTAATTATACCGGTCTGTCAGAAACTTACTCCCAACGGATTTTTCTGTGCAGATGAAAAAAGTGTGACTGCCTTCTGATCAATGCTCACTTTTTGCACGAGTTTCACTGAAGGCAATCTATGTATCATATGATAAACTGCTAAAAATATGTAATTGCTTATTGAACAATTTAACTTAAAAAGCTAGATATACAGTGAACTAAATAATTATTGGCACCCTTCATGAAAATGAGCAAAAATTTCTGTAAAAAATTCAGCTGTGCATGAACATAGATGAGCGTCACTGTCTGGTTGCAAAAATTCTGACGGAACCATTTCAAGACCTGAAGTTTTTTCTTGCAATCTTTATGCCATTTTCCAATGGGCAGTGTATCACCTACCTGACATTGTACTTAACCCTTAGATGCATGAGTGATTGGACCCTACACTCTTCCGTGATGGGGTCAAAAATTACCCCAATTAGAATCTATGTGTTTTATAGAATAAATGTATGATATTTCCATTGTTTTGGTTAAGAATAATGATTGTGTATGTGTCTCCATTTAGAATAATTATTTTTATTATAGTTTGGTCCACACAAGAATGATTTAAGGTTTTATAAAAGATTTCATCTTTTTAACAGTTTATGAACATTTTGATAATTAAACAAAAAGACACAGCCATCCTATAAACTATTCTAAACCACTGAATTCTAAACTTCTATTGACACAAAACAGCAATAGAAAATCTAATCTGGTGGATTATAGAACAATTCCACACGCAGTCCATATAAATGAGTATAGGGTTATGTGGTAGGCTACATTGTCATAGAGACTACTACATGAGAACAGGCATGAAATAAAATCATATAGGTATTTCAGAGCGCGTGCATTAGTTGATTGTGTGTGTGTGTGTGTGTGTGTGTGTGTGTGTGTGTGTGTGTGTGTGTGTGAATCTCCATATCCCTTCTTGTCTCTTCTCACTGTATGCAGTCATGATAAATGACCTGTTTCTGGCTGTGATCATTGCACACCGGTACATTGCATTTCATACACCAATTGTTGACTTTGAGATCTTTGTCTCTTGGGCAGAGCGGACACCTCTTTCTCTTCTTTTGGCTTCTCTCCTGTGGCTGGCTTGTGGCTTTGGTCACTCCACACCTTCCCACTGCTTGATCTTGGTTTGCAGATTGGGGCAGCCTTCCAGTCGACTCCTCATGTGGGGTGTGACAAGCTCCTTTGAGAGCTCTGTGATGAAGAGCCGTCGTGCACTGGTGACACCTGTGTAGAACTCAGGGTGCTGAGCCCTGAAAAAGGTGTAGGCATTCAGGGTGGTGATGTCTAGTATGTTGTATCACAGCACCATGGGCCACCTCTGTGTCTTCCTGAATGGTGACACCACTGACATTGGATGTGTGTACGACAGCAAATGTACTCCTGACAGTTGCAGTTGATAAGAATCAAAGAGATTCTTTGGTTCCTATGAGATTCCATAGAAAATGCATTGGGGTCATTTTTGACCCCATTATGGAAGCTTAGTGTAGTGACACAAAAACTAAAATTTCTTAAAATGTATAAAAGGTAACTTAAAATGCAAATGGCTTGACGTTAAAAACAAGTTTTTTGAGGAATACCTGGAATATGAAATGATAAAAACTTTTCATTACAAAGATATTGCAAGAAAACCAACCCCCGGGGTCGTTTTTGACCCCATTATGCATCTAAGGGTTAACACTGTTAACTAAACAATATCAGCCGTCTCGCGTGACTGATTAACACAAAGCCTTTCCAAATTAGAGTGGGAAATGGATATACCTACATCTCCATGGGATATAGGCTACCGTTATTATATATCTCAAAGAGATATACACTGCCCCGTGTTGGGTGCCAAATTATATTAAAAAAGCGGTCTTACAGTGTACTCAGAACATGGCCATTTTTTGTGACAGTAAGCAGATCTTAGCCTGATCCATTTAACTGGACAAAGTAGTCTACATGCCCTTCTAGTATAGGCCTATAGCACATACACAATTTCACTATGTAGTTAACATGTAATGTTACAGGGACGTTCTTGAGGAAACCATTTTGTAACCTACCATCAACAACATCCTGCAAATGTTATAAAAATGTTTCACTCAGAACGTTTCATCTTTGTTAACATGTAACATTGCAGGGGCGGTCTTGAGAAAACCATTTTGTAACCTGCCATCAGGTGCAACCTGAGCTAAGACTTAATTCATACTTTCCTGTGATAGAGCAAGAGGCCAACAAGGACACAGCTAAACAATTCCTAATTATAACCAAAATATCAGGGGTTGCCTGAATCTTCCAAATATTAATAAAATCTTAACTTAAAAACAACGAGTTCTTAACGAAAACTATTCCGAGTAAACATTAGTAGGGGATAGGCTACAACATGTAAAGGGACATGCCCAAGATTGCCACTTGTTATTTTTTATTTTCACTTCTCAGAAGTTCTAACCGCTATAAGCTTGTTTTCATGTGATGTCCAGGGTTGCCAGATCTTGCAAGACTTTCCAGCCAAATGGCGACTCAAAACTATCCCCAAAAATATTTTTAACCGAAACCAACGTATTTTCCTATTTTTACTTTTTTAAACAAGTGTGTGCTTTGCGAATTGAAATTTTTACCCGTGACTGCAATTAAGTAAAAAGGTAGAAAAGTAGAAAGTAGCCCAATTTAGCTGTAAAACTGCGGACATGGCAACAGTGATGTCTGGTTTTTTAAGGTCAGTTTAAGCTTCCGTCAAGCACAATTCAACGTTTAAAATATGGATATTTGCCGACTATGGAACAGAAAAAATACAAGATATCCTAGTCCAAGCAAAAACGAAAACGGATTATTCCATCTCAGTAAGAATCAGACAAAATATGTTAAAAGCACTCCCGGATGCCCATTCACCCCTCCACTCACACCTGTGGATTATTTGGCCAATTGCTGCAAAATAGCAGGCTGTGCCCTACCCTCGATCATCATACGAGCTCATTGTTTAACTTCAGCGCCGACGATAAAACACGAGATTGCTGATTGCTGCAAGATACGATGTGAGGGGGCCATTTATGTTTCTTCATTCCTTTAATTAAGCACCCGTGAAAATCTGCATGTTCACTCGGACTTCTCTGTATTTTTTATATTACCCCACGCTATAATGCGAATCTGAACTCGTTTGTTGATATAATTCAAACAGTTCTCATTTAGCTTTGCTTACCTAAAATATCTGTTCTGAAATCAATTCACCCACAACGTTTTTCCGCAAAAGATGAAAGCGAATTGTGAAGATGAGATCGGAATCTTTTTCACTGATTGATGCTCCAAACTGGACGCGTTTTATTGTGAAACAACAATTAACTAGTCCTAAATTCTTTGGCCGCCCGCTATATGCCAGGGCGTGACCAACATTTATTCAGCTCTGCCAAGAAATCGTTCGATGCTGGCATGGCGAACCGCGCCCACTGGGAGGCCCGTCGGTGAAATCTAGATGTCTCCCATGCATGCCAGTGCTGCACAAAAAATGGTTTTTAGAGAGGCTGAGTAACCCACTGAACTGTTAGTGGAACCTGAGCCTCCCACCGACCCTCTGTCAGATTGGTCTCCTGTGTCAGACCGTCTCTGAGCAAACTGGGTGTTTGACGCCGCTGTAGAGATTGCATCAAACGCATCCAAATTTGGATCCCTGTATGAATCCTCCTCTACTGGGAGCCCCTGTGGGGAGCCGTGCCAGAGAGCCCCGTTTCTGCTTTCACACGGTCTTCCAGCATCTCAGTCAGCTGTGTGACTTCTGCGGATAGGTTGCTACCTCTGCCAGCTTTGCCCTTTTTTTGTGAAGGGCCCTCAGTGGTGGAAATACCTTTACGTTTGGGGACAACCTCTACTGTGGATGGCGTTCTGCCCAAGGGGGACATGTGGGACACGAACGCATCCAATCGGGCCTGCGTGTTCTCCAGCGCCATACCCATGCAGCATGGGCAGGGGTCTGAGAACGCTTCCTGCAGGTGCCCTAGGCCGAGCGCACACGCTACTCTGCCGCACAGACCAATCGATGTAGCACCGTGCTCACCGATTGGGAAAGTTTTACTGGGGTGCAGTCGCAGCCAGTACAGACTTAGGATCAATCACCGAAGCCGTTGCTCGTAGATTGTAAAACAACAAATCTCACTGGGGTGCACCCACACCCAGGATAGATCTGGAATCAGTGAATAATACAGAAGAATACAAACCTGTACTTGCTGTATACAAACCTGTTCACCGTGTGAATATGTTTTGCTGGAGTGAACAAAATAAACATGGCAGCACTGTGTCCCTAACTGCAACCAATAAATATGCGGCTGTGGCTCAGGAGGTAGAGCGGGTCGACTGCTGATCGCAGGGTTGGCGGTTCGATCCCCGGCTCCTCCTGTCCACATGTCGAAGTGTCCTTGGGCAAGACACTGAACCCCAAATTGCTCCCAATGAGCAGGCTAGCACCTTGCATGGCAGCTGCCGCCATTGGTGTGTGAATGTGTGTGTGAACGGGTGAGTGAGAGGCCATTGTAAAGCGCTTTGGATAAAAGCGCTATATAAGTGCAGTCCATTAAACGTAAACAACCGCAGTTTTTAGCGTTAGCAGTATAACCAAGAAAACAATACCCGTCTTAAAATAACAAAACTATTAGTGGATATCGCATGCAAGTGCATATTCTCACTTTTGGAGGGCGAAAATCGTAGCCCCGACTAAAGTCACAAAGCGTTTCGGGATTTGCACAAGATACAAACATTCTCACGTTTCTACTCTGCATCGGCGAGAAAACAAAGATGATTTCCGCAGTGACGCACCTCGCTTTATAGGGAGAAATTACGTGACTACGTGGAGGTCATGTCCATGACAAATGTTGTCATAAGAGTCTCGATGCATCGGACACCTGAAAGGTCCATCCTGATTGATGACCCTAATGGTCGGAGGAACGAAATAGAACTTTGTGTAGGCTACTGTAGCTATAGCCTACTGCTATACTATGACAGACATTCTTACCAGTTAATTGCATTTTATGTAGGCCAATTCAGAAACATTTCTGTAGATTAGTGAAATGAATTGTCAGGTCGTATTATCAGATATATTATTCCCAATGTTCATAGTTTTGCAGTGTTCACACTGAAAAACAATTAGCCTATTTCCCACTGTAACATCTAAAATCTAATTTAAATATGTCCCTTGAAAATGACTGGTTGAATAAATTAATTCATGCATATTCACATATTGAAATGGTAGCTGTCATGCTTATTTATGTTTAGTCATGATCGTTTAAACACCATCAATGTGCAAGCAAATAAATAAAGCCATTTCCCCGACTTAAATTGACAAATTTGTATATATGATATGAATCAAAAAAATTAACTGCCATTTTGTTATCTGTTGTAGGCAATCGTTGGATACTTTGTCCTATGTGTGATAATAACCTACTGAACGACAGAAAATTTAGGCTAAATATCTTGGGGCATCATTATCTTGGGGAAATTCATAAAAGGCATAACTACACATCATCACTGTTGCCATCTTTCAATCTCTGTGGGCGTGAGCACGATGATGTCACCCAAAAATGTGAAGAAACTTTTGCAGTAGGATACATCGATGTATGCTTCCCCGGAGGAGAGGAGCAGAGTCAAGCTGCTTCGCTCATCTCCTCCAATATTGGGACAGTGGAGGAAGGGAGGACACACAGATCTGTTTTCAGGGCATGGAGGAGAGGAGGTGGCAGTGGAGGAAAGGAGGGTGCATTTTTCGACTATTGGGACGCACCCCATTTTACCGTGGTCTTCACTTGACGTACACACATTACCTGCTGGTCATGCCAAAGTATTGCAGGCTTGAGAGCCGCATGTGAATCCTTATTGGTGTTGTAAATTATCGGTGTTAATTAAAAGGAAACTGATAGGCTTGTTATTGTATTTTAAGTCTTATTTACATTATATACCATTATTGTATGACATGTAGAAACTTGTAAATGGAGCATGGTGAATGTGTGTTGCTCATTAAAGACTGATAGATCCTATATAGTCTACTGTAAGCAAACAATGAACACAGTTATGTCTGCGCTAGCTTTATTGGAGAACGTGGGCTGCGTCCCAGTATTCTTCACTCCTCACCTCCTTTCCTCCACTCGTCTCCTACGAGGAAGTATGCAAAATAACCTGTACGTTTCAAGTGCAAGTATTTGCATGTACAGTATACAATGCACCTGACATTGTGGTTTGGGTTGAAACATGAATAAATATGTAACCATTAATATGTAATTAAGATGTAATGAGCAACATTAGATTCAAAGACAAAGATCCGTTTCTGGGGCACGAAGGTGAGGTGGTGGTAGTGGAGAAAAGGAGGATGCACTTTTTGAGTATTGGGATGCACCCATGGCAATCCATGCATTTCGCAGTGAGTGTTAAGTGAACGGACTGACTTTTTTTCCCAAGATGATGAACTGCTATCGGTTCCCCAGAGCCATTCCATTAAATGTATGTAACCAGTTAGCCCCACGGCGCAATTACAGAGGTCATTCATGTGAGTTCAATTCATTTGAGATTTATAGACGGAAGGTACGTACCAGGTACGTACAGACGTACGCTGTTTTAAACAAGCGCAGCCAATTTTACAACGCTTACGTCTATTTAAAGAAATGTGTTTATGTGAAAGTTAAAGATGATGCCCAAGTACTTTTTTTTATTTATAAATGAGGCCCCAGGTCTAGCACACCCAGGTCTCTGAGTCCACCATGTGGACAGACTCCAGTCCAGATGTAAATCCTGGTTGATTGCAACGCTAGAAGGTTCAAGCTTTCAGTTTTATGCCCCTTTCATTGATACATTATGAATAGATTTTCCAGTGCAGGCAATTACATTTGGCACATGCGTAAACGGTGTATTTTCAGCTACCTGGGACTGACGGTAAAGCCAGCAGTAATTGATGTGATTGATTAGTTTGATTCTTTGCCATCTACTGATAGAGAGAAGGTGATATCATTGTCTCCGGCAGCTCAGTTATTCAAGGCATTTAAAAAAATAAGGGACTGTCCATTAAGTTAAAATCAAATTAAACATTTATTTTGAATGTCATAATGCCATTTATACAATTAATAAATGCTCAAACATGTCTGATGAAATATATCAATTCTAAAAAGTGCAGAGAAGCAAAACAAATTTTGAATCCAGCTTTGTAAAAAAGAAAAATACAGTCATCAGAAATATAGACGTTAACTACTGTTAAAACCAGGTTATCAAGGCACTAAATAATTGATGACTTCAATCAACCAAGCAAGCAGTGATGAAGAGCTGATAATGTTGCCAATGACATGCACCATGCACTCTGCTCCTGCAAAATAGTTGAAACTAAGCAGCCATCCCACCATGCACTCTGCTCCTGCAGAATAGCTGAAACTAAGCAGCCATCCCACCATGCACTCTGCTCCTGCAGAATAGCTGAAACTAAGCAGGTTTGGGCTTGGTTAGTACTTGGATGGGAGACCTCCTGAGAAGACTAAGTTGGAAAGCTACTGGAAGTGTTGTTGGTGATCAAGCAGGGGGAAATCTTCCCTCTGGTCAAATAAACCCCAATTCCTCAGTGTAGTGATGGGGACACTGTTCTGTAGGAGATGCTATTTTTTGGATGACATGTTAAACCGAGATGCTGACTCACTCTAAGATCCCATGACACTTATCGCAAAAAGTAGTGGTTTCCCTGGTGTCCTGGCTAAATTCCCAACCTGGCTCTTTTAATCTTCCACCTAATCATCCCCCAGTTCAATTAGCAAAAAAAAATTCTCTCCCTCTCCACCTCAGCTGATATGTGGTGAGCATTCTGGTGCAAAATGGCTGCCATTGCATCACCCAGGTGGTGCTTCACATTGATGGTGACTGAGCCGAGTTCCCCCCCATCATTGTAAAGCACTTTGAGTGATTATACTTCTTAAGGTTATGTGCTTTATTAATATAAAGCACAAAAAAACCAAAATGATTGTTATAGAAAATGTATTGTGTATTTTTGCAAAAAGTACTTATATAGAGAAGGTCTAAACGTTCAACTTGTTAAAATATCACAGCTTATTTACTATCCCTGATTACGCATCCACAGCAATAGAATAATGAACAAAGCTCAGCCATGCTAATTCAAAGACAGTGGGACTCATTCATGAAATGTGAGCAGAACAAATTTGTATGTAAATCGTTCATATTAGCAATTTTGCCCATATTTTGGCATTCATCAACGTTTTCGTATAAGGGTGTAACGGTACACAAAAGTCACGGTTCGGTACGTACTTCGGATTTGAAGACACGGTTCGGTATGTTTTCGGTACAGCTTTTCATTTATTATGAAGTTATAAACTTGTAAACAGTGGCTAATTGGCCATTGTTTCCTGAACAAAGGAAGGCACATACCTTTCTTTCTTAAAAGCTATTGCGTTTGTTATTGCTTTAGCCTGGCCTCTAGTGGAGGAGCTTAAATGCCATGGGGAGCTGGGTTTGCACTCCACTCTGTTTTTCCTTGTACCAGTTTGCCATACTGACGAGGCTGGGCTGTGATAACCATCATTCCTTTATTTATTTGTTTATTTGTTTAATAATTTGGCACCCAACACAGGGCTGTCTATATCCAATTCCCACCCAATTTAGGGCCCGGCATTCGTTTAGTTGGAGGTCAAATGTGGGAAATGCATCATTTCCATGTCATTACCGACATCACTGCGTTCGCGGTGCACAACTGGGGACTTTTACCTTCTCAGGGAAGTTTTGGCTTTGCAAGAAAATATAGCTAAAACAGCTAACAACTACAACAATGACGTTTTAACTTTTAAATGTACATGTTTATCATTCTGTATCGGTATGTTGGCCGATACAAAAGCATTTCATGCTGAAAAACGAAAGCTGAACAGTTTTAAAAGCTATAATTGTCTCAAGGTCATGTTTGTTCACAACATGACTGTTCACAATATGGGTCACGGTGTGAGCTGCCATAATGTCAAGTTCTTCCTAGTCGGGGTTGTTGATTTCCAGATCCATGATTTCCGACATGGAACTCCTAGTTGGAAGGGCGTTTTATTACATTTTCCCATGTCAGATATCTGGATTTCTAGTTGGAAATAAAAAGACGAATGCAGCATTAATTCATTTGCTGTGCTCATGGGCTGAACAAAAAACATACGGCTCTTTGCGAAAATTACGTCTTCGGGAGGGAACTCGGAGTTTTGAATTTAAGTTCCGTACACAAAAAATAATAATTCTGCACGTGCGTGGTTAAAACTAGACTATTAATTTGGCTCACAACGCGCAACGAACCGGAAGCCATATAAGTGTACCGTTACACCCCTAATGTACAAACATACAAGACCTGCTCAGGGACACGTGTACCTCATACGTAAATTAAAAATGCCACTAAATTTAGTTTCTGGATATCAATTCGAACATTATTATTATTATTTATTTTTTTAAATTCACATGACAAAATATAGCCTTTGAAATATACAATGCAAACACAGCTAATAAATTACGATTGTAACACATTAGATGATGCCCATTAATCAATTGTAGGCTATGAACTTGTTTAATCAGACTCATAACTTAATGAATGCTCCCAGTGGGCTACTATTTTTCAGAATTGATTCAATTTAAATTTTATATGATGTTAAATATGCTCATTAAAACACACAGTTAACCATTGAACGAAATTTGCTATAAAATGACTTACAGATCAGCAATGGCTGATATTGTGCTGTTGGAGGAGTGTTAGGAGAGAACCGAACGCATCATTAGGATCGTGCAAAAGCTATTTGTTGGCTGAGAGTGATGTATAGCTGGTTAGTCAAATTGCTTTTTATTGTGTCACAGTAGGCTTGATATTCCTAACTACCTCTTTCCATCACTGGGAGATCGGGGATCAAACCACCTCTCGCACACACAGAACAAAATTACGAAATTAACAAAGACCGCAGCCTAGTGCTTGGCAGATGGAGGCAATGCACTCGTCCGATGCAGATAGGCTTAAACTTTAACAGCTCGTGTGATGGGAGATTCTGCATTTCCTGCATATTATATCCTGCCATGTCTTTTTACTTTACCATGTAGGCTACTTTACTATTTACTTTATGACACCGGAACGGACAATACTAAATTATTTATTTTCCTTGATTGAACATCTGCTAATAAAACTTCGATTTCAGTGTCGGAATAATTATTTCTTTTGCTTTTCTGGGCCATTTTGACTTCATATGAACGTTTACATGGAAGTGACATCCTCCATATAAAACGTGGATTTATGCTAATCACAAAATAACGTGAACTCGCTTGCCATTTACGGGTATGAACATACAGTACGTACGTGTATACGAAAGAATCTGCCTTTCCCACACGGTTTGACGAATCCAACTAGTTTCATACATAAATGCATAGGTGTCATAAACCCATACGGTGTACACCTTTTAGAAGGTATACGGGCGTATAAGGTTATATTACGGGAAATTTAGTCTAATGTATATATATTTTTTTCCAAACGTTTTCCAACATAATTAATTAAATCGCAGGAATCACATTTTCTTTTTTCCCTCTTGCTGCTATTCTCTTGATTTCTGAGGCCGTGGGGAAAGCAAGTAGCTGCACTACTGGACTGTATGATCTAAAAATACACTTTATGACAACGAACCACAGAGACGCAGTAGCCCACAAGATGCCTAAAAACTACGGCTCGTGATTTTAATTGATAATAATGTTCTACACGGTTTTTGGTGAATTTATACAGTTTTTCAGACATGAAAAAAAAAAGGCAGCTTAACACCCATGTAAATGTATGCCCATAATAGTGGAGGACACATATATATATATATATATATATATATATATATATGTTGCATAGGTCAGGATAGAGGAAATAGCACTTTATAGTATATGTATGATTTTATAAATGTATTGACACTTTAGGGTTGGTTCTAGGCAGAGGCCATAAGGGCTTTTTCAAATAAAGTGTGTTTTAATTGTATTGTACAAAACCTACAGTCTTTTCATACCACTCAATTTAGCTGGGGCTCTTTATGTGCTTAGACATTATAAATTGTGAGTAGATTATTCAATATTAATGCTACTCAGAAGATCATTTTTCAACCCTACTGAAACAGGGGCTGTAGGATCCATTTAATTTAATCTCAACTTGTTTTGATCTGGAAGGATCGCATCAGGCTTTCCATGGCTTGGTCTCGGGTTATATCTCTCCAAAGGGGAGGAATGTCAGCAGGCTTAGCGTCATATTCCTTGGCAAACGGCTCGTTAAACCTGCTGAAGATGTACTTCCAGTAGTCTGAGGCCTGGATGCTGTTGTCAGGCTGGATGCGCCAGTATGGGTAAATGCTCTGATAGTCCTTGTATGGATGGGTTTCCCACTTTGTTTCCGGTGATTTGAATGTTGTCTCACTGGCAACAAGGGAGGAGCAGATATCACTCACTAATATACTGGAGTGATGCCATCTATATGTCCCCAACCCCTCAGGACGGTGAATGGAAGAAAAGTGCTCTGTGTGTTTTTCGCCCCCAGCTTCACACGGGGTCATGCAGAAGGGACACTGGCTCCCACAGCCAACCACCCTGCTAAACATCACCTTCTGTGGCTGAAAGGGCAGTGAGGTCAGTCTGGTCCTCACATCCACACCTTTCTGAAACTTAGCGGGAAAGGGCTCCTCCATTTCATCCACAAGCTTCATCAGGCACTGGGAAAAGTCCCCTGGCTTGGCATTGTTTAAGGTCAGGACCACTCTGAGGGGGTCTTTAGGGATGACGAGCTCCTGTAGGTCAGTACAGATATCCTGAATGAACTGCTGAATGTTGTGGTCCTCCTCCTCACCCCTTTCAGCCACTCGTTCACTGGCCTTCATCTCTGCTTTTGCAACGGCTTCCTTTAATCTTTTAACCATCACCTTCAGATGCATAATCTCTATGTTCCTGAGGCTAGTTCCCTCTGAGAACGTCTGTACCATCTGGTCCAATATCCAGTCCTGCACAAAGGCCTCATAATTCCTTATGTATTTCACAAAGTTCTGAAAGTTATCATCTTCAAGCAGCTGCTTGAGGACTGAGAACTGGAAGAAGGAACGAGTGGTGAAATTAATGCCTTTCTTCCCTGTCAGCATTTCATCAAATAGGTCAGGGCCCAGAGATTTGGTGATGTACTCCTCTACTGCAGGTGCAAGACAGTTGAAGGTGAACTCAAAGGCTTTCTTCTGACACTGATCTCTCTTGTTGAACAGGTCCTTAAAGTCAGTGCAGTACTGTTCCTTAAACCGTTCCAGACACTGCCTGGGATCATTTGCTTTGATAAAATTCAAATGCATCTGTTGAAACTCTCGTGCTGCATGTCCACAGATGTGGATTTTCAGACTGGCCTTAAATTCAGCAGTTGTTTTCAGATTCATGTGCTTGTCCAGGTTTTTGTCGACATTGCAAAGCAAGTCTATCATGTATGTGTTATGGTAATCAGACCCTGTTCTCACTTTCTCATCCACAAACTGCCTGCTACACTTGATGATGTTATTAACAAGCTCTTGTGTCTGCGCCTGCTGATCATCTCTAACCAATATGTTCCAGGACTTTTTAAACCATCCCTGCCCACTACTCTTCACTTCAAATGGCTTGGTTCCATATTCAGACAAATTGCCCACTTTGGACAGCCTTTCGTTTACTGAGCTGCCTTCCCTCTCTAAGTGGGTTCTCAGTTGTTGGTGGATAACTTTGACAATATCTAGTTTTTCCAGGATAAAGTATGGCAGTTTTGCCACTGTCCGATCCCACATCTTCCCAAATTCATCATCGAGCTGTTGATCTGACAGATCTTTACTTTTCCTGCATTTCTCAATCAGTTCCAGCACTTTTTCCTTCATTGTGGCGGTGTGATTTTTCTTGATATTGTCTAACGTGATCATACCTTCTTTAATCCCCACCGCTGCCTGAAGCTTGTTTTTCACAGAGTACTCTGTATCTCTCCTGATGGTTTTGGCTGTGCTGACAAAGTCTTCCTTGTACCTCACTACCAAGTGAACGTGTCCCTCTGATCTCTTGTAGAATTCAGTGAGGTTGTCCAAAATGAGCTTTTCTCCTTTAGCCAGTTCTGTAAAGGCCTCACCTTCCAGGCTGCTCAGTAAGTTGCTTATGTTGGAGGATGGCTTTGCCTGTGCTGCTATTGTGCCAAAGTTTGACACCTTTGTCTCAGCTTCCCTTAACCAGGAGTACATGTTCTTCCTGAAGTTCCACTCCCATATGTTGAACTCAGTGCAAAGCTGAGTATAAGCTTCAGCCACAAGGCTATTACGGAAACTGAAGATGAAGTTCTCATACTTCACTGCATCCCATAAACTCTTGGTCCACTTGAGGAACTCATCGAATGTGTGTGGGGAGCCGTTTCCAGATTTGGACTCCTTAAATATCTCAATCACACTCCTCTTGAACACATTCACAGAATCACTGTAGCCAGCATTGACAGGAGCCATAGGAGGGGTGCCATGCCAGAGCGCAGGGATATACCAGTTGTTTTTCTCTGGATCGTACTCCATGACATCAGTAAATTTGTCATTGTTTCCCCTCTTTTCCATCTTAGCTGCTGCTCTGGTCATCTCATTCAGCTGCTCCAGCAGAAGCTTCCTGTCCCTCATGTTACTGTCATGGGCAGAGATGTCCGGTACGTTCTGGTGCACAAACTGACAGCAGGGTTTTCTCCCAACTTCTTTCATGCGCAGGAAGGCGTGCACCACAATCTGCAGGATGTCCTTCATCTCTGTGCAGTTCTCCATGGCGATGTTGATAACTGTGATGTCACTCAGCCCCACCACCAGAGTGGCCAGCTCATTATCATGCTCATAACTCTCATCCAACTGGGCTAACTCTGGTGACTTCAAACCTTCAGTGTCAATAACCATGATGTAATCACACCCAAGCTGCCTTTTGAAATCCTCTTTCACTCCGATGAGGACCATGAAGGCCCCTCTCGTGCACTTGCCACTACTGACAGCAAACTGAACCCCGAACATGGTGTTCAGAAGAGTGGACTTCCCAGTGCTCTGCACCCCCAGTACAGTGACCACCCGGATCTTACATTTATACTCTGTTAGACTATGGAGTTCTGTGAGAACCTTTGTCACCCACTTCAGAGGAATGTTGGACGCATCTCCATCCACCAGCTCCAGAGGAAAGCCTTCCTGCAGCAGCTCAGCACAGATACATGGCAGGAGTTTAATCTGGGAGGGCTGAGACTCATACAGCTGACCTATTTCCCGCATGAAATGCTCCATCCCCAAGGAGCAACAGGAGATCTTCCTGTCCAACTCTGCAATGCGCTCCTTGTTTTCTGAGGACATCTGTTCTTTGTACTCTGCCCGAAGGAGAGAAAGGCTTTTGCGTGACAGGTTGTCCAAGTTGATTTTCATCCACTTGAGGAAATACTTGCGTTCTTCTTTGGAACCGGACATCGCAGAGATGAAACGGGACATAGACTCTGAGATGTTGTGAGCTTTCTGCTCTGCTCTGAGCTGCTTCTTCTCATCTGAAAGCTCATTCCTGTAAGCGTCGAAGTTTTTCTCCCCAGCATTTTTCATCCTGCACTCTTCCTTCTCCAGTTTGGCCAGCTGCTTCCATGCAGTCCCTTGCAAGGGCAGCTCTTTCTCCTTGAAGCTTGCTATATCAGTTATTCCTCCTGTAATTTCATCAGCCTTTTTCTTACCACTCTGACAAGAGCTGCAATCTTCATCAACTTGGATCCCAAGCTCATAGGCAACATCAGACATCTTTTCGACACTCATTTTGACCATGTTTCCCTTTAAAATACCACTGATCGCCGAACGCAGGTTTTTGATGAATTCTGCATCATTACTGTTTTGACCCTTTATGATGATGTTACTGGGCTGTAGCTGTAGCTCAGAAACACATCTCTTGAAGTCATCCTTATTGAAGCTCTTGCTTTGTGTATTGCTGATCAAGATGAGTTGAGCCTTAAGACGCTGTGTATCCAGAAATCTGCTTTCAAACTTGAAATCATCGCAAAACACAAATATGGCAGCAGAGGTCCTGCAGAGGAAAGCATACTGAGTTTCAAAGTCCCTGAGATCCCCACGGAGGTTAGTTATGGCCAGTGGCTCTGAGAAGTTGTCAGTGTTTCTGTTCCCACTGGGCAGATACCAGCAGAGTTCCACCAGCCCATTGGAAATCCTCCTTAGGGTGTTACCGCACTCCATGTTTTTGTGAACAAAGGTGTCGTGGTACTCCTGAGGGTTACTGAGAATTTGGTTCAGAATGTAAGACTTGGACAAGCTACTCTTTCCCAGCCTGACAAAAGAGACCATGGGAAGTTTAGCGAGAACAATGCTCTCCTCCACAAACCCTTTTAGGTCCTTCAAAGAGTGCGGCTTGTACTTTTTCACAATATCGCGCATGGCCCAGAGCATTAATGTGCACTGTTGTGCATCACATTTGGGAAGCAGCAAGGGAACAGAGAACTGGCACATGGACATTTTCAAAACCATCTCCTGCTGAAGAAAGCCATCTGAGCAGAGAAAAACAGCAGCTATGAGGTCCAGGGGGTTGACCACAGTGCTGTGGCCCTGTGGGTTGTCCAGGGTGTCCAGTAACCTGTCGAGGTCTTTGGAAGCCATGTCCTGTTGGGTGGTGCAGCTCACACTCCTCGCGGACACATTCACCATCATCAGCTTCCTCAGGAAACACCACGGCAGAGATTTCACAGACGTGATGTTTTCATCAGTTAAAGTCTCTCCATCAATCTCCAGCACCTTGCTCAGAGTCAGCTTGTTCTTCAGGTGGTGTTCCAGTCCCAACTCACTCACCAGCTCATCCAGACTGGATCCTGTCATTGGGGATGGAAGCTGCATTACTCCATGTATGTACAGAGAAATACAAATCTATTTAAAGTTACAATCCACAAAAGCCACATTATATTGGTAAAACAAATGTTGTAAAAATATAAATCACAAAAAAAGGGTTACCTCATAGCACCATATACAGTGAGCACCATAATTCATTGGACAGGGACACATTTTGTGTTATTTTGGTTCTGTACTCTAGAACTTTGAGTTTGAAAGGATACAATGACAATGAGGTTGAAGTGCAGACTGTCAGCTTAAATTAGGTATTTTCATCGATATTGGATAAACCATTTAGAAATTATAGAACCTTTTGTACATCGCAGCCCCCCCATTTTCAGGCATCAAAAAATATTGGACAGTTTAACATAATGTAAAATAAAGTAATCATTTAAAATATTTGTTCGTATACCTTTTGCATGTCTGTGACCCATCAACATCAAAAGACTCTCGATATTATTCTGAGATTATTTCCAGGTACTGTTACAAGCGATACTATCAGCTCTCTGCATTTGAATGGATCTCTATGGGAATTTGGGCGTGGGACTAGATTTAGCTGTAAATTACACTGGAACAGTATGGAACACATGGTTGGCTAAATGGCTCCAAGTCATCAAGGGTCTGACAAATTAAACAAGTCTGAAACCATCACTCTGCTGCCAGAAATACAGGAGATATGGATGGATAACTTGAAGGGTTTCTTCTCCCGACTTATTTTTCCCAGAGTTCAATAGGACAATTTGTCAGACGAAACAACCCTTAAAGTGATCCATCCATATCTACTACATCTGGCAGCAGAGTGATGGTTTGAGGCTCATTTGATGAATTCCATACTGTTCCAGCATAATTTACAGTAATATAACGTCTATTATAACAAACTGTGAATAACAAGCAAATCAAAACTTAATAAAAATAAAATGAATGTGATTCTATGTGGCGCTTACGGCGCGAGTAGGCTTAGTGCTAGTAAGCATAGTTATGATAATTTCAGTAATGACAAACATCTGAAACTCCCGGCAAAAACTAAGAGACATCCGGTGAAACAGTTTGTAATAAACCGCCAGCTCGTTCAGTGTAACAGAAGCATATACCCTACACTAAAAAAATACCATAAAAACTACCATATTATTGCCAGTCAGACCCAACTCACTCACCAGCTCATCTAGACTGGTTCCTGTCATTGTGGATGGATGCTGCATTACTATATTTATGTACAGTAAAATAAAAATAATCTATTTAAAGTCACAATCCACAAAAGCCAGGGTTACCTCATAGCACCATGTATATGAGCTTTTAAATGACAAGTCTAAATATTAAAGGTTATTGATACAGCATTTCACCCCAGCATCTCATAACACAGCCAGAAGTGGAAACACACGACACTCAACTGGTTGCCAGATTTGTTTCAACTGTATGTTGTGTAGATAACATTACTACATCTGAGCGTGAAGAGTAGAGTCAGACAGAATCAGGCTTAATCATGTCGAATCTTTTGTGGTTGGATTGGACAAGCAATTAATTCATGAACAAATGTAGCCATATGTATAGATTTAGGTTACTCTATGCGGTGGTGTTTCAAGATTCATGTAGCCTAACCCCAGTGAGCAAAAGCTGGAATATAGGTAGATGTCTAGAGGGGTGGGAATCTCAGAATGAGAGGCGTTTTGAAATAAATGTGTCAATTTAGCCCAAGGTAAAGCCTGGCTACATCCTAGCCTGTTAAACAATTTTCACTTTTCAAACTAATTCAGCCAGCATAATTTACAGCTAAATCTAGTCCCACCCCCAATTCCCATAGAGATCCATTCCACTCAGAGAGGTTATAGTATCGCTTGTAGGAGTACCAGAAAATAAGATATCAAGAGTCTTTTGATATTGTTGGGTCACAGACATCAGTATGTAAAGGATATGCGACCAAATATAAAAAATGATTACTTTATTTAACATTGTTAAACTGTCCGATATTTTTTGATGACCGAAAATGGGGGGGGGTGGGGAAGAACTATATACAAAATCTATAATTTCTAAACTGTTCATCCGATATGAATGAAAATACCCTCAGATTAAAGCTGACAATCTGCACTTCAATTGTCATTGTATCCTTTCAAACTCAGTGCTAGAGTACAGAACCAAAATAACAAAAAATGTGTCACTGTCCAATGAATTATGGTGCTCACTATGTATATGAGCTTTTAAATTAAATATGCATTCCCATATGCACACATCTTGTTCACTCACTTGTGTGTATGCATGTTGAGCTGGTCTCGCTAGAGCCAACATTTGGAAGGACTGCAGTGATGTGGAAATTATATTCCATCCCAGGTTTCAGATCAGAAAGGACAGCAGTGGTGGTGTTGGGTGCACATTTATATGATCTGGGCTCTTCTCCTTCACAGCCGTAGGTGATGTCGATCTCATAAGAAACTCTCTCCATGCTGACCGGGCTTTCCCAGCACAGTCTCACTGACCTGGTCTTCACATCGGTTACTCTCACACTCCCAGGGGCAGATGGCTCTATATGAGAGAACAGGGGGAATTTATTACTTTTCAGCCGGCTAACATTCCATTTAGCAAGATACCTAAAAAAGTACAGAATGTTTATGTAAGTTTTTATACAACGACATGCAATTCTACAATCGTTACGACCCCGACTCGAAGGGCCGCAAACACAAAAAGGCCATTTACAAAATGTTTTATTAAAATATCAAAATAGACATTGTAAGAAAAAGGAAGTGCGTCTCCGATGTTTGTTGAAAATGACAACGTTTATTCTTCGTAACAGCAGTTGACAGAGATACAGTAATGCACTCTGGATTCAGCGGAGTTAATCTGAATCCTGTTCTGTGAATTGTATCACTTTAAATACCATTTTCTGGCTTTGTTTTCTACAGGCAGGAAACCAAAATGTATATTCAAAAATTATGTGATTGATTTAAGGAAGCCACTGTCTGGCTCCCCTAGATCAATCAGTCTGCTCATGAGTAGGGGGGTCTGAAGGTGCAACTTCCCGTGGTCTAACCAGGAACCAGTCTATTGTATTGTTAATCTAACTTCCTTGGTTGGAATAGGCCTTGATCACTCACTCCCAGCTGCTGTCCTATAATTGAATACTATGCCTATCAGTGGCGAAGAGTCTGCTTACACTTGCCTGTTAACCTTTCATTGTATTTATGATAAGTTGGTTGATTCGGCTGGCCGCATGGTTGATTTGTCAGCGTTTGAGTGGGTCACATAGATTTAGAATCTTACAACATAAAAAGGACAAAGACACAAACGGGTTTTTACAGACTAACAGACAATGAGACACGACGCTCTGGCGGTTTTGTACTAGACAGCGTTGGAACCACGGTAACCAACTTTCCCAAATTGAGAACAAGTCTCCACAAAACCCCGGTCAATTCGCCTCCAGTCCCCTCTGCCTCCGGATGTCCTCTGTTGTAGCGAGTCTCCATGCTTACACATAATTACTTCAAAATATCACACGAGCACATCAAAAGTACTCCTGTGGTAGGGGGGCGTATTTTTAGGCGCTTCTGGCAAGAGAGAGAGAGAACTCGTGTGGTTTGTGGAGCTGGCACAGCTGTCGGAAATCATGCAATTGGTGACGAATGATTGTGTTATTGATTGTATCGATTAATCAATTGTTTTGATTGTTCGATAGTGCGCATAAAGAAGCCATCTGGGAGTTCTGCAGGAGGAAGGCGGAAGACTCTCGTTGTCTATGTCTTTGTGACTAAGTGTGTAAACTCTTACGAGAAACGTGAAAATTACAAACAAAAAAACCCGATTCGAACACTTTAAAAGTCTTGCACACGAGCGGTGGTGCTCACTTCGCCACAACGCCATAAAACACAAATGGCTTTCACAAGCGACAGAATGCAACAGCAAAGTAGCCAAAAACTAACAAGCAGCTTACTACCGAAACGTTCCTTCTGGAAACACAAAGTGGCATTCAAAAGACGTGAATATGCTCGCACTAAGCAGTCTAAACAGTCTTCCGAATGGGGAATCATGCAGAAGCACAATCGGCAAACACGCATCCATACACCACAGCAACAGCCACGACAAAATCCAAAATGGTAAGTGTGGCATAATACCCGAAACAAACACCACAATGCTACTTTAAAATAAGCTCCAGCACAGCAGCAAAAGCTGGTAACGTGAATGAAGTTAACCAAATGGAAAATTAACCAACCTGGAGCTACATGGGCCTCCAATACATGGGCCATTCCGCCGAATCGGTGCCTTTTCTGTCCCCAGGACATTACATGCATAAATATGCATGAAAAGCATCTGTATAATACATTATATTATCAAGCAAAGTGTTGTGCACTTTGTCCTAATTGCTATTTGAAGATACATCATGTAAAACCTTAATAAAAACTACCTAGAAGACTGAAAAGATTTGATCATTTGAGTCTCCTGAAGGCCATGGGAAGACCAAAAGTAAGTTCTCTCTATTTTCTTTATTTTTTATCCTATTGTAAGTATGACTGAGAATGTCAATCTCAACGTACGGTCCTGTTACCTAAATTATTTCTTAGATGATTTTTAAAGATAGTTTTAGTAAACCACTTGAAGGTGCTAAGTGTTCTCATGCTCTTGGCATTGATGGCATGTGACTACATTTCATGTATTTGCTAATGCTACGCTAAAAACACAGTCCTGTTACTTTCAGTCCTGTTACTCATATGAAGAGAAACAGGGCTGAATAAGAGTAACAGGAGTGAGAAGTTTGAATGAAACACATTTTAAATGTGTATCTGGTATATACATTGAGTCATTCTAGTACTGTTCTCTTGATTGTAAGTTTTACAGTTGGAATTACTGAAGGTGATTTCAGTTTTACAATGAGAACACATTACTTACAGGGAGCCAATCGATTAAGTGCTGCAGACAAAGGAGGCAAACATTACCATAACAACAGAGGCAGCGACAGGGTCAAAGTTTAATTTATTTTATGTCTCAGCGACATCTTCAGCGACCGTCGTAGTGACCAGAGGACGACAGTCGCCTGAAGTATAAACCAAATGTCGCTGCGACATCCATGGCACGTCGTCAGTCGCAGCGACACTGTCGCTGGACTATAAACTGGCCTCAAGATCCTTTTTTGCTAAATACAGGGGTGCTAGAAAGTATTCATACCCCTCCACTTTTTGCACACTTTATTGTGTTGTAGATTTAATTTTAAATGGATCAAATTGCTATTTTTGCCCATCAATCTACACTCAATAACAAAGTGAAAATATGTTTTTATAAATTTTTGCAAAATGTTCCATGACTATGGTGCATTATGCAAATGGTAGTTTTCTGAATTCGTTGGATATTGTAGTAATGGATTTGACAGATTGCAAGACGTGTCTTCACCAAGGAGGTTATACGGTATGCAACGGAGCTATAACCAAGAATAATTGACAATAATAAGCGACATAACTTAATAAGCTAACCCAGATAGCATGCTGATATCGGACCACCGAACTATATGTATAGGAACACTAACTTAGTCAGGACTACGCTGGTCGTTTTTGGTCCAGCGATGCATCAGCGGGGCAGTGTTAGTAGTAAATAAGCTGATCTGGTGAGTTGGCAGCGGTCTCAGAGAGTGGAGTGAAGCTAGCGCCCAGGACAAATGGGTCCTGCAGGTGTTCCAATAGGCCTATCTCACATTTCCGGGTAGGCAAACCGGAAGGGAGGAATACTTTCTTCCGGTAGAGAAACTGGCGCATTGTAGACAGACAGACACACAGAGTATGGCTACGTACTGCAGAAAACAACTTCCACAGAAAAGTATAAAGTATAGTTGCTGAAACTTTTTTTTAGATGCAGTTAATGTAACTTGCGGCTCACTAGCACAAGCGCCATGAACATATCCGATATGATATATGTCTGACTGACATAAAAATGTTCTGTCGATTGACATCATAGATGGGTCAACAAAAAAAATAAAAATTCGGAACTATCCCTATAACGTTACTGTATTGTTGCAAAAACACAATTAGAAGCACTGTAAAATGTCACGATTGTGTAGTACGTTAGCTCGTCTACGTTACTAGGCCTACTAACTTGTCCTCTGCCTGCCTACCTACTTTCATAATTGAAAAAAAAATGGCTCAAAAAAAATAACAGTCTGCCTCACATCACCCTGAAATTCGTCAGAAATGCGGACATCTGATATTGTTACTTTTGGGAGCGATATTAGGGACTGGGAAAAAATGTATAGCTCATCTATGGTTTCCAATGGGGAACTACAGGCATCCCTCGCAGTGGCGCCCCCAGAGTTTTTTCATTGGGGTGGCCAGATGGGGCCACTGAAAATCTTGGGGTGGCACACCAAAACCAAAAGCCATAACTGAATTTCAAGAATTCTATTATGTTGCTGTAGTATATAGGCTAGTGGAAAACTATGTTAATATGAGAGTTAAGGAATCGCATACTGATATACTTTGGTTTCTTATTTTACAGTTAATGTTACTAATTATCTGATGTGCACAGACTAATAACGGTACCGTTAACATTTTGAGTTCCACAGCAATCCTGTTTTAATGTGTTATGTATATGCATATACATAGGCGATTCATTGTTCTTCAAATAGGCTAGTAGTTGTCCTTTTCCTTAAAAATAGCTTTAATTTGAAGGAGTAGCTACATTGATTGTAAGGAACAAAACATTTACTAGGAACAAGCCTACAAGCCTACTACACCACACAGAGGCCTCAAATTCTTTTCAATACAGCTGTATTTGGCTGTTGCTGTGTCTTTTTGTAAATGAAAATATTATATATGTCCAAAAATGAAAAACAAAACAAAAAAGCATAATCATGGACAACAATATACATTTTATTATAGCCTACTCATAACCTACTTATATCACTGCTTTATTAGGCTACATTCTTCTCAGCCCGTTTTGTCCACAGTTATCATAGGGTAGGCTATGTGTAGCCTACGGTTTTTTATTGTTTTTTTTAAAGGGTTTCCGCGTTGTTATGGTTTTGAAAGCTCCGCACTACGATGGCTATGATGCAGCTTTGGAAAAAACTGGTATGCAGTAACAGCATAGCCTTTTTCTTTTATTTATTCATTTTATTTTTTTCCAAAACGGGCATTTCCCGATATAATTGCTGACTTGTGGCGAGTGGTGATAGATTTACTTTAACATCTGTCCGAGAAAACAAGTCGTCCATTTTCACTGTAAGAAAATCTTTTATGACAACATCACCTCTATTTCGCTAGCTTAACCTACTTGAACAGTTACAACCTGCCTGAGAAGAGTAGCCTACCCACTGAAAGCTGATTGCTTTTTCTTTGTCTCACCGTTTGTTTGGAATGTACACGCATACAACGATGAAAAAGTATCGTTCTTTGGATGCCCACAACTTTTTTGTTAGTGGATGATAATATTTTGCACTTGCAAATATAATACTGTAGCGTTATAGCACTCAGGTCTATCCACATTCCACTACAAACCATTTGCATATGGTCAAAATGTTTTAGCGTTTCTTACAGCAATATTAGTTAGCCATACATTTACAATTGGATAACTTATTTGACTTAGGCTACCTGTGAAACGATGCCTGCTGCACACATAAGCATGTGGAGTTTCAGGGTCCCACATTTTCCCCTTTCTTCCTGCCGACGCCTCACGTCTTATTGCTCGGATCCACTTTTCTCATCTTATGGGCTCCGTTTTGCATTTCGGAATCTTATAAAACCGCAACTCTGGGTTTTTTTCCTTGTTTGTAGTGCATCCCACCAAACAACAACTTTTAGAAATTTTTATGCTGTTGGCTAACGGATCGAAATGACAAGAAGGCACCAGCACTTCAAGTCAATAGAGGGCGAGAGCGGGATGTGTTTTCCTCCCTGGGATGGACGGGGCCTATTTGCGCTCAGTCTCCTGGCAGTGCACTGCGCTTAAGCGGCTGGCTGGCTATACATTTGTTATTTTCTTTCACATGCATGAACTATTATATATAAAATATAATTATTGATTTAAATGAATAGTACCTAATGTAAAATATCAGATAGCAGCATATTATGCATATACGACTCGCGAGGGGGGGCCAGCGATTTTATCAGGGTGGCCGTGGCCCCCCCTGGCCACCCCTTGGCGGCGCCACTGATCCCTCGCAGCCGAAGTATCTATTGTTCCCTTCCGGTCTAGATTGCCATCTTGTGAAATAGGCCTATCCGGCCATTTTGATGCCTACAGAACTGCACCGCTGGTAAATTAAGCTGCTCAACAGCTAGAAGCCCTCCAGCTGATTCTGCCGGTCGTTACCACGTCCTCTCAGACTAACACTAGATGACCTCTCATAAACCAATGTGCCAACAGCTAGCAGTCTGACGGCATATACTCCGGGAGCCTATCTGGGTAGCAGGCTAGCTAATGCTAATGTCTCAGTGTGAGATGATGCCATTGAAATACTCTTTTCGGTCATGCTGTAATAAATTACGGTCCGAACCCCAGCTTAACAAGGAAGATAAACATTATATGATCGATCTGCTCACCTATCTGATAGTTTGCTTGCTAGATAACGCGTTAGCTTTCCGGTCAAGTAGAAAAGTGGCCATGTGTCACTTCTCAAGCATTGTGATTCTTTGAGCTCCCTCAAATGACTAAATACCGAACCAAGGTTGACCCTCGTTGTGCTCTGGTTCTTGTCATTAAGGACTGGTACCGGAGTTTCTTGGGTCTAATGTTACAGTGGTGGACCCAGGCGCTCGCTTGCCATCCAATTCCACCATCACTGTCGGACTAGCTGAATCTGGCAACCAATTGAGACTCCTGATACAGAGTTGGGTGTGGTACCAATGTTGTAATACTACTGGCTCAGAAGTTTGTTAGAGCCGGGAACCAAACTCTGACATCTTAGGCAGAGAGAAACACTGCACTCTTTTAAAGGGATTTCATTTTCAGGACCTCACCAAAATTAATAGTTTTGAAGCACAAACTAACTACAGCGAATAATACATCGGTAAGAGAACACGAGGGTGAAAAGGTACGCATATTTGTTTTGATATTTAGTGTATTTACTATGCTTATCTTATAAACCAAAAATCTGGAAAAAAGTTTAGTTATTTTAACTCAGTGAAGAATCTTGGCGCACGATAAAGTTGACGTCATGAGTCATGCATTATGATAATCCGCTTTTGGATCTTTGTAGACCAATGTTACTAGTAAAATGGGGGGTTTACTACAAAGCAGGATTACTAAGTTAACTGGATAACTGCATTGAGTAAAACCGGAATCCTCCCAAATCTGGAACACAGGAAGAAAAAAACCTGTTCCGGGTTTTATTCAGTGCAGTTATCCAGTCCAGGTTGCCATACCAACCAACAAATTTCCCGAGTATATTCTGCTGAATATAAATAATAATAATAAACTTTATTTATATAGCACCTTTCATATCATAAAATGCAGCTCAAAGTGCATTACAAGAGAAACAATACAATTAAGAAATTGAAAAAGAAAAAGAAAAAATAATAATAGTAATAAAAATGTACAATGATAATAGTAGAAATGAAATAAAATAAAATTAAAGATAAAGATAAATAAAATAGTAATAATGATAAAAACAATCCTAAGATATAAAAAGCATAAAACAAGTATAAGAAATATGAAAGAAATATAAAATAATAACAATGGTGTTAAAATAAAAAGGTGGAATTAATTGTCTTATTTGTAATGGGAGTTTGTTCCAAACCTTTGGTGCATAAGAACAGAAAGCTGCTTCACCATACTTTTTGTAATTCATTTTTGAGGCATTGAGCAAGCCAGCACTAGATTACATTACATTACATTATAGGCATTTAGCAGACGCTCTTATCCAGAGCGACTTACACAGCATTTCTACATAGTATCCATTGATACAGCTGGATATATACTGAAGCAATGCAGGTGAAGTACCTTGCTCAAGGGTACAACGGCAGTGTCCGACCTGGGAATCGAACCGGCAACCTTTCGGTTACAAACCCAGTTCCTTAACCATTATACCACACTGCCGCCCTGTGATGCCCTTAGATGATCTAAGGGAACGGTTTGTAGCATACTTCGATAAGCAATCAGAGGCATGAAGGTGCTAAACCATTTAGGGCCTTATAAACAAGTAAAATCATTTTCAAATCAATCCTAAATGTTACAGGGAGCCAGTGAAATGAGGCTAGAACTGGTGTAACATGTTATCTTTTCCTGGTTTTTGTTAAAATTCTGGCTGTACAAGTTCCAGCCAACAATAGTATTTTTTAGGTAATCCAGTAAAGAGTGCATTGCAATAATCTAGGCGAGAGAATACAAAGGCATGGGTCAACTTTTTTGGCATCTTCCAGTGAGAGGTAGGGTCTAATCTTTGTAACATTGTTGATATGTGATTTAAAATCCAAAATCAAGAATAACACCCAGGTTTTTTTACTTCAGGCTTATTCTGTAGAGCCAGACTTCCAAATTTGCTTAATATATTTTCTCTGTGCATTTGTTCCAATTATAATAATTTCTGTTTTATCTTCATTTAGTTTGAAGACATTTTTACTCATCCACTGTGTAATGCTGGATAGGCAATTTATCAAGGGATTTAGGGCATCAGTATGATCTGGTGCTACAGATAAATATAACTGAGTGTCATCAGCATAACAATGAAAATTCACTCCATGATCACAAATAACTTTTCCAAGTGGCAGCATATACAGACAAAACAGTAAAGGACCAAGAATAGAACCCTGAGGAACACCAGACAAAATGTCATGCTTTTCTGAAACACGGTCACCGAGACTAACAGAATATCTTCTGCCAGTAATGTAAGTATTAAACCAGTTCAGGGCTGTGCCTGAGAGACCAATCCAATTTTCAAAACGGGTTAGAAGTATCCCATGATCGACTGTATCAAAGGCAGCACTCAGATCAAGAAGTACAAGAATAGACATTTTTTTATTATTGGCACTCACTCTTAAGATCATTGATTACTTTTAGAAGCGCCGTTTCAGTACTTTATCCCCTTCTAAAACAATCTTGTTGTCCTGTAAGGATGCATCCAATGGTTTAAAGACTGCTTTTTCCAATATCTTACTCAGAAAAGGCAGGTTGGAAATAGGCCTAAAATTGCTCAAAACAGAAGAATCAAGATTATGCTTCTTTAGTAAGGGCTTCACTAGAGCCGTTTTGAGTGCCTCTGGAAAGATGCCCGTTTCTAGAGAGCAATTTACAATATCCAGTACATCACCGATCAAACTATCCAAGACCTCCTTAAAGTAGTGGGAATTGCATCCAGGGAGCAAGTGGATGACTTCAGTTCCCCTCCCCTTTTTAGATTTTTAGAAGCCAAACAGGTGTGGGCTTGGTTAGTACTTGGATGGGAGACCTCCTGGGAAAATGAAGTTGCTGCTGGAAGTGGTGTTGGTGGGCCAGTAGGGGGCAGTCTTCCCTCTGGTAAAATAAGGTGCAGTGATGGGGGCACTGTGCTGTAGGAGAAAAATTTGCTCCCTCTCCACCTCAGCTGATGTGTGGTGAGCATTTTGGCACAAAATGGCTGCTGTTGCACCACTCAGGTGGGTGCTACACATTGGTGGTGGTTGAGGCGAGTTTCCCCCTCATCATTGTAAATTGCTTTGAGTGTCAAGAAAGGCACTATAGCCAATTTAAACTTGAAAGCAGTACACCCTCGTACCTTTTCACCCGTGTGTTCTCTTTTATTGATGTATTATCCACCACAGTTAATTTGTGCTTAAACAAATAATTTATGAGGTCTCGAAAATGAATGGGAGTGAATGGGGAGCCTGACAACCGGGACTACTGGGGATGGCGTTAATGGTCAGCAGGGACAGCTAGTTGCTCGTATTCACGCTGTGCAAATATAATGGGGTAGGCGCCACAAAATTACTTGTCACACGAAGGTGAAATATCCCCTCAAAGCCCGTAAAACAATTTTTATAATGATAAATTCAGAATCAATATTTATTTTTAGGGAAAAGCAATACTTTTATTCTGCATCTTTAATCAAGCTCTGTGGATGCATTATATAAAAAAATGTTGTCTCCATAAAAATGTTATATCTAAAGCAGGGGTTCTCAAACTGCGGCCCTCGAAAACATTTTGCGGGGCCCGTGTTAAGTCCACATGAAAGTGTTATATTAGAAATCACTAATGGTTCATTTTAATGCAATACTGTACCTTTAAATGTTTTACCAGCGGCACTTAGCAACTAAAGCGGGCATTATACTGTTAGCTAGTTATCGAGAAGGTTTGATCGGTGGACTTCTGACAGTATCTTATCTTCATTAATATTTGCAGTATAATTGCTAGCTGAAACTGAAAAATGTCTGTTTTGTAGAGGCATTATCTCTTCATCAGCACTTCCAGCGTGTTTTTTGCTTGCATTTTTTTTTCTCTCCATGTGATATACTGTGATGCGTTTTTTTTCCTTGCCGTTACAGGGAGCAAAATGCATACAGAACTAAACGGGAGTTATGGGACATTGATAGACGGTTTGCTTGTTAATTATTCAAGTAAATTCAAGTAAAGAAAACAGATTGTCATGCAACTTAAGAATCTAAAGAGGGCTAGATGCCCAGAAACTGACAAAATGGAGAACCTCCTTTTATATTATTATTTGTTAGATAGACTGCTTATTAATTAGAGAACCTGTAACTTCACAAAATGTTTAAAAAAAAAAAAAAAATCCCCAGTGGAGTACACATTCAGAATCTGTAGTGAATAAAATGGACGGTTTTGCACTTCATTTAGATTTCATGAGTATATTTTTCTCTTGTGCGGCCCATCCAATGCAGGCTCCCTTAATTGGCCCTCTGTCACCAAAACTTTGAGAATCCCTGATCTAAAGGCTTTAAATATGCATTCCCATATGCACACATTTTGATCACTCACTTGTGTGTATGCATGTTGAGCTGGTCTTGCTGCAGCTGCCGTTTGGAAGGACTGTTTTGATGTGGAAATTATATTCCATCCCAGGTTTCAGATCAGAGAGGGCAGCAGTGGTGGTGTTGGATGCACATTTATATGATCTGGGCTCTTCTCCTTCACAGCCGTAGGTGATGTGGATCTCATAAGAAACTCCCTCCATGCTGACCGGGCTTTCCCAGCACAGTGTCACTGACCTGGTCTTCACATCAGTGGCTCTCACCTTCCCAGGGGCAGATGGCTCTATTTGAGAGAACAGAGGGAATTTAACATTGCATTTAGCAAAAAACCTGGATGTTTGTGTCAGGTTTTATACATTTAGATGGAATTCTACGGTATAAAAAAAAAAAAAGATAATGATTTACTAAAGGTTTGCGTGTACAAAAACATGTGTAAAACTGTTACCACCCACAAAAAAATCATCCGAGGTGATCAACTGACGAGGTGTAGAGGTCTGCGTGTGCCAATATAGAAAGAAACATTGATTTCTAATTTTTGCGGGTTAGCCTGAATTAATATGCAAAATTGGGCGTCCCTACGTTATTTCACAAAATTGTGGGAGGTGGTCATGCAAATAGAATACTTTAGCACGTGTAAAGTAAGTCTGAAAGGAAGTTTGGGAAAGGTATTTGCCGGTGCATTTTAGTACAAATGGAAACAGGTATCAAAAGCACGGAAACAATTAGATGATAGCTGTCATTGTAGCAAGACACATACAGGTGTTTGGAATATCTAAAACTGAACATTATGAATGATTGCGTAACAATGGGGGCTAATTAACTGGCCCATTCCAACGCTCAAAAAATACACAAGAGAATTTTTGGAAAACCTACATTGGCTACATCCTGAACAGTAACAATATTTTTTTAAATCATGAAGCAAATCGTGTTACAGAATACAAGAGTAACTAGTACTTGAATAAAAATTATCTATTTGTCACAATCCACAATGGCCACATTTTATTGGAAAACAAACGTTGTAATATAAATCACCAGAAAGAGTTACCTCATAGCACCATATACGAGTCATTCTATGTCAAATGAGCCAAGAATTTCCATCGTCCCCTCAGATTTTGTTCAAATTTTAGGAAATGAATGAGACCATGTGAAACAAACAGAAATTAATTTTTGTTGCACTAGGCCTCTTAATTAGTGAGATACATGTTTTTGAGCAAATTAGCGATTTAATTACCTCACAAATTAAAACACCCATATCTCAGAAACTAAAGCACATAGAGAACTGATTGAAGCTCATCAGTAGCCCTATTGATTGGTATACATTGGTACCCATCTCCTAAAATTAACCAGAAAAAAAATTGATTATAAAGTTAAAAGATGAATCATTTTTATTTTTTATTTTCCCTCTAATTCATGTCGGAGGTACTTTTTGAAGTAAACAATCTTCCCTGTAAATTTGGTGATGGGCACTAACAATTTCTGAGCAATGAGCAATTATGTATTGCAAGTCCATTCGAAAATCGTCAAAATTTTAATAAATAATACCATCAAAAACTGGCAAAACCACCAGGGTCCTTAAGCCTTGATTTTCTTTTTCCAATGCAGAATGGGCAGCCATTGTTTCTTTGAGATCGTACATGTTCTTCCTGTCACTGTGGTTGGTTGAGGGTCATTCCGTGTCACTTCAATGCGATTTTGCACCCGACCCTCACAGATTAAAATTATATTTGGTGTGATGATTTGCCTATATGAGAAACCCCCAGAACTGAATTTTTTTTGTAATTTGGTCATTAGTTTATTTACAGTAAATGCATTTTTTTTCCTGGACAGGCCATCTTCAAAAAATCATAACTGCAAAACTAAGAGCACCCATCACAAAATTTGCCAAGATTCTTAGATCATAAACTAACATTTGAAAAAAAATTATGAAATTTGAAGCGTACCCATTTTCGCAATTCAAGATCAAAGGTAAATTCATTACGCATTTTCCCTGTGATTCATGCTACGATTTTTGTTTTACTTTATGAAATGGAGGCCATCAAAATAGCTTTAAAATTATGTAAAACTTGGCTTTGTAGGTGCTATACTTTTGGCGATATAAGTATTTAAGGTTTGGAGGTCATGCTAATTAGTCAAAGGTTTGTTGACCCCTACCACAAAAACTAACGAGCCAAATTACAATAAAATTCAGTTCTGGGGGTTTCTCATATAGGCAAATCATCACACCAAATATAATTTCAATCTGTGAGGGTCGGGTGCAAAATCGCGTTGAAGTGACACGGAATGACCCTCAACCAACCGCAGTGACAGGAAGAACCTATACGATCTCAAAAAAAGAAACAATGGCTGCCCATTCTGCATGGAAAATGAAGGCTTAAGAACCTGGTGGTTTTGCCAGTTTGTGATGGTATTATTTATTTTAGCCGATTTTTTAATGGACTTGCAATACATTTTTACAAATTTACAGGGAAGCTTGTTTACATCAAAGTACCTGACGAATTGTAGGAAAAATAAAACTTTTTTTTTTTTTCTTCCATCTTTTAACTTTATAATCTGTGATACATTTTTTCTGGTTCATTTTAGGTTCACATACCAATCCATAGGGCTACTGATAAGCGTCAACATTGAACAAAATCTGAGGGGTCAAGGGAAATTCTTGGCTCATTTGACATGGAATGAGCTCATGATATTAAATATGCATTCCCATATGCACACATTTTGATCACTCACTTGTGTGTATGCATGTTGAGCTGGTCTCGCTAGAGCCAACATTTTGAAGGACTGCAGTGATGTTGAAATTATATTCCATCCCAGGTTTCAGATCAGAAAGGACAGCAGTAGTGGTGTTGGATGCACATATATATGATCTGGGCTCTTCTCCACAGTCGTAGGTGATGTGGATCTCATAACAAACTCCCTCCATGCTGACCGGTCTTTCCCAGCAGAGTGTCACTGATGTGGTCATCACATCGGTTGCTCTAACACTCCCAGGGGCAGATGGCTCTATTTGAGAGAACACAGGGGGGATTTATCACTTTTCAGCCTGCTAACATTCCATTTAGCAAGAAACCTAAAAAAGTACAGGATGTATGTAAGTTTTTATACATTTACTGCAATTCTACAATTGTTACGACCCCGGCTCGAAGGGCCACAACACAAAGGACTTCAAACACAAAAAGACAACTTACAAAATGTTATTAAAATATCACAATAGAGACATAAAAAGGACAAAGACACAACAAACAGACAGACCAACAGACAGTGAGACACGACGGCCGGCGGTTTTGCACTAGACAGCGTTGGAACCACGGTAGCCAACCTTCCCAAATTAAAAACAATGTTTTATATATGAACATTTGAGAAGATTTTTTTCTCAAAGCCCTAGGCAAGATTTGAGATACTTTCATATAAAGCTAAAGCCATAATCAGTACATTACTGGGTAAGAAAGCCTATAGTGGATTATGATATTTTAAATATATCTTTTTTCCAACACAACTTTTTTTTTGTTCTGTGACTCACAATCTGTTAATTTTATACACAAGCCTGCATGATCAGACTTTTCTTTTCGGGGAAAAAAACAAAAAAAAACACGTACAAATTCATCCATATCAAGAGCCGATGTAATTACCTTCTCATGAGGAAGAATTAGCCGTTTTTTCCCCCACCCGTGCAGCATGGTGCGGCGGAAGGGGGTTAAGACGCAATATCAGTTTCACTCTTTCCTAATCAAGGTAATGTACGATTGCCCATTATGTTTGTGCTTTTAATAAAAAAAATAAAAAAAGAATCTACTCGCTACATGGCTATTGTTATGTTCTGAGTTTGTTTTTGTAATTCAGTCATGTTTAGTATTGTCCGTTTCTGTAGCATACACTTTTCCATGTTTTCCGCAGCCTTGCGTTCTGTGCTATATCTCTCGCTCCCTCTCACGGAGTTTTTACTTTCGTTTCTGTACACTTCGTTTGTATTACCCTGCACTACTAATTATTATATAGGACTTATTTATTACTAACCGGCTAAACACGGGTGTGGTTAACTAATCTACTAACGTCAGGGTTTAATAGAATTATTACTAACACAAACTAACAATTTAGTTCTCATCACGTTTCCACAGCTGTTTAGTGTTTCCTTACGTATCCAGTCATTGTCTTGTTAACTAATTTACTAACGACAGGGCTAGGATAGGATAACTACTAACGATTTACTAATTGCCTGGTTATGTGTCTCAGCTCAAGATGTTTTCCATTTCCTGCTATTCTCAAGCTAAGTGTTTGCACCTGTCTACACATGCATTTATACCTGCTGTCTTTGTTCCTCGTCGCGAGTTCGTCATCTAATTTCACGTGAGTCCGTTTCTAGTTAGCATATCTGTTTCCGAGTCCGTTTCGAGTTAGTATCTGTTTCCGAGTCTGTTTCGTGTTTATGTTCGGTTTTTGTTTGTTTTTGTTTATTCCGAGTTAGTTAGTTTTTGTGGTCTGTTCTTTTGCTATTGTTTTTCTTCTGACTGATTTCCTGGCTTCGACCTCTGTCCGTGTTCTCGCGACCCTTCTGGATATTGTTTTTGTACCTCTGCCGTGTCTCCCCGTTATCGACCCCTGCCTGTTTTGACTTCCCCTTGGACTCTGTTTTTGTACTTTAATCTACTTTAATCTGAGATTAAACCTGGGTTATCGCACTCCTGCCTGCGTTTGGGTTCCTGTTCCATCGGATCGTAACAGCTATACCCCATGACGTGTCATGCCTATACTGCAACATGAGCCACATCTGGACTTCAGGGAAGTAGCTATTTCACAAAGTGGAATAACAAAATTCCACATAAAACACGTAGGCTAGCCTACTTTAATCCATATCAAGAGCCCATGTAATGGCCTTCTCACGAGCAAGAATAACCAGGTTTTGTTTTCACCCATGCAACATCATGGGAAGGGGTTAAAGACGCAAGTTAACTTGGAGAAATAACTAGTGATGTGCAGTTCGCGAAATCGTTTTTGAACGACTATGCTGAGTCGTCTGAGTCGACTCGACAGTTCGAGGGAATCGTGCTTACCACGGCTCTGGCTTTTGGCTCTGGCTCTGCCTGCTTTCTACTACAGCCAGGAGCCGCGTCACTAGTTGTAACCTAGGTTGAGCGGCAGTAGTGATGCGCCCAACAAAATAGGTCGCACGAATCTTTTATAATCATTTAAGAATACATTTTAATTTGATGTAGCAATATTGCACACATTTTTGATAATTAGATAATCGCCCCAGCTCGTTCCAAATTATTACATGGCTACTGCTAATGGTTAAAAGATGTACCTACAGTCGCCTGCTACCAAACTGATCAGCACGAAATCAACTCGACTCAGCCGTGAACCGCGGCAATATCCCACGGCTCCAGAGCCGTGACACAAACCGAAGTCCTTTCGAGTTTTAACAGAGCAAATGCTGTAGCCGACACGATTAATAATCGGGTTTAGCCTACTCAGCGTCGGATCAACAAGAAACCTTGACCAAAGTATTCTGTTATATCTAACGACAGTCTGAGACGCCAACTTTGTATTACGAAATTATTACATGTGGCTGTTTGTAACCGAATTGCAGTATAAAACAGAATACATATGCGATTGTGTTCAGCAAATAGGCTACTTCTTATTTAAAGTGGTGGCATTTTTATTTTAGAACTCATGACCAACACAATAGTGAACAGATAAATACAATTTTGTAAAATAGAATCGGCTAAATAAATCGCCTAATGGTTCAAATAAACATACTGTATGGTGTCCAAATAAATCTTTACCAAATCTACCATTTAAAACTAAAACGAAACGGGCTCCTGTACACACGCACCAAGATCTGGCTTGTTTGTCGGATTTGGCTGGCTATCTCTCCTATACAGTCATCCATCCACCACATTTTCAGTAGGCTACTGGATTCTAGGATCTGATTAATAAGATTTATATTTGCATAGACTAATAAAATAGCTATAGCCTATGCAAATATCGCCTAACCATGCCATGTCTTTCTTCTGCTAAAATAACGGAGATGGGAAAGTCGTAGATAAATGTAAACTGGATGCGATTGGAAACTAGCTTGAAAAGTAAGGGGGAGTGAACAGAAAACATTGAGCATAGGCTATTAAAAATGAGCATCAATCAGGTGATTTAGGTCTGAATAAAATATCAAAGCTAGTTTACTAACTTAATTTGCTACCACACCAGCTAGACTCTGCTGTCTGAAACGGCTTCAAATTCCAGCTGGCGCCGCTGGGAGAAAAAGATGCGGCTCGGGTAGTTCGAAAATATCAACCAAACGAACGGCTCTACCGTTAGGCGGAAGTACCAAAAGCTTGCAACTCTGACTCGGAACCGACTCTTCAAACCGAACGGTCAGTGTTGCCAACTCCTCTGTAAGGAAAGTAGCTGTTGGCTCTCCCAAAAGTAGCTAGAAGTAGCTAGATGACGTAATCAACTAATTTGCATAATATGCAATTCTGAAAGAGGCAAAATGAATAGAAAAAAAAAGACAGAGTGAATTATTTAAACAAAAACATATCTATGTACTTAGCTACTATAACTAACTGTACAAAATCATCGTCTGTGATTGGCCGTAAGCTGCGCACGCGCGATTCATTTGCAGGCAGCGCTTGCTCAGAGCGGTCACGGTGTCCGCTCCGCTGGCTGCTACAGCAGGCTGGGACTGCTGTGTGAGTGGTGAGGAGGAAGGGACGGCAAAGCTCGCTGTACTCGGCTCTCGTGAACTCGGTCGTAACGTGAACCGCGGAACGGGATATGTTAGATGCTTTTGCAGTACTTTGTCAACACAATTATTCCCCAAATATTCCCCAAATGACAAGAAAAACTCGCTAGATTTGTCGCTGGTCGCTTTTGACTAATTAAGTCGCCAAGGGGGTCTGGAAAGTCGCCAGATATAGTGACAAAGTCGCCAAGTTGGCAACACTGCGAACGGTACAGAAAGCGCAGACAAAAAAAAAGAGCCGAACTGCCCATCACTAGAAATAACTTGCCGCAGATGAAACTGATAATATCCAATTTCCAAACAGTCACATGCACAAGGGGGTGGTCAGTAGGTGACATGAGGCGGGCTGTAGGCAGCCCACCCAATCAGAAGTTAGAAACGGTACTAGTATTTTATGTGCCATTTTTCCATTGGCTGAACAAAACATTTTTCTCTTAACTTTTGATTGGGTGGGCAAGACGCGCGTTTGGGTGGGCTGAGCCCACCCCTGCTCATCGCTACCGCTGGCCTTGGCCCTCAGCCTCCGGATTTCCTAGCGAGTCTGTTTTTACACAATTACTTAAAAATATCACTAGCACATCAAACAAAAGTACTCTATAAAACACAAAGCTTTCACAAGGGACAGAATACAACAGCAAAGTAGCCAAAAACTAACAAGCAGCTTACTACCAAAATGTTCCTTCTGGAAACACAAAGCGGCATTCAAAAGATGTGAATATGCTCGCGTCAAAACGGTCTTCCGAATGGGGATGCAGAAGCACAATCAGCAAACGCGCACCCCTACACCACGGCAACAACCACGACAAAATCCAAAATGGTAAGCGTGGCATACTACCTGAAACAAACACCACAATGCTACTTTAAAATAAGCTCCAGCACGGCAGCAAAAGCTGGCAACGTGAATGAAGTTAACCAAATGGAAAATTAACCAACCTCGAGCTAGCGAACACCATGCTCTCATAAAAATCCACAACAGGTGTCGGTAATTTCCAATCAAGATTCAGGTGAGCCGAAGGAACCTCATTAGCATGCAAAAATGTAAAGGGCCGCACTCACGAGGCAGCATAGGGACGTAACACAATATAAACAATACAAAGACAACACATACAACCCCTGGCAAAAATTATGGAATCACCACACTTAGAGGATGTTCACCCAGCTTTTTTACTTTACATTACAGGCATTTAGCAGACGCTCTTATAAGGCCAGTTCCTTAACCATTATACTACACTGCCGCCCCAGTGCTACTTCGTAGCAAATAAACAAATCACAGATATGACACAAAACCATTTTTGTTTAATAGCTGAACATTCTGGTTTCGTGAAACATACCTCAAACAAATTAAATTAAATGATTTTAATGGCATATTTTTTTCCCAGATCAAGTAGAGGAAAACATTATAGAATCACTCTATGTTGAGGAAAGAATTATGGAATCATCAACAAAAAAAATCGCAATTGGTACTTTGTTGCTCCTCCTCTGGCTTGTATGACGACCTGAAATATTTGAGGCATGGACTTCACTAATGAAAAACGATATTCTCCATCAAGCTGGTTCCAGCTCTTTCTCAAATAGCTCAGATCAGCTTTGCAGGGTGGAGCTTTTTCATGGACCAATTTCCACCATATATTTTCAATGGGATTGAGTTTGTTTTGCTGGCCATGTCATTGAGTTCATATGCCTTTCCTGAAGAAGAGCTTTAACAGCCTACACCAAGATGAAGTCCCTCCACTTCTTGGCTCTCACTGAGACCTGGATCACTCCAGATAACACGGCCACTCCAGCTGCTCTGTCGGATGGCTACTCCTTTTCACACACCCCCAGGGCCTCTGGCCGAGGCAGGGGCACTGGTTTACTTGTATCTCAGTCCTGGAAATTCAACTTGTATCACACCAGCGTGCAACCACCTGCCCACTGGACCCCATCCCATCGGCAGTCCTCCAGTCTATATCCGGTGAGGTCCTTCCATATCTGTCCTCCATTATTAACACCTCCTTAACCTGTGGGTATTTTCCTGCTGTTTTCAAAACTGCCCGTGTTACCCCACTCCTTAAGAAACCTAGCTTGGACCCCTCTGATGTCAGAAATTATCGTCCTGTGTCTTTCCTGTCCTTCCTGTCAAAAGCTCTTGAACGAGCTGCCCTTAATCAACTGTCTGTTTTTCTCCACCAGAACAACCTTATCGACCCTCATCAGTCCGGTTTCAGAACCGGGCACTCTACTGAAACTGCGCTCCTGGCTGTGACTGAGGCACTCGCCACTGCTAAAGCCTCCTCCCTCTCCTCTGTCATGAGAGCCTCCTCCCTCCTCCCTCTTTCCCTTCTCGCAAGCCTACCAGCCTGTGCCATTCTGCCCCTACAACTGGTCCAGAACGCGGCTGCTCGGCTTGTGTTCAACCTCTCGAAGTTCTCGCACGTTACCCCCCTGCTGAGGTCACTCAACTGGCTGCCCGTCGTGGCCAGAATCAAGTTCAAAGTTCTGACCCTGGCCTACACTGCAGCCAAAAGGTCAGGCCCCTCCTACCTACAGGACTTGATCCAGCACTACGCTCCTGCTCGACCACTTCGCTCTGCTGCTGTTGGTTTTCGTTTGGCTTTTCTACGTGTAAATCCCATTTAATTCAGCCGATTTCTTACAGTTCGGTCACAAACATCGACTCCTGTTTCCGCCCATTTGTTTTTCATTTGTTTTGTTGTGCATTTTCTATTTTCAAGGCATATTGCTTTCAGTTTTTTATCCTGACGCTTTGATGTCTTCCTTGGTCTACCCCAGGGGTGGCCAAATCCAGGCCTCGCGGGCCGGTGTGTATGCATGTTTTTGCTGCCGCCAGTTAACAATTATTTAATTAGCCCAATCGTTTATACGATCTGATATTTTAATCTACATATCTGCGATATGAACAGCAGCTGATGAATGTTCTTGTGCCGGTATGCGTGTATTGTAGCATTTTATCGTTCTGTAATTTACAAGTGAATCGGTGATTGTGTGTAAGACTAATTAGCTGATTGAACCGTGGTAACTGGTGGCAGTAAAAACATGCATACACACCGGCCCGCGAGGCCTGGATTTGGCCACCCCTGGTCTACCCGTATGTTTTCCTCTTATAACCTTCATATTTTGTTTATACTTGCACCAAATTTTAGACACAGCTGACTGGGAACAACCAACATCTTTTGCCACACTCTGTGTTGGATTTCCTTCTTGAGTTTTATAATCATTTCAATTGTTTCAATTGACAACTCTCTTATTGGGGCCATGTTTCCTTTCTATTAGCCAAGTCCAACAGCTTGTTAAGGTCTTTAAGCACTTTCTTTTAACTGCAGACTAATTTGCATTTTTAGACTTGTGCCGGTATTTGTATTTGTATAGAAAAACAAAGGTAATTCCATATTTTTTTCCTCTACTTGATCTGGAAAAAAATATTCCATTAATTAAAATTTATTTGAATTTGTTTTTATGTTTTCTTTTATTTGAATGTTTCACGAAGCCAGAATGTTCAGCTATTAAACAAAAATGTTTTGTGTCATATCTGTGATTTGTTTATTTGCTACGAAATAAAAAAATATGGGTGAACATCCTCCAAGTGTGGTGATTCCATAATTTTTGCCAGGGCTTGTATACACACACTTGTATACGGCACAGGTTCTCAAACTCGGTCCTCAGGCCCCCCTATGTATGATGGTTTTCGTTCCAACCACAATTGCGATACGAGAATTTTAACAAGCTGTTAATTTTCCTTAATTGCACTTTATGTTTTCATGGATTATTAACCCTCTTAAACCAAATTGTCAGAAAATAGCTATGCATGCCATGTAGAATAAATGCCCCATGTTCATATTTTGCTTATTGTGCTATATTGCAAACAACTCCATAAAGAGTTAAAATGTTACAACTGATCAAATTAAAGACTGAGGTGAATCAATATGCTCCTAATTAGGTCGTTGAACACATGTTCTTTTATAATTATGTTTCCGTAAACTTATTAACAGAATGCAGGTTTGGCTCATTATAAATTGGCGTTGTCTTTGATTTGTTCATTATCAACCAAATGGTTAGTTTTTGTGGCCATGTGTCCATACTTTTTGACCAATTAGGAGCCTATTGATTCACCTAGGCCTTTCATTTGCTCAGTTTTGTTACCTCTTTTAATGAAACTGTTTGCAATATAGCACAATAAGCTAAATGTGAACATGAGACATTTATTCTACATGGCATGCATAGCCATTTTCTTACATAATTTAGCTTAAGAGGGTAAGTTATCCATAAAAACTGTAACCGTAAAACTGTTACCACCCGCAAAAAGGTGTAAAAAGAGGTGTAAAGAGAATCGCGTGTGCTAAAATTGAAAGGTACATTATTTCACGAAATAGTGGGAGGTGGATTACTATTATTTCAAATGCATTACTTTAGCACGTGTAAAGTCTGAAAGGAAGTTTGGGAAAGGTATTTGCGGGTGCATTTTAGTACAAATGGAAAGCAGGTATTAAAAGTACGGAATCGATTAGATGACGGCTTTCATTGTAGCAAGACACGTACGGGTGTTTGGAATATCCATAGCTGAACATTCTGAATGACTGCGGAACAATGGGGGCTAATTAACTGGCCCATTCTAACACTCAAAGTACACAAGAAGAGAATTCGTAGATAGCCTACATCGGCTACATCATGAACAGTAAGAATATTTTTTTAAATCATGAAGCAAATTGTATTACAGAATACAAGAGTAACTAGTACTTGAATAAAACAAGTAATACAACGTCTATTATAACAAACAGTGAATAACAAGTAAATCAAAACCCATGATCAAAGGGAAATGCGAGTTAGCATAGTTATGATCATTTCAGTCCTGACAAACATCTTTAACTCCCGGCAGAAACTAAGACATCCAGTGAAACAGTTTGTAATAAATCGCCAGCTCGTTCATTGGGAATGGAAGCTGCATTTCTACATTTATGTAAAATAAAAATGATCTATGTAAAGTCACAATCCACAATAGCCACATTTTATTGTTAAACAAATGCTGTGATAACCAGAAAAATGGTTACCATCATAGCACCATATACAATGCCCTCCACTGTTGTTGGCACCCCTGGTAAAGATTAGTAAAAAGGGTTATAAAAAATTCACCGTTTGGTGACTTAGCTTAGTAACTACACAACCCAAAGTTCTACCAAACTTCAGTTGTGCTTTAAGGCTTGTTTGATACGTCAAACCCTTGATGACTTATAGCCATTTTACCAACCATGTACCAACCATACTGTTCCAGCATAATTTACAGCTAAATCTTGTCTCACCCCCCAATTCCCATCAAGATCCATTCAAATGCAGAGACATTATAGTATCGCTTGTAAGAGTACCAGGAAATAAAATGTCAAGAGTCTTTTGATGTTGTTGGGTCACAGACATCAGGAAGTCATGGCAATGAAAGGATATGTGACCAAATATTAAAAATGATTACTTTATTCCATATATAAATGCAGGGGTGCCAATAATTGTGGCACACATGGTTTTGTTAAAAATAATTATTTATTTATGAGGGATTTTCTTATAAATCTTTTTTTTTTTTAAATTATAACCCTTTTTACTCATCTTTACTAGGGGTTGCCAATAATAGTGGAGGGCACTGTATATATGAGCTTTTAAATGACAATTATAAATATTAAATATGCATTCCCATATGCACACATTTTGATCACTCACTTGTGTGTATGCATGTTGAGCTGGTCTTGCTGCGGCTGCCATTTGGAAGGACTGCAGTGATGTTGAAATTATATTGCATCCCAGGTTTCAGATCAGAAAGGACAGCAGCGGTGGTATTAGGTGCACATTTATATGATCTGAGCTCTTCTCCTTCACAGCCGTAGGTGATGTGGATCTCATAAGAAACTCCCTCCATGCTGACCGGTCTTTCCCAGCACAGTGTCACTGACCTGGTCGTCACATCAGTGGCTCTCACCCTCCCAGGGGCAGATGGCTCTATTTGAGAGAACAGAGATGGAATTGCTCATTTATTTTAGCCTGCTAACATTGCATTTAGCAAGAAACCTAATAAAGTACAGGATGTTTATGTAAGACTTTATACATTTACATGCAATTCTACAATTGTTACGACTAGGGATGTGACTTCAAACCGGTTAAACGTTAAATGTTAACAAAAATGCTACACGTTTAGGCAAATCTCTAGACGTTTATGCGCAATTTAAAAACAAAATTGACAACATAAAAAAAAAATTCTAAACATGTCCTTTTAACTTTTTTTTTTTTACTGTGATTGTCGTAGGATCATGTTTAAAATTAGACGATTAATGATGATCTGGGGTTGGCGAGGTAACGTTAGACTAACAGGAGAAATAGCCTATAGGTTCCTTGATCAGCTCTCGGGCGATAACGTGTGTGCATGGCGTAACTCAAACTGACTTTCCTCAAAATGCTTCGAAAAAAGTACTATTTGGTCTCACTTTGAGCAGATTATACAAAATACTTAAATGTAAACTTTTCGACACATAGCTAACATACTCCAACAGCAAACATTGAGGGCTTTCACTTTGAAAATGTGCGACAATAAGACAAGAACGCGTGACCAGGTTGATTGTACACCCAATATCCATTGTGTAAAATGAGGGCTTCAGCAAGCTGATGGCTTATGTTGAGCCAGGATATGCGACGCCGATGAAAAGCCTAAACGCAAGAATTGACAAGACCTATTCATGAGTAAATTAAGACTAGTATTTTGTCTAAACGTGAATGGCAGTAGCCTATCAATATTATGGTAATGTTCTATATAACACAACATACTTTTACGCGAGGTGATGTTTTAGCTTTTAATTAAAGCAGTGACTTGATTTTTTTCGCACGGTATTGCTATAACCTGTGGTTATTTTCACATGGAATTTAACAGGAAGTAAAAGACACAGGTGTTGTGCCTAATTCAGTTCCCCCAGGGCGTTTCTGTGACCGTGTCGCTTTCCTCGCAAGTGCACATGCCAACCCTAGGTCCATTTCGCCAACGAGAACGTTCTCCGTTTCACAGAGCGCGCAATTCAAAATGAGCTCGTCTCTGTGTGTGAATTACAAACGTGACCTGCGACTTCCTTTCCATCGTGAGCGAGCGTTTCACTGTCCCTCTTTTTTGCGGTATCTACACATGCAGAGTATATATATAGGCCTACGCTACGAAAATGTGGAAAATCTTGCTAGAATGCAGCGTTTCTGCTCTCGCAATGTAGATAGTAGGCTAACTGGCTTGATATTACCGAAATAGCCACATAGATAGATAGGATAGAACTGCACAGATTATGCATTTGGGCTGTTTATACCAACTGGAATGAGGAAAATAAAGGGCAAACCCACCACATTATTCAGGAATGTAGTCACAGTAACTAAATGTACCTTTTAGGTTTCATTATCAGGAGGCTACTATATCAAGCAGTCTCACCTTGCCAGAATCACATTGAAAATGTGACTTTGAAATTGGTTTTATGTTTAAATCAATGAAACATATCATCTTTAACTTATTTTTAAAGTTTCCCTGTCTGACCTACAGTGCATACGGAAAGTTTTCAGACCCTTTCAAGTTTTCCACATTTTGTTATGTTTTAGACTCATCTTAAAATGGATTCAATTCCTCCCCCCCCCCCCCCCCCCAATCAAGCTACACTCAATAACCCACAATGACAAAGTGAAAACATGTTTTTAGAAATTTTCGCTAATTTATTAAAAATCTAAAACTGACATTTTCCATTTACATAAGTATTCATACCCTTTGCTTTAACGTATTTTTAAAGTATCATATTTCATATTTGGTCGCATATCCTTTGCATGCTGTTACTTCCTGAAGTCTGTGACCCATCAACATCAAAAGACTCTCGATACCTTATTTTCAGGTACTGTTCCAAGCGATACTATAACCTCTGCATTTGAATTGATCTCTATGGGAATTGGGGGGTGAGACTAGATTCAGCTGTAAATTACGCTGGTACAGTATGGAACACATGACTGGCGAAATGGCTGTAAGTCATCAAGGGTCTAAGGCAGCGGTGTCAAACTCATTCCATTGAGGGCCGAGTGTATGCAAGTTTTTGTTTTAACCATGCTCTACACCAGCTAATTCCACTAATTAGTGCACCTCCTTGGTTGAAGAGCTGAGCTAATTAGTGAAATCAGCTGGTGTAGGGCACAGTCGGAACAAAAACCTGCATACACTCGGCCCTCGATGGAATGAGTTTGACATCCCTGGTCTAAGGTATCAAACGAGCCGCAAACCATCACTCTGTTGCCAGATATGGAGTAGATGTGGATGGATCACTTTAACGGTCGTTTCTCCTGACTTTTCCCCCCCCATAGAGTTCTATAGGAAAATTAGTCAGGAGAAACAACCCTTGCAGTGATCCATCCACATCTACTCAATATCTGGCAACAGAGTGATGGTTTGGGGCTCGTTTGATAGCTCAGACCCTTGATAACTTACAGCCATGTGTTCCATACTGTACCAGTGTAATTTACAGCTGAATCTAGTCTCACCCCCCAATTCCCATAGAGATCAATTAAAATGCAGAGAGGTTAATGTATCGCTTGGAACAGTACCTGAAAATTAGGTATCGAGAGTCTTTTGATGTTGACTTCAGGAAGTAACAGCATGCAAAGGATATGCGACCAAATATGAAATATACTTTAAAAATACGGTAAAGCAAAGGGTATGAATACTTATGTAAATGAGAAATTTCAGTTTTAGATTTTTTATAAATTAGCAAAAATTTCTAAAAACATGTTTTCACTTTGTCATTATGGGCTATTGGGTGTAGATTGATGAGAAAAAAAGAATTTAATTAATTTTAAGAGGAGTCTTAAAACCCGCTCTACCTCCTGAGCCACAGCCGCCCCCAAAGCCGAGTTCAAAATTATATGTTTAATTCATTTAAACATAAAACCAATTTTCAATGTGATTCTGGCAAGGTGAGACTGCTTCATATAGTAGCCTCCTGATAATGAAACCTAAAAGGTACATTTACGTTACTGTGACTACATTCCTGAATAATGTGGTGGGTTTGCCCTTTATTTTCCTCATTCCAGTTGGTATAAATAGCCCAAATGCATAATCTGTGCGGTTATATTTTATCCGTGTGGCTATTTCGGTAATATCTTGCCAGTTAGCCCCATGTACTTCGCGAGAGCAGAAACGCTGCATTCTAGAAGGATTTTCCACATTTTCGTAGCGTAGGCCTATATACCCTGCATATGTAGGTAGATACCACAAAAAAGAGGGACAGAGAAACGCTCGCCCACGATGGAAAGGCAGTTGCAGGTCAAGTTTGTAATTCACAGAGACGAGCCAATGTTGAATTGCGCACTCTGTGAAACGGAGAACTAATCACTAGTTCTCATTGGCGAAATGGACCTAGGGTTGGCATGCGCACTTAAGGAAAACGACACACAGAAACGCCCTGGGGGAACTGAATTAGGCACAACACCGGCATATTTACTGGCGCGGGAGCTTCCAGTCCGTAAAAGTTATACATAGCTAGCCTAGCACATTCGGACGGGAATAAGAACGGAGATCCAGGTAATAATTAGCCTGCCCCACGTCCCCCGTACAACGTATCCCGTCCCAATAGGGCTTCTCATTACTTAAATATTTTGTCTTTTGTGTAGAATATAGGCCTACATCTTTATTTTTTTGAAAGATTCAAAGCCAGCACATTATTGCGCCCGTTATATGCTCTCAATGCTGTAGTATTTTAGTCCCCCACCCCACCTTGACGTTTAAACCATTTTTGCACAGTGTAAACGGTGTGTTTTTATTATGAGTTTCGCCCATCCCTAGTTACGACCCATTTTTATACAGTATGGTTATGACCCCGGCTCGAAGGGCCGCAACACAAAGGATTTCAAACAAAAAGGGAACTTACAAAATGTTTTTAATTAAAATATCCCAATAAACATGAAAAAGGACACAACATAAACGGGTTTTTACAGACCAACAGACAGGAACGACGGCCAGCGGTTTTGTACTAAGCGTTGGAACCACAGTAACCAACCTTCCCAAAATGAGAATTCCAAAGTCTCCACAAAACAAAACCCCAGTCAATTTTCCTCCAATGTCCTATGCCACCGGATCTCCTCCGTTGTAGCGAGTCTCTGCGTTTACACAGAATTAAAATTCTAAATATCACAGGAGCACATCATACAAAAGTACTCCATACAACACAAATGGCTTTCTACCGAAATGTTCTTTCTGGAAACACAAAGTGGCATTCAAAAGACGTGAATATGCTCGCACAAAGTCAAAACGGTCTTCCGAATGGGGAATCACGCAGAAGCACAATCAGCAAACACGCACCCCTACACCACGGCAACAACCACGACAAAATCCAAAATGGTAAGTGTGGCATAATACCCGAAACAAACACCACAATGCTACTTTAAAATAAGCTCCAGCACAGCAGCAAAAGCTGGCAACATGAATTAAGTTAACCAAATGTAAAATTAACCAACCTGGAGCTACATGGGCCTCCAATACATGGGCCATTCCGCCGAATCGGTGCCTTTTCTGTCCCCAGGACATTACATGCATAAATATGCATGAAAAGCATCTGTATAATACATTATATTATCAAGCAAAGTGTCGTGCACTTTGTCCTCATTGCTATTTGAAGATACATCATGTAAAACCTTTGTAAGATTCTAAATTTACGTGATCAACTCAAACACTGACAAATCAACCACGCTGCCAGCCGAATCAACCAACTTATCATAAATACAATGAAAGGTTAAAATGTAAGTGTAAGCAGTGACTCTTCGCCACTGATAGGCATAGTTTTCAATTATAGAATAGCAGCTGGGAGTGAGTGATCAAGGCCTATTCCAACCAAGGAAATTAGATTAGCAATACAATAGACTGGTTCCTGGTTAGACCACGGGAAGTTGCACCTTCAGACCCCCTGCTGATTAACAGACTGATTAATTTAAGGGAGCCAGACAGTGGCTTCCTTAAATCAATCACATCATTTTTGAATATACATTTCTGTTTCCCGCCTGTAGAAAACAAAGCCCGAAAATGGTATTTAAAGTGATACATTTCACAGAACAGGATTCAGATTAACTCCGCTGAATCCAGAGTGCATCGCTGTATCTCTGTCAACTGCTGTTACGAAGAATAAACTTTGTCATTTTCAACGAACATCGGAAACGTAGTTCCTTTTTTCTTATACCTTAATAAAAACTACCTAGAAGACTGAAAAAATTGGATTTTAGTCCATCCCCACTCTCTAACACTAATAAACACACCATAAAATATGAGAATCCTTCAGAAATCTTTTTGTATTATTGTGTGACTCCAATTTAGACATGAATTTCTGATGAGAAAATGTATTTTATAATACGTCAGTTGAAATGCACATTTAGCATCATGTCCCCAGGTTCACTCAGTCCTGTTACCCTGACACATTCCCCCCTTTAAAAATTTGGGACATTCCACAAGTCACATGATCAACAGGAATTGGCATCATTTGAGTCTCCTGAAGGCCATGGGAAGACCAAAAGTAAGTTCTCTCTCTATTTTCTGTATTTTTTATCCTATTGTAAGTATGACTGAGAATGTCAATCTCAACGTACGGTCCTGTTACCTAAATTATTTCTTAGATGTTATTATGTTTTTTTTTTAAAGATAGTTTTGGTAAACCACTTGAAGGTGCTAAGTGTTCTCATGCTATTGGCATTGATGGCATGTGGCTACATTTCATGTATTTGCTAATGCTACGCTAAAAACACAGTCCTGTTACTTTCAGTCCCATTACTCATATGAAGGGAAACAGGGCTGAATAAGAGTAACAGGAGTGAGAAGTTTGAATGAAACAGACATTTTAAATGTGTATCTGGTATATACATTGAGTCATTCTAGTACTGTTCTCTTGATTGTAAGTTTTACAGTTGGAATTACTGAAGGTGATTTCAGTTTTACAATGAGAACACATTACTTACAGGGAGCCAATCGATTAAGTGCTGCAGACAAAGGAGACAAACATTACCATAACAACAGAGGCAGCGACAGGGTCAAAGTTTAATTTATTTTATGTCTCAGCGACATCTTCAGCGACCGTCGTAGTGACCAGAGGACGACAGTCGCCTGAAGTATAAACCAAATGTCGCTGCGACATCCATGGCACGTCGTCAGTCGCTGGACTATAAACTGGCCTCAAGATCCTTTTTTGCTAAATACAGGGGTGCTAGAAAGTATTCATACCCCTCCACTTTTTGCACACTTTATTGTGTTGTAGATTTAATTTTAAATGGATCAAATTGCTATTTTTGCCCATCAATCTACACTCAACAAAGTGAAAATATGTTTTTATAAATTTTTGCAAAATGTTCCATGACTATGGTGCATTATGCAAATGGTAGTTTTCTGAATTCTTTGGATATTGTAGTAATGGATTTGACAGATTGCAAGACGTGTCTTCACCAAGGAGGTTATACGGTATGCAACGGAGCTATAACCAAGAATAATTGACAATAATAAGCGACATAACTTAATAAGCTAACCCAGATAGCATGCTGATATCGGACCACCGAACTATATGTATAGGAACACTAACTTAGTAAGGACTACGCTGGTCGTTTTTGGTCCAGCGATGCATCAGCGGGGCAGTGTTAGTAGTAAATAAGCTGATCTGGTGAGTTGGCAGCGGTCTCAGAGAGTGGAGTGAAGCTGGCGCCCAGGACAAATGGGTCCTGCAGGTGTTCCAATAGGCCTATCTCACATTTCCGGGTAGGCAAACCGGAAGGGAGGAATACTTTCTTCCGGTAGAGAAACTGGCGCATTGTAGACAGACAGACACACATGGCTACGTACTGAGTATGGCTACGTACTGCAGAAAACAACTTCCACAGAAAAGTATAAAGTATAGTTGCTGAAACTTTTTTTTAGATGCAGTTAATGTAACTTGCGGCTCACTAGCACAAGCGCCATGAACATATCCGATATGATATATGTCTGACTGACATAAAAATGTTCTGTCGATTGACATCATAGATGGGTCAACAAAAAAAATAAAAATTCGGAACTATCCCTATAACGTTAATGTATTGTTGCAAAAACACAATTAGAAGCACTGTAAAATGTCACGATTGTGTAGTACGTTAGCTTGTCTATGTTACTAGGCCTACTAACTTGTCCTCTGCCTGCCTACCTACTTTCATAATTGAAAAAAAAATGGCTCAAAAAAAATAACAGTCTGCCTCACATCACCCTGAAATTCGTCAGAAATGCGGACATCTGATATTGTTACTTTTGGGAGCGATATTAGGGACTGGGAAAAAATGTATAGCTCATCTATGGTTTCCAATGGGGAACTACAGGCATCCCTCGCAGTGGCGCCCCCAGAGTTTTTTCATTGGGGTGGCCAGATGGGGCCACTGAAAATCTTGGGGTGGCACACCAAAACCAAAAGCCATAACTGAATTTCAAGAATTCTATTATGTTGTTGTAGTATATAGGCTAGTGGAAAACTATGTTAATATGAGAGTTAAGGAATCGCATACTGATATACTTTGGTTTCTTATTTTACAGTTAATGTTACTAATTATCTGATGTGCACAGACTAATAACGGTACCGTTAACATTTTGAGTTCCACAGCAATCCTGTTTTAATGTGTTATGTATATGCATATACATAGGCGATTCATTGTTGTTCAAATAGGCTAGTAGTTGTCCTTTTCCTTAAAAATAGCTTTAATTTGAAGGAGTAGCTACATTGATTGTAAGGAACAAAACATTTACTAGGAACAAGCCTTCAAGCCTACTACACCACACAGAGGCCTCAAATTCTTTTCAATACAGCTGTATTTGGCTGTTGCTGTGTCTTTTTATAAATGAAAATATTATATTATATATGTCCAAAAATGAAAAACAAAACAAAAAAGCATAATCATGGACAACAATATACATTTTATTATAGCCTACTCTTAACCTACTTATATCCCTGCTTTATTAGGCTACATTCTTCTCAGCCCGTTTTGTCCACAGTTATCATAGGCTAGGCTATGTGTAGCCTACGGTTATTTATTATTATTTTTTTAAAGGGTTTCCGCATTGTTATGGTTTTGAAAGCTCCGCACTATGATGGCTATGATTATTTATTTTCCAAAACGGGCATTTCCCGATATAATTGCTGACTTGTGGCGAGTGGTGATAGATTTACTTTAACATCTGTCTGAGAAAACAAGTCGTCCATTTTCACTGTAAGAAAATCTTTTATGACAACGTCACCTCTATTTCGCTAGCTTAGCCTAGTTGAACAGTTACAACCTGCATGAGAAGAGTAGCCTACCCATTTAAAGCTGATTGCTTTTTCTTTGTCTCACCGTTTGTTTGGAATGTACACGCATACAACGATGAAAAATTATCGTTCTTTGGATGCCCACAACTTTTTTGTTAGTGGATGATAATATTTTGCACTTGCAAATATAATACTGTAGCGTTATAGCACTCAGGTCTATCCACATTCCACTACAAACCATTTGCATATGGTCAAAATGTTTTAGCGTTTCTTACAGCAATATTAGTTAGCCATACATTTACAATTGGATAACTTATTTGACTTAGGCTACCTGTGAAACAATGCCTGCTGCACACATAAGCATGTGGAGTTTCAGGGTCCCACATTTTCCCCTTTCTTCCCGCCGACGTCTCACGTCTTATTGCTCGGATCCACTTTTCTCATCTTATGGGCTCCGTTTTGCATTTCGGAATCTTATAAAACCGCAACTCTGGGTTTTTTGCCTTGTTTGTAGTGCATCCCACCAAACAACAACTTTTAGAAATGTTTATGCTGTTGGCTAACGGATCGAAATGACAAGAAGGCACCAGCACTTCAAGTCAATAGAGGGCGAGAGCGGGATGTGTTTTCCTCCCTGGGATGGACGGGGCCTATTTGCGCTCAGTCTCCTGGCAGTGCACTGCGCTTAAGCGGCTGGCTGGCTATACATTTGTTATTTTCTTTCACATGCATGAACTATTATATATAAAATATAATTATTGATTTAAATGAATAGTACCTAATGTAAAATATCAGATAGCAGCATATTATGCATATACGACTCGCGAGGTGGGGGCCAGCGATTTTATCAGGGTGGCTGTGGCCCCCCCTGGCCACCCCTTGGCGGCGCCATTGATCCCTCGCAGCCGAAGTATCTATTGTTCCCTTCCGGTCTAGATCGCCATCTTGTGAAATAGGCCTATCCGGCCATTTTGATGCCTACAGAACTGCACCGCTGGTAAACTAAGCTGCAAAACCGCTAGAAGCCCTCCAGCTGATTCTGCCGGTCGTTACCACCTCCTCTCAGACTAACACTAGATGACCTCTCATAAACCAATGTGCCAACAGCTAGCAGTCTGACGGCATATACTCCGGGAGCCTATCTGGGTAGCAGGCTAGCTAATGCTAATGTCTCAGTGTGAGATGATGCCATTGAAATACTCTTTTCGGTCATGCTGTAATAAATTACGGTCCGAACCCCAGCTTAACAAGGAAGATAAACATTATATGATCGATCTGCTCACCTATCTGATAGTTTGCTTGCTAGATAACGCGTTAGCTTTCCGGTCAAGTAGAAAAGTGGCCATGTGTCACTTCTCAAGCATTGTGATTCTTTGAGCTCCCTCAAATGACTAAATACCGAACCAAGGTTGACCCTCGTTGTGCTCTGGTTCTTGTCATTAAGGACTGGTACCGGAGTTTCTTGGGTCTAATGTTACAGTGGTGGACCCAGGCGCTCGCTTGCCATCCAATTCCACCATCACTGTCGGACTAGCTGAATCTGGCAACCAATTGAGACTCCTGATACAGAGTTGGGTGTGGTACCAATGTTGTAATACTACTGGCTCAGAAGTTTGTTAGAGCCGGGAACCAAACTCTGACATCTTAGGCAGAGAGAAACACTGCACTCTTTTAAAGGGATTTCATTTTCAGGACCTCACAAAAATTAATAGTTTTGAAGCACAAACTAACTACAGCGAATAATACATCGGTAAGAGAACACGAGGGTGAAAAGGTACGCATATTTGTTTTGATATTTAGTGTATTTTCTATGCTTATCTTATAAACCAAAAATCTGGAAAAAAGTTTAGTTATTTTAACTCAGTGAAGAATCTTGGCGCACGATAAAGTTGACGTCATGAGTCATGCATTATGATAATCCGCTTTTGGATCTTTGTAGACCAATGTTACTAGTAAAATGGGGGGTTTACTACAAAGCAGGATTACTGAGTTAACTGGATAACTGCATTGAGTAAAACCGGAATCCTCCCAAATCTGGAACACAGGAAGAAAAAAAACCTGTTCCGGGTTTTATTCAGTGCAGTTATCCAGTCCAGGTTGCCATACCAACCAACAAATTTCCAGAGTATATTCTGCTGAATATAAATAATAATAATAAACTTTATTTATATAGCACCTTTCATATCATAAAATGCAGCTCAAAGTGCATTACAAGAGAAACAATACAATTAAGAAATTGAAAAAGAAAAAGAAAAAATAATAATAGTAATAAAAATGTACAATGATAATAGTAGAAATGAAATAAAATAAAATTAAAGATAAAGATAAATAAAATAGTAATAATGATAAAAACAATCCTAAGATATAAAAAGCATAAAACAAGTATAAGAAATATGAAAGAAATATAAAATAATAATTAATAACAATGGTGTTAAAATAAAAAGGTGGAATTAATGGTCTTATTTGTAATGGGAGTTTGTTCCAAACCTTTGGTGCATAAGAACAGAAAGCTGCTTCACCATACTTTTTGTAATTCATTTTTGAGGCATTGAGCAAGCCAGCACTAGATGATTCTAAGGGAACGGTTTGTAGCATACTTCGATAAGCAATCAGAGGCATGAAGGTGCTAAACCATTTAGGGCCTTATAAACAAGTAAAATCATTTTCAAATCAATCCTAAATGTTACAGGGAGCCAGTGAAATGAGGCTAGAACTGGTGTAACATGTTATCTTTTCCTGGTTTTTGTTAAAATTCTGGCTGTACAAGTTCCAGCCAACAATAGTATTTTTTAGGTAATCCAGTAAAGAGTGCATTGCAATAATCCAGGCGAGAGAATACAAAGGCATGGGTCAACTTTTTTGGCATCTTCCAGTGAGAGGTAGGGTCTAAATGAAAAAAGGCAATCTTTGTAACATTGTTGATATGTGATTTAAAATCCAAAATCAAGAATAACACCCAGGTGTTTTTACTTCAGGCTTATTCTGTAGAGCCAGACTTCCAAATTTGCTTAATATCTTTTCTCTCTGTGCATTTGTTCCAATTATAATAATTTCTGTTTTATCTTCATTTAGTTTGAAGACATTTTTACTCATCCACTGTGTAATGCTGGATAGGCAATTTATCAAGGGATTTAGGGCATCAGTATGATCTGGTGCTACAGATAAATATAACTGAGTGTCATCAGCATAACAATGATAATTCACTCCATGATCACAAATAACTTTTCCAAGTGGCAGCATATACAGACAAAACAGTAAAGGACCAAGAATAGAACCCTGAGGAACACCAGACAAAATGTCATGCTTTTCTGAAACACAGTCACCGAGACTAACAGAATATCTTCTGCCAGTAAGGTAAGTATTAAACCAGTTCAGGGCTGTGCCTGAGAGACCAATCCAATTTTCAAAACGGGTTAGAAGTATTTCATGATCAACTGTATCAAAGGCAGCACTCAGATCAAGAAGTACAAGAATAGAAACATTTTTATTATCGGCACTCACTCTTAAGATCATTGATTACTTTTAGAAGCGCCGTTTCAGTACTGTATCCCCTTCTAAAACAATCTTGTTGTCCTGTAAGGATGCATCCAATGGTTTAAAGACGGCTTTTTCCAATATCTTACTCAGAAAAGGCAGGTTGGAAATAGGCCTAAAATTGCTCAAAACAGAAGAATCAAGATTATGCTTCTTTAGTAAGGGCTTCACTAGAGCCGTTTTGAGTGCCTCTGGAAAGATGCCCGTTTCTAGAGAGCAATTTACAATATCCAGTACATCACCGATCAAACTATCCAAGACCTCCTTAAAGTAGTGGGAATTGCATCCAGGGAGCAAGTGGACTTCAACTGCAAAATAATTTTACGGAGTTCCCCTCCCCTTTTTAGATTTTTAGAAGCCAAACAGGTGTGGGCTTGGTTAGTACTTGGATGGGAGACCTCCTGGGAAAATGAAGTTGCTGCTGGAAGTGGTGTTGGTGGGCCAGTAGGGGGCAGTCTTCCCTCTGGTAAAATAAACACCAATGCCCCAGTGCAGTGATGGGGGCACTGTGCTGTAGGAGAAAAATTAGCTCCCTCTCCACCTCAGCTGATGTGTGGTGAGCATTTTGGCACAAAATGGCTGCTGTTGCACCACTCAGGTGGGTGCTACACATTGGTGGTGGTTGAGGCGAGTTTCCCCCTCATCATTGTAAATTGCTTTGAGTGTCAAGAAAGGCGCTATATAAATGGCAGGCATTCTTATTATTTATAGCCAATTTAAACTTGAAAGCAGTACACCCTCGTACCTTTTCACCCTTGTGTTCTCTTTTATTTATGTATTATCCACCACAGTTAATTTGTGCTTAAACAAATAATTTATGAGGTCTCGAAAATGAATGGGAGTGAATGGGGAGCCTGACAACCGGGACTACTGGGGATGGCGTTAATGGTCAGCAGGGACAGCTAGTTGCTCGTATTCACGCTGTGCAAATATAATGGGGTAGGCGCCACAAAATTACTTGTCACACGAAGGTGAAATATCCCCTCAAAGCCCGTAAAACAATTTTTATAATGATAAATTCAGAATCAATATTTATTTTTAGGGAAAAGCAATACTTTTATTCTGCATCTTTAATCAAGCTCTGTGGATGTATTATATAAAAAAATGTTTTTGTCTCCATAAAAATGTTATATCTAAAGCAGGGGTTCTCAAACTGCGGCCCTCGAAAACATTTTGCGGGGCCCGTGTTAAGTCCACATGAAAGTATTATATTAGAAATCACTAATGGTTCATTTTAATGCAATACTGTACCTTTAAATGTTTTACCAGCGGCACTTAGCAACTAAAGCGGGCATTATACTGTTAGCTAGTTATCGAGAAGGTTTGATCAGTGGACTTCTGACAGTATCTTATCTTCATTAATATTTGCAGTATAATTGCTAGCTGAAACTGAAAAATGTCTGTTTTGTAGAGGCATTATCTCTTCATCAGCACTTCCAGCGTGTTTTTTGTTTGCATTTTTTTTCTCTCCATGTGATATACTGTGATGCGTTTTTTTCCTTGCCGTTACAGGGAGCAAAATGCATACAGAACTAAACGGGAGTTATGGGACATTGTTTGATAGACGGTTTGCTTGTTAATTATTCAAGTAAATTCAAGTAAAGAAAACAGATTGTCATGCAACTTAAGAATCTAAAGAGGGCTAGATGCCCAGAGACTGACACAATGGAGAACCTCCTTTTATATTATTATTTGTTAGATAGACTGCTTATTAATTAGAGATAACCTGTAACTTCACAAAATGTAAAAAAATAATAATAATAATTCCCCAGTGGAGTACACATTCAGAATCTGTAGTGAATAAAATGGACGGTTTTGCACTTCATTTAGATTTCATGAGTATATATTTTTCTTGTGCGGCCCATCCAATGCAGGCTCCCTTAATTGGCCCTCTGTCACCAAAACTTTGAGAATCCCTGATCTAAAGGCTTTAAATATGCATTCCCATAAGCACACATTTTGATCACTCACTTGTGTGTATGCACGTTGAGCTGGTCCTGCTGCAGCTGCCGTTTGGAAGGACTGTTTTGATGTGGAAATTATATTCCATCCCAGGTTTCAGATCAGAGAGGGCAGCAGTGGTGGTGTTGGATGCACATTTATATGATCTGGGCTCTTCTCCTTCACAGCCGTAGGTGACGTGGATCTCATAAGAAACTCCCTCCATGCTGACCGGGCTTTCCCAGCACAGTCTCACTGACCTGGTCTTCACATCAGTGGCTCTCACCCTCCCAGGGGCAGATGGCTCTATTTGAGAGAACAGAGGGAATTTAACATTGCATTTAGCAAAAAACCTGGATGTTTGTGTCAGGTTTTATACATTTAGATGGAATTCTACGGTATAAAAAAAATAAGATAACATGTACACACACTTGTACACTAAGGGGTTGATTTACTAAAGGTTTGCGTGTACGAAAACATGTGTAAAACTGTTACCACCCACAAAAAATCATCCGAGGTGATCAACTAACGAGGTGTAGAGGTCTGCGTGTGCCAATATAGAAAGAAACATTGATTTCTAATTTTTGCGGGTTAGCCTGAATTAATATGCAAAATTGGGCGTCCCTACGTTATTTCACAAAATTGTGGGAGGTGGTCATGCAAATAGAATACTTTAGCACGTGTAAAGTAAGTCTGAAAGGAAGTTTGGGAAAGGTATTTGCCGGTGCATTTTAGTACAAATGGAAACAGGTATCAAAAGCACGGAAAAAATTAGATGATGGCTGTCATTGTAGCAAGACACGTACAGGTGTTTGGAATATCTAGAACTGAACATTATGAATGATTGCGTAACAATGGGGGCTAATGAACTGGCCCATTCTAATGCTCAAAAAATACACAAGAGAATTTTTGGAAAACCTACATTGGCTACAATCTGAACAGTAACAATATTTTTTTAAATCATGAAGCAAATCGTGTTACAGAATACAAGAGTAACTAGTACTTGAATAAAAATTATCTATTTGTCACAATCCACAATGGCCACATTTTATTGGAAAACAAACGTTGTAATATAAATCACCAGAAAGAGTTACCTCATAGCACCATATACGAGTCATTCTATGTCAAATGAGCCAAGAATTTCCATCGTCCCCTCAGATTTTGTTCAAATTTTAGGAAATGAATGAGACCATGTGAAACACTAGGCCTCTTAATTAGTGAGATACATGTTTTTGAGCAAATTAGCGATACCTCACAAATTAAAACACCCATATCTCAGAAACTAAAGCACATAGAGAACTGATTGAAGCTCATCAGTAGCCCTATTGATTGGTATACATTGGTACCCATCTCCTAAAATTAACCAGAAAAAAAATTGATTATAAAGTTAAAAGATGAATACATTTTTTAAATTTATTTTCCCTCTAATTCATGTCGGAGGTACTTTTTGAAGTAAACAATCTTCCCTGTAAATTTGGTGATGGGCACTAACAGTTTCTGAGCAATGAGCAATTATGTATTGCAAGTCCATTCGAAAATCGTCAAAATTAAAATAAATAATACCATCAAAAACTGGCAAAACCACCAGGGTCCTTAAGCCTTGATTTTCTTTTTCCAATGCAGAATGGGCAGCCATTGTTTCTTTGAGATCGTACATGTTCTTCCTGTCACTGCGGTTGGTTGAGGGTCATTCCGTGTCACTTCAATGCGATTTTGCACCCGACCCTCACAGATTAAAATTATATTTGGTGTGATGATTTGCCTATATGAGAAACCCCCAGAACTGAATTTTTTTTGTAATTTGGTCGTTAGTTTATTTACAGTAAATGCATACAGAACCTATACGATCTCAAAAAAAGAAACAATGGCTGCCCATTCTGCATGGAAAATGAAGGCTTAAGAACCTGGTGGTTTTGCCAGTTTGTGATGGTATTATTTATTTTAGCCGATTTTCTAATGGACTTGCAATACATTTTTACAAATTTACAGGGAAGCTTGTTTACATCAAAGTACCTGACGAATTGTAGGAAAAATAAAACATTTTTTTTTTCCATCTTTTAACTTTATAATCTGTGATACATTTTTTCTGGTTCATTTTAGGTTCACATACCAATCCATAGGGCTACTGATAAGCGTCAACATTGAACAAAATCTGAGGGGTCAAGGGAAATTCTTGGCTCATTTGACATGGAATGAGCTCATGATATTAAATATGCATTCCCATATGCACACATTTTGATCACTCACTTGTGTGTATGCATGTTGAGCTGGTCTCGCTAGAGCCAACATTTGGAAGGACTGCAGTGATGTTGAAATTATATTCCATCCCAGGTTTCAGATCAGAAAGGACAGCAGTAGTGGTGTTGGATGCACATATATATGATCTGGGCTCTTCTCCTTCACAGTCGTAGGTGATGTGGATCTCATAACAAACTCCCTCCATGCTGACCGGTCGTTCCCAGCAAAGTGTCACTGATGTGGTCTTCACATCGGTTAAACTCACCCTCCCAGGGGCAGATAGCTCTATTTGAGAGAACACAGGGGGAATTCATCACTTTTCAGCCTGCTAACATTCCATTTAGCAAGAAACCTAAAAAAGTACAGGATGTTTATGTAAGTTTTTATACATTTACTGCAATTCTACAATTGTTACGACCCCGGCTCGAAGGGCCACAACACAAAGGACTTCAAACACAAAAAGACAACTTACAAAATGTTATTAAAATATCACAATAGAGACATAAAAAGGACAAAGACACAACAAACAGACAGACCAACAGACAGTGAGACACGACGGCCGGCGGTTTTGCACTAGACAGCGTTGGAACCACGGTAGCCAACCTTCCCAAATTGAGAACAATTCCAAAGTCTCCACAAAACAAAACCCCGGTCAATTTGCCTCCAGTGTCCTCTGCAGGACCGGTTCTAGACTGTTTTGAGCCTTTTAAAACTTATTTCCTGCATTTCTACACAACCTCACACAACCTCACACAGGGTATTTTCTAAAATAAAATGTTTTATATATGAACATTTGAGAAGATTTTTTTCTCAAAGCCCTAGGCAAGATTTGAGATACTTTCATATAAAGCTAAAGCCATAATCAGTACATTACTGGGTAAGAAAGCCTATAGTGGATTATTATATTTAAAATATATATTTTTTCCAACACAATTTTTTTGTTTGTTCTGTGACTCACAATCTGTTAATTTGATACACATTCCTGCATGATCAGACTCAGACTTTTCTTTCCGGGAAAAAACAAAAACACGTACAAATTCATCCATATCAAGAGCCGATGTAATTACCTTCTCATGAGGAAGAATAAGCAGTTTTTTCCCCCCACCCGTGCAGCATGCTGCGGCGGAAGGGGGTTAAGACGCAATATCAGTTTCACTCTTTCCTAATCAAGGTAATGTACGATTGCCCATTATGTTTGTGCTTTTAATTTTAAAAAAATCTACTCGCTGTAGTTCGCTACATGGCTATACCCCATGACGTGTCGTGCCTATACTGCAACATGAGCCACATCTGGACTTCAGGGAAGTAGCTATTTCACAAAGTGGAATAACAAAATTCCGCATAAAACACGTAGGCTAGCCTACTTTAATCCATATCAAGAGCCCATGTAATGGCCTTCTCATGAGCAAGAATAACCAGGTTTTGTTTTCACCCATGCAACATCATGGGAAGGGGTTAAAGACGCAAGATAACTTGGAGAAATAACTAGTGATGTGCAGTTCGCGAACGAATCGGTATTTTTGAACGACTCTTTATGCTGAGTCGTCTGAATCGACTCGACAGTTCGAGGGAATCGTGCTTACCACGGCTCTGGCTTTTGGCTCTGGCTCTTAGCTGGCTCTGACTCTGCCTGCTTTCTACTACAGCCAGGAGCCGCGTCACTAGTTGTAACCTAGGTTGAGCAGCAGTAGTGATGCGCCCAACAAAATAGGTCGCACGAATCTGTTTTATAATCATTTAAGAATACATTTTAATTTGATCTAGCAATATTGCACACATTTTTGAGAATTAGATAATCGCCCCAGCTCGTTCCAAATTATTACATGGCTACTGCTAATGGTTAAACGATGTACCTACAGTCGCCTCCTACCAAACTCTGATCAGCACGAAATCAACTCGACTCAGAGCCGTGAACCGCGACAATATCCCACGGCTCCAGAGCCATGACACAAACCGAAGTCCTTTCGAGTTTTAATGGAAAATTAACCAACCTCGAGCTAGCGAACACCATGCTCGCATAAAAATCCACAACAGGTGTCGGTAATTTCCAATCAAGATTCAGGTGAGCCGAAGGAACCTCATTAGCATGCACAAATGTAAAGGGCCGCACTCACGAGGCAGCATAGGGACGTAACACAATATAAACAATACAAAGACAACACATACAACCCCTGGCAAAAATTATGGAATCACCACACTTAAAGGATGTTCACCCAGCTTTTTTACTTTACATTACAGGCATTTAGCAGACGCTCTAATAAGGCCAGTTCCTTAACCATTATACTACACTGCTGCCCCAGTGCTACTTTGTAGCAAATAAACAAATCACAGATATGACACAAAACCATTTTTGTTTAATAGCTGAACATTCTGGTTTCGTGAAACATACCTCAAACAAATTAAATTAAATGATTTTAATGGCATATTTTTTTCCCCAGATCAAGTAGAGGAAAACATTATAGAATCACCATGTTGAGGAAAGAATTATGGAATCATTAACAAAAAAAATCGCAATTGGTACTTTGTTGCTCCTCCTCTGGCTTGTATGACGGCCTGAAATATTTGAGGCATGGACTTCACTAATGAAAAACGATATTCTCCATCAAGCTGCTTCCAGCTCTTTCTCAAATAGCTCAGATCAGCTTTGCAGGGTGGAGCTTTTTCATGGACCAATTTCCACCATAAATTTTCAATGGGATTGAGTTTGTTTTGCTGGCCATGTCATTGAGTTCATATGCCTTTCCTGAAGAAGAGCTTTAACAGCCTACACCAAGATGAAGTCCCTCCACTTCTTGGCTCTCACTGAGTCCTGGATCACTCCAGATAACACGGCCACTCCAGCTGCTCTGTCTGATGGCTACTCCTTTTCACACACCCCCAAGGCCTCTGGCCGAGGCAGGGGCACTGGTTTACTTGTATCTCAGTCCTGGAAATTCAACTTGTATCACACCAGCGTGCAACCACCTGCCCACTGGACCCCATCCCATCGGCAGTCCTCCAGTCTATATCCGGTGAGGTCCTTCCATATCTGTCCTCCATTATTAACACCTCCTTAACCTGTGGGTATTTTCCTGCTGTTTTCAAAACTGCCCGTGTTACCCCACTCCTTAAGAAACCTAGCTTGGACCCCTCTGATGTCAGAAATTATCGTCCTGTGTCTTTCCTGCCCTTCCTGTCAAAAGCTCTTGAACGAGCTGCCCTTAATCAACTGTCTGTTTTTCTCCACCAGAACAACCTTATCGACCCTCATCAGTCCGGTTTCAGAACCGGGCACTCTACTGAAACTGCGCTCCTGGCTGTGACTGAGGCACTCGCCACTGCTAAAGCCTCCTCCCTCTCCTCTGTCATGAGAGCCTCCTCCCTCTTTCCCTTCTCGCAAGCCTACCAGCCTGTGCCATTCTGCCCCTACAACTGGTCCAGAACGCGGCTGCTCGGCTTGTGTTCAACCTCTCGAAGTTCTCGCACGTTACCCCCCTGCTGAGGTCACTCAACTGGCTGCCCGTCGTGGCCAGAATCAGGTTCAAAGTTCTGACCCTGGCCTACACTGCAGCCAAAAGGTCAGGCCCCTCCTACCTGCAGGACTTGATCCAGCACTACGCTCCTGCTCGACCACTTCGCTCTGCTGCTGCAGGGCGACTTGTACTTCCCTCCCTCCGTGTTAACGGCTCTCGCTCGTCCCGACTGCGGAGCTTCTCCACCCTAGCTCCCCAGTGGTGGAACAAACTCTCCACTCCGCTGCGCTCAGCTGAAATACTGTCTGTTTTCCGTCGTGGTCTGAAAACACGCTTATTCAGAAACCACCTTGACTAACTACCTATATTGGGCCAATTATATAGTACATACTTCCTGTTTATCTTTTATTTTCGAATTGTGTTTTTGCTATTTTAATAGTTAAGAATGTATAGCCAACTGTATTCTATGTTCATTACTAGGGATAGCTCCTACGTTGTGAGAAAGTTGTGCTTTGTTGGATTTGCTTTGTAGTTGTATCAATGACCTTCAATATGCACTTATTGTACGTCGCTTTGGATAAAAGCGTCTGCCAAATAACTGTAATGTAACACTCTTTGCTCTGTGGCAAGATGCATTATCATCCTGAAAAATTACTTAATCATCACCAAACCTATTTTCTATCGATGGAATGAGAAAAGTGTCCAAAATTTCAATGTACACCTGTGCATTGACTGTTGAGGTAACGATAGCCATCTCCCCTGGTCCTTTACCTGACATGCAACCCCATATCATAATTGACTGGGGAAACTTGATTGCTTTCCTCAGGCAGTCATCTTTATACGTTTCATTAGAATGGCACCAGACAAAAGCTCCAGCATCATCTCCTTGGCCAATGCAGATTCGTGATTCATCACTGAATATCACTTTCATCCAATCATCCACAGTCTATGATTGCTTCTCTTTAGCCCACTGTAGCCTTGTTTTCTCCTGTTTAGGTGTTTGTGCTGGGTTTCGTTTGGCTTTTCTACGTGTAAATCCCATTTCATTCAGCCGATTTCTTACAGTTCGGTCACAAACATTGACTCCTGTTTCCGCCCATTTGTTTTTCATTTGTTTTGTTGTGCATTTTCTATTTTTAAGGCATATTGCTTTCAGTTTTTTATCCTGACGCTTTGATGTCTTCCTTGGTCTACCCGTATGAAAGAAGATCCATTTTAATGCAATACTGTACCTTTAAATGTTTTACCAGCGGCACTTAGCAACTAAAGCGGGCATTATACTGTTAGCTAGTTATCGAGAAGGTTTGATCGGTGGACTTCTGACAGTATCTTATCTTCATTAATATTTGCAGTATAATTGCTAGCTGAAACTGAAAAATGTCTCTGTGTTTTGTAGAGGCATTATCTCTTCATCAGCACTTCCAGCGTGTTTTTTGTTTGCATTTTTTTTCTCTCCATGTGATATACTGTGATGTGTTTTTTTCCTTGCCGTTACAGGGAGCAAAATGCATACAGAACTAAACGGGAGTTATGGGACATTGTTTGATAGACGGTTTGCTTGTTAATTATTCAAGTAAATTCAAGTAAAGAAAACAGATTGTCATGCAACTTAAGAATCTAAAGAGGGCTAGATGCCCAGAGACTGACAAAATGGAGAACCTCCTTTTATATTATTATTTGTTAGATAGACTGCTTATTAATTAGAGATAACCTGTAACTTCACAAAATGTAAAAAAATAAATAAAAAAAATCCCCAGTGGAGTACACATTCAGAATCTGTAGTGAATAAAATGGACGGTTTTGCACTTCATTTAGATTTCATGAGTATATTTTTTTCTTGTGCGGCCCATCCAATGCAGGCTCCCTTAATTGGCCCTCTGTCACCAAAACTTTGAGAATCCCTGATCTAAAGGCTTTAAATATGCATTCCCATACGCACACATTTTGATCACTCACTTGTGTGTATGCATGTTGAGCTGGTCCTGCTGCAGCTGCCGTTTGGAAGGACTGTTTTGATGTGGAAATTATATTCCATCACAGGTTTCAGATCAGAGAGGGCAGCAGTGGTGGTGTTGGATGCACATTTATATGATCTGGGCTCTTCTCCTTCACAGCCGTAGGTGATGTGGATCTCATAAGAAACTCCCTCCATGCCGACCGGTCTTTCCCAGCACAGTCTCACTGACCTGGTCTTCACATCAGTTACTCTCACCCTCCCAGGGGCAGATGGCTCTATTTGAGAGAACAGAGGGAATTTATCATTTATTTTAGCCTGCTAACATTGCATTTAGCAAGAAACCTAAACAAGTACAGGATGGTTATGTAAGGTCTTATACATTTACGTGCAATTCTACAATATAAAAACTAAGGCAACACATACACACAATTTGTACACAAAGGGGTTGATTTACTAAAGGTTTTCGTGTACAAAAACATGTGTAAAACTGTTACCACCCGCAATAAATCGTTTGAGGTGATAAATTAACGAGGTGTAAAGAGGATTGCGTGTGCTAAAATTGAAAAAGCCATTGATTTCTCATTGTTGTGTGTTAGCCTGAATGAATATGCAAAATTGGGCGTCCCTATGTTTTACACGAACTTGTGGGAGGTGGTCATGCAAATAGAATACTTTAGCACGTGTAAAGTAAGTCTGAAAGGAAGTTTGGGAAAGGTATTTGCCGGTGCATTTTAGTACAAATGGAAAGCAGGTATCAAAAGTACGGAATCGATTAGATGACGGCTTTCATTGTAGCAAGACACGTACGGGTGTTTGGAATATCTATAACTGAACATTCTGAATGATTGCGGAACAATGGGGGCTAATTAACTGGCCCATTCTAACACTCAAAATACACACAAGAGAATTTGTGGAAAGCCTACATCGGCTACATCATGAACAGTAAGAATATTGTTTTAATCATGAAGCAAATTGTGTTACAGAATACAGGAGTAACTAGTATTTGAATCAAACGAGCAATTATAACAAACAGTGAATAACAAGTAAATCAAAACTTTATAAAAATAGAACCCATGATCAAAGTGAAATGCGAGTGAGCATAGTTATGATCATTTCAGTCCTGACATGTAACAGAAGCCTGTACCCTACACTAAAAAAAATACCAAAAAAAAAACGGCAACATTGCTGCCAGTCAGACCCAACTCACTCACCAGCTCATCCAGACTGGTTTCTGTCATTGGGGATGGAAGCTGCATTTCTACATTTATATACAGTGAAATACAAATAATCTATTTAAAGTCATAATCCAATTAGCCGATTTTATTGATAAACAAAGGCTGTAATAATATAAATCAATAGAAAAAGGGTTACCTCATAGAAACATATATATGACCTTTTAAATGACAAGTCTAAATATTAAATATGCATTCAGATATATGAATACATTTTGATCACTCACTTGTGTGTATGCATGTTGAGCTGGTCTCGCTAGAGATGCCGTTTGGCAGGACTGCAGTGATGTTGAAATTATATTCCATCCCAGGTTTCAGATCAGAGAGGGCAGCAGTGGTGGTGTTGGGTGCACAATTATGTGATCTGGATTTGCCTCCATTATAGCTGTAGGTGATGTGGATCTCATAAGAAACTCCCTCCATGCTGACCGGTCTTTCCCAGCAAAGTGTCACTGACCTGGTCTTCACATCAGTGGCTCTCACCCTCCCAGGGGCAGATGGCTCTATTTGAGAGAACAGAGATGGAATTTATCATTTATTTTAGCCTGCTAACATTGCATTTAGCAAGAAACCTAAACAAGTACAGGATGCTTATGTAAGGTCTTATACATTTACGTGCAATTCTACAATATAAAATTCTAAGACAACACATACACACGGTTTGTACACAAAGGGGTTGATTTACTAAAGGTTTGCGTGTACAAAAACATGTGTAAAACTGTTACCACCCACAAAAAAACATCCAAGGTGATCAACTAATGAGGTGTAAAGAGGATTGTGCATGGTAAAATTGAAAGATACATTGATTTCTCATTTTTTGGGTTAGCCTGAATGAATATGCAGAATTGGGCGTCGAAATAGTGGGAGGTGATCATGCAAATGGATTACTTTAGCACGTGTAAAGTGATCTACTAAGTCTGAAAGGAAGTTTGGGAAAGGTATTTGCGGGTCCATTTTATTACAAATGGAAAGCAGTTACGTATTAAAAGCACAGAATCGATTAGATGACGGCTGTCATTGTAGCAAGACACGTACGGGTGTTTGGAATATCCATAGCTGAACATTATGAATGATTGCGTAACAATGGGGGCTAATTAACTGGCCCATTCTAACACTCAAAATACACAATAAGAGAATTTGTGGAAAGCCTACATCGGCTACATCATGAACAGTAAGAATATTGTTTTAATCATGAAGCAAATTGTATTACAGAATACAAGAGTAACTAGTACTTGAATCAAACAAGTAATGCAACGTCTATTATAACAAACTGTGAATAACAAGGAAATTAATACTTTATAAAATATAAAACCCATGATCAAATGGAAATGTGATTTTATGTGACACGTACGGCACGAGTAGACTTAGTGGTAGTAAGCATAGTTACGATAATTTCAGTCCTGACAAACATCTGTAACTCCCGGCAGAAACTAAGACATCCAGTGAAACGGTATTAGTATTTGAATCAAACGAGCAATACAACGTCTATTATAACAAACAGTGAATAACAAGTAAATCAAAACCCATGATCAAAAGGAAATGCGAGTAAGCATAGTTATGATCATTTCAGTCCTGACAAACATCTGTAACTCCCAGCAGAAACTAAGACATCCAGTGAAACAGTTTGTAATAAATCGCCAGCTCGTTCAGTGTAACAGAAGCCTGTACCCTACACTAAAAAAAAACATTAAAACGGCAACATTGCTGCCAGTCAGACCCAACTCACTCACCAGCTCATTCAGACTGGTTCCCGTCATTGGGAATGGAAGCTGCATTTCTACATTTATGTACAGTAAAATAAAAATTATCTATGTAAAGTCACAATCCACAATAGCCACATTTTATTGTTAAACAAATGCTGTGATAACCAGAAAAATGTTTACCATCATAGCACCATATACAATGCCCTCCACTATTGTTGGCACCCCTGGTAAAGATTAGTAAAAAGGGTTATAAAAAATTCACCGTTTGGTGACTTAGCTTTGTAACTACACTTAGTAACTACACAACCCAAAGTTCTACCAAACTTCAGTTGTGCTTTAAGGCTTGTTTGATACGTCAAACTCTTGATGACTTATAGCCATTTTACCAACCATGTACCAACCATACTGTTCCAGCATAATTTACAGCTAAATCTTGTCTCACCCCGCAATTCCCATCAAGATCCATTCAAATGCAGAGACATTATAGTATCGCTTGTAAGAGTACCAGGAAATAAAATGTCAAGAGTCTTTTGATGTTGTTGGGTCACAGACATCAGGAAGTCATGGCAATGAAAGGATATGTGACCAAATATTAAAAATGATTACTTTCTTCTATATATAAATGCAGGGGTGCCAATAATTGTGGCACACATGGTTTTGTTAAAAATAATTATTTATTGATGAGGGATTTTCTTTTCTCATAATAAATTTACTTCAATTAAAGGTTTGATTTTTCTCATTTTTTCAGTGTGAGATTAAGCCAATTCATGAAACGGTGAATTTTTTATAACCCTTTTTACTCATCTTTACTAGGGGTTGCCAATAATAGTGGAGGGCACTGTATATATGAGCTTTTAAATGACAATTCTAAATATTAAATATGCATTCCCATATGCACACATTTTGATCACTCACTTGTGTGTATGCATGTTGAGCTGGTCTTGCTGCGGCTGCCATTTTGAAGGATTGTTTTGATGTTGAAATTATATTGCATCCCAGGTATCAGATCAGAAAGGACAGCAGTGGTGGTGTTGGATGCATATTTATATGATCTGGGCTCTTCTCCTTCACAGCCGTAGGTGATGTGGATCTCATAAGAAACTCCCTCCATGCTGACCGGGCTTTCCCAACACAGTGTCACTGACCTGGTCTTCACATCAGCTACTCTCACCCTCCCAGGGGCAGATGGCTCTATTTGAGAGAACAGAGATGGAATTTATCATTTATTTTAGCCTGCTTCTTCGTTTGGGTAGGATCTTCTTCCGCTCCCCCAGGCTCGGGGCCGAGGGGCTATCCTTTTACCACCCCGAGCCTAGGGGGGGGGTTCACCTGGGCTATATTTCAGGGCACACCTCCAGCAGCCATGTCACCGTGTCGTCATCCAAAGCCGACAAACCATGCATCCCGTTGGGTGCCCGATAAATCGGGCAGTCCAGGATGACATGGTCTGCGGTTTGTTCCTCTGCGCCACACTCACAGGCCGCGCAGGAGGCCAAGCCCCATCTGTGCATCGATGAGCGGAAGCGCCCAACGCCGGTCCGGAGGCGGTTAAGCCTCACCCACGCCAGTCTGGGCAGGTCCACCCCAATAGGGGGAAAGCCGACGTCTGGGATGAAGTCACGGAGTCTAGAGGTGTTCTCCTCCCACTCCGTGCTCCAGGTGTAATCCGCCCATCGTGCCGCACTGATGTTAAGGTCACTGCATTGCTGCAGGAGTTCTTGTGCGGCAGGCACAAATGGGTGTCTCGACTTGAGGCGCCGGGGAGGCTCAGCTGTTATAGTGAGCCTTTCATGAAGCAGATGGTTTGGCTCCACAGCCCGGCACGCGAGACATGCTGTGGCTCCTGCACGGCGAAGCCCAGCGGGCTGGATGCCTGCAAGGATGGGAAGGTTGTCCACGGGAGTGGAACGCAGGCATCCTGTCACGATGCGCAATGCTTCGTTGATGGGCGTATCGACGAGGCGGGTGTGGGCACTGCGACACCATACCGGTGCGCAGTACTCACTGGTCGAGTAAACAAGGGCCAGGGCTGCCGTACGCAATGTTCTTGCGCCGGCACCCCAGCCTGACCCGGCTAGTCGCCTCATCAACGCCACACGAGATGTTAGCTTCTTGCGCAGTGACTCGAGGTGTCGGCGAAACGTGAGCGACCTGTCCAGTGTCACACCGAGGTAGGTTGGCTCAGCACAACATGGCAGGGGTGTTCCGCTGCTATGTATTCGGAGCTCACGTTTGGCCTCCCTGTTGTTAAGATGGAAGGCCGCCGACACCGTCTTTGCCTCGCTGAGCTTCAATCTCCATTTCCAGAGGTATGCCACTAGTGTCTGCATGTCCTGGCTCAGAGTCCCCTCCAATGACTGCCAGTCTCCAGCGGAGTACACCAATGCTAGGTCATCCGCATAGGCATACTTCCGCGAGACTGTGTCAGGCAAGTCATATGTGTAGATGTTATAGAGGAGGGGGGCCAGGACAGATCCCTGGGGGACGCCGTTCTTGAGGCGTCGTAACCTGCTTCGCTGTCCACTACCGGTGGTAAGGATAAAGCTGCGGTTTCGGACAAGCTCCATGATCATACTGACCATGTGCCTGTCCGGCAGCAAGCGGAGCAGCTTGCAGGTGAGGCCGCGGTGCCATACGGTATTGTAGGCAGCCGTCAGATCTATAAAAACGGCTCCGGCCTTCTTTTTAGCCGAAAAGCTGTCCTCGATGTCTTGAGTCAACAGAGTGACTTGGTCTACGGTCGATCTCCCGCGTTGGAACCCAGCGTCGGAACCCAGCCTGCTCCTGGGGGAGCAGCGGGTCGATGATCGGTTCGACGCGGGCGTAGATGAGACGCTCGCGGATCTTGAAGGGGACACAGAGCAGAGAGATGGGACGGTAGCTCTTAGGGTCCCCTTCAGGCTTGTTCGGCTTAGGGATCGCGACGACTAGGGCTCTTCTCCAGATTTTGGGGACTTTGAGTTGGCACAAGCAGGAAGAGAGGAAAGCTCTTAACCAGGACTTCAGGGCAGGTGCGGCATGGAGTATAAGCTCCGGGCAGATGGAGTCAGGACCCGGAGCTTTTCCTGGCTTTAGATGCTGGAGGGCGGCAGCGAACTCCTCTGGCGTGAATTCACCGGAGATGTTGTCGCTGCTAGGTGTGAGGGCCCTCCAGAGGTCAGACACTTCTTTTGCCACGAGTCGTGATGACTCGCGGTCTTTACCCTCGAAAACCCCATTTTTCACAAATTGTGATGCGATTTGGTTTGCAGAAATGGGGCAGTGACGAGGGGGGTGTCTAGACCTGCCAGTGAGGTTATTCAGGATACTCCATGCCTTGCGGCTGGAGTGCGAGAAGTCGATGGTATTGACAGCCTCCTCCCAGCGCTCTTGTCTCCTCTGTCTGAGTCTTGACAACAGGGCTGTAGCAGCCCTGTTTGACTCGGTTCCAGCAGGAGCCCGGAGAAAGGCGCGGTAGAGGTTCTCGCACTCCGCATCCCAGCACGGTTTGTAGCTGTTACGACGACCGCGTGGGATGGATTTTTTAGCTGCTTTTACTACCATGCCACAGAAGTCCTGGTACGCCTCATCCACGTTGATGGTATTAGGCGATGGAAGATGCCTCGTGGATTTGTTGGTGAGGAGGCGGAAGCATTTCCAGTTGGCCTTTCGGAAGTTCCATCGCTTCATCGGCTCGCTCGGGACAAGGTCCACGAGTTTAGGCACGGTTATCAGCGATAGTCGATGTTGGGACCGCGGGAACTTTCCGAGCACACGTCTGTCAGGGAGCCGGTTGTCTACACCGACACTCGCGAAAGCCAGGTCAGGATTTGTCCCAGTGTTCCAGCGACCGGAGAGAAAGCTGGCTGCGCCCTTGGGATCGTATAACAGGGCTAGGCTGTTGTTAGCTGCCCAGGCAGCCAGGTTCTCTCCGTCGGGCGTATTGGTGTTGTACCCCCAGTCTTCATGCTGACAATTGAAATCACCAGCATAGAGACATGGGTGGGGGAAAACTGGGACAGACGCTGGCATGAATCGCGAGGGTGGAGGCTTGTAAACGTTTACGATTTTAAAACCGGCGACGTCCACGCACAACCACTCAATCTCCGAGTCAGCTGGAGATTGGTCGGCGAGAGTCCAGCTCAACCTTTCATGGACAAACGTGGCAAGGCCATGCTTCCTGCTCAGGATAGACCCAGCTAGTGCGAAGTTTGGAAACACTAGCTTTTCAGCTGATACGCAGTGGGTCTCCTGGAGGAGTATGACGAGGGCCTTGGTGGTATAGGCCAACTGCTCGATGATGCAGCTCTTGCTGGAGGTGAGCCCTTCGGTGTTCAGCTGCAGTATACTGGGTTGGAGGCCAGCGGAGCAAGCGCCACCGGCTCTCCCCCCCAACTGCTGCCGAACACCAGCCCGGGTGAAGGCCCTTAATTGGCAAACTTTGTTTCGCTTACGATTGTATAACGCAGTCATAAGTTACTGACGAGGGGCACCACGAGAAGGTGTTTGCCATGCCTGCTAACATTGCATTTAGCAAGAAACCTAAACAAGTACAGGATGCTTATATAAGGTCTTATACATTTACGTGCAATTCTACAATATAAAAACTAAGACAACACATACACACGGTTTGTACACAAAGGGGTTGATTTACTAAAGGTTTGCGTGTACAAAAACATGTGTAAAACTGTTACCACCCACAAAAAATCATCCGAGGTGATCAACTAATGAGGTGTAAAGAGGATTGCGGGTGCTAAAATTGAAAGATGCATTGATTTCTCATTTTTGCAAGTTAGCCTGAATGAATATGCAAAATTGGGCGTCCCTACATTATTTCTCGAAATAGTGGGAGGTGGTCATGCAAATAGATTACTTTAGCACGTGTAAAGTGATCTACTAAGTCTGAAAGGAAGTTTGGGAAAGGTATTTGCGGGTCCATTTTAGTACAAATGGAAAGCAGTTACGTATTAAAAGCACAGAATCGATTAGATGACGGCTTTCATTGTAGCAAGACACGTACTGGTGTTTGGAATATCCATAGCTGAACATTCTGAATGATTGCGGAACAATGGGGGCTAATTAACTGGCCCATTCCAACACTCAAAATACACAAGAAGAGAATTTGTGGAAAGCCTACATCGGCTACATCATGAACAGTAAGAATATTTTTTTAAATCATGAAGCAAATTGTATTACAGAATACAAGAGTAACTAGTACTTGAATCAAACAAGTAATACAACGTCTATTATAACAAGCAGTGAATAACAAGTAAATCAAAGCTTTATAAAAAATAAAACCCATGATCAAATGGAAATGTGACACTTATGGTGCGAGTAGGCTTAGTGCTAGTGAGCATAGTTATGATCATTTCAGTCCTGACAAATCTGTAACTCCCGGCAGAAACTAAGAGACATCCAGTGAAACAGTTTGTAATAAACCAGTGTAACAGAAGCCTATACCCTAAACCAGGGGTAGGCAACCCTGGTCCTGGAGAGCCGCAGGGTATGCTGGTTTTTGTTGTTACTCGCCACTTAATTGATCAATTAAAGCAGTTGATTACACAGTTAACTCACCTCACCTGGTTTCTTTAGTCTAAGTAGTTGCTGTATTTAGGGTGAAAACAAAAACCAGCAGACCCTGCGGCTCTCCAGGACCAGGGTTGCCTACCCCTGCCCTAAACTAAAAAAATACCATAAAAACGGCAACATTAGTACCAGTTTTTTAGCCGTTTTCTTACAGTAGATCCATTCCAAACACGCAAAATCTCTCATTTAAATATTGCTGTTTGCAGCTGGAGTAATTTACATAATGACTCTTAGTTGATCACCCGCAAAGTGTGAAATGAACATTTATTTGGGATGTAAGTAAATCGACCCCTTAAACTGTGGGCAACGCTACTGCAATTTATGGACCTGCTGGGATACCAGCAACAGTCAGCAGTGGCATGGTCAGGATTTGATCCCAGACCATGGAGCCTGTTCATACACTAGAACGGTGCCATAACAGTTTATTTGACATGCCAACATTTTAATTCCATATTTTAACATGCCAGGCTGCATTTTAACACATCTTCCAGCAGCAGCCTGGGTTTTCCCAGGAGGTCTCCCATCCAAGTATGAACCAAACACACAGATTTCAAAACACGCAGCCAGGGGTCTCTTCATGGGGTCTTCACCTTTACTGATGGTCTCATCTTTAGACACACTTGTGCTCTCCTTTGAGTCATCAGTTTCCTTCAATGAAAAAAACACCACAGGCAGTTTACTCATAATTCTTGATGCTCAATTTAGTTTAGTTTATACGTCAGGAGTTGGCTTTTTATTATTGGACCTTCAACAGCATTGATGTGAATTTCAGTGTTTTCACAATTTATGATCAAATACGTGCATACCAACATTTCATAAATGAGGCCCCTAATAATAAATTATTAAAACATTTCTAGAGAAACTGTCACTTTCCTTGGCCTCATCCTCAAGATGCACTGAAACAGGTTACCTTTGATGACCTGAAACAGAGCCATACCCAAACAGTGTCTTTAGCCAGTGCTACTGAGTTGGGTAATGTAGCTGGGACATGTCAGTCATCCAAGCTGACCAATCACATGCTCATGAGGTGGAGTTCTGGGTGTGAGTGTAGGAATATGCTGTTGAGAGTGCATCTTGCTGCGTTGTGTATCGTCTACACTTGGATTCAGATAAGCGTATCTTATTTCATTACTTTCAGCTGTTGTTAGTTAATTGAACAGATTGGAGTCACCCGGCAATTTTAAATTGTTTGCATTTGCAAGTTTGTAGCTTGCGCGCTGTAATTGAGCCGGCTACCTGTGTTTTGTGTTGCTAATTAGATGTAGTTGGAACCAGTTGTACCTGTGTGTATTAGCCCTGCAAGCAGCTGAGTGCAATTAAGAAACTGTATGAAGCTAAACAATACGGCAGCCTCATCATCAATTTAACTGACTTGTTTGTTTGTTCTGATCTTCACTAGGGCCCTAGTCTAACCTCTCTTTCACCCCCTACTATGTGTCTAACCCCCATTTCTCTGTGCTCTATGCCTCGCCCCAGGAGGTACAACCACCACAGGCGCAGCCCGGCTAACCTAGTCTGCCCACCCGTCCTCTCATAAGGATCTCTCAGTGGTGGGTGGACTATGGACCTGCCGGTCAGCTATACAGAAAACTGACTTCATCACTGCCTATGCCAAGATGAAGTCCCTCCACTTCCTGGCTCTCACTGAGACCTGGATCACTCCAGATAACACATTGTTGTGTTCTCTACCGCCCTCCAGGTCCACTCGGTGCTTTCCTGGATGAACTGGACACTCTCCTGACCTCCTTTCCTGAGGATGGCACACCTGTAATTCTGTAATTCTAATTCTACAACTTCCAGCCAGACAGCTCCCAGTTATCCAGTGTCTCCTCACTCCTCCAGTCCCTCGCCCTCACCCAGTCCCCATCGCCTGCCACCGACAAGGCTGGCAACCAATTAGACCTTGTATTCACCAGGAGCTGCGCCACCTCTGAACACACGGTGACTCCCCTCCCTGTATCGGACCATTTCTTTATTTCGTTCTCTCTCTCCTACCCACTCTCCCCCAACTCCTCTAACAACCTGCCCTCTGTAACTTTCAGGAGAAATCTCCACACTTTCTTACACTCCTCTCTCTCTACCTCTGCTCTCTCTGTACTTCCTCCTCCTGCATGTTTTGTTAATTTGCCTATTGATGTTGCCACCTCCACCTTTAACTCCTGCCTCTCTCAGTCTCTCTACGCTCCTGCTCGACCACTTCGCTCTGCTGCTGCAGGGCGACTTGCACTTCCCTCCCTCTGTGTTAACGGCTCTCGCTCATCCCGACTGCGGAGCTTCTCCACCCTAGATCCCCATTGGTGGAACAAACTCCCCACTCCGCTGCGCTCAGCTGAAACACTGTCTGTTTTCCGTCATGGTCTGAAAACATGCTTATTCAGAAACCACCTCGACTAACTACCTATATAGGGCCAATTATATAGTGCGTACTTCCTGTTAATTTTTTATTTACGACTTGTGTTTTTCGCTATTTTAATAGTTAAGAATGTATAGCTGACAGTATTCTATGTTCATTACTAGGGATAGCTCCTACATTGTGAGAAAGTTGTACTTTGTCGGATTTGCTTTGTAGTTGTATCAATGCATCTGCCAAATAACTATAATGTAATGTAATGAATATGACTCTAGAGCAGAGATCCCAAACCAAAATCTTTGAGGACTGCAGTGTTTGCTGACTTTTGGTGTGTTTCAGCACTTGCGTATTAAATTTAAGTCACAATCCTTGTTTCAAATGAGACCCATTGCAGCCCTCAGGGCTGTAATTAAACCTGTAGACACTGTGGTCGTCCAGGACTGGAGTTCAACCTGCATACACTGTGGCCCTCCAAGACTGGAGTTTGGTCCCTGCTCTGGGGTTTGTGTAAGTGCTCTCACCTCCTCTTCCTGTGCAGCACTCACAGTGTTTTTGCTGTCCTTACTCAAAGTCTGATCTGTATCCGCTGAACAACTCTTTGCATCTGACTTAGCTGGGTCTGCAGAGGAGGGTGGGGACTGGGCCAGGTATGAGGATCTGTTCTGTTCTGGTTCTGCTTCTGGGCCCAGACTGGGTCTGTTGTCTGTGGTCTCCTCCTGATACTCAGAATCTGCAGCAGAAATGTTAAAAGACAGACTACAGTCACACTTCCTGGTATAAGAGGTCCCAAGGAATGGGATTCTACCCCTTTTCACCCATCCATAGGCGGCCTTTGCCATTTGGGGGCCTGTTTCAAAAACCAATTAGTGTCCACCCCCCCACCCCCTCCCCCCAAACGATTACCCGCCAAACCATCTTTATAACACAACAAACAATGGCGTGCTACTGAAATGAGCCTCCTCACTTTAATATTCTCAAATAGATTTACGCAAAATTTATTTTTCAATTTACGATTGAGGTGAGGCCCGTTTCAAGTGAAACAAATGAAGCATAGCAGAGGCCGCCTATGCAGCCATCACAAGTCAAATATTGATCAACACTGAAATTATTAGTATGTCATTTTAAAACCAGTTCATTTATACCTGGGGCAGGTGTATCAGAGATGATGTGCTCAGCAGGTGTTGCGTCTCTCTGCTGGTTCACTGATTCCAAACAACTTGTCTGTGGTTCATCCTTTTCTTTCTGTTCTTTCATAGTTTCCTGTAAATCAGACTTTAATTTATCTCCCTTTCACCCTTTTATGCACAATTTAGGAAATCTCACTTCATTGAAAAGTGAGAGTATATGTTGCACGCAAAACATTTAAGATTGCACACAGGAATCCTTTAAGCAGAATTAATAGTTCTGCTCGGTAACAACTTCATATGAAGTAAGCAACAGGGAAATAACTGAATGCATGAACTAATCAAGTGGTGGAAATCTTGTTTCATTGATGAATGCGATTGTGTAAATGATGCTGTCCAGAAACAAAGACCAGTTGAGTATCCAGCGTGTACCTTTTTCTCAACTTCTGGAGGGCCAGAGTCAGGGGTGGAGCCATAGCTCTTGGAGTGGGTGTGGTTATCAGAGTGGGCTTGGATGTCAGAGTGGGCGTGGTTATCAGAGTGGGCTTGGTTGTCATTGCGTTTGCTTGACAGAGTGGGCGTGGTTATCAGAGTGGGCGTGGTTATCATAGTGGGCTTGGTTTTCAGAGTGGGCGTGGATATCAGAGCGGCCGTGGTTATCAGAGCGGCCGTGGTTATCAGAGCGGCCGTGGATATCAGAGCGGCCGTGGTTATCAGAGCGGCCGTGGTTATCAGAGCGGCCGTGGTTATCAGAGCGGGTGTGGATATCAGAGCGGGTGTGGATATCAGAGCGGGCTGGTTATCAGAGCGGGCTTGGTTATCAGAGCGGGCTTGGTTGTCAGAGTGGGCTTGGTTGTCAGAGCGTGCTTGGTTGTCAGAGTGCGCGTGGTTATCAGAGCGGCCGTGGTTATCAGAGCGGCCGTGGTTATCAGAGCGGCCGTGGATATCAGAGCGGCCGTGGTTATCAGAGCGGCCGTGGTTATCAGAGCGGGTGTGGATATCAGAGCGGGCTGGTTATCAGAGCGGGCTTGGTTATCAGAGCGGGCTTTGTTGTCAGAGTGGGCTTGGTTGTCAGAGCGTGCTTGGTTGTCAGAGTGCGCGTGGTTGTCAGAGCGGCCGTGGTTATCAGAGCGGCCGTGGTTATCAGAGCGGCCGTGGTTATCAGAGCGGGTGTGGATATCAGAGCGGCCGTGGTTATCAGAGCGGCCGTGGTTATCAGAGCGGCCGTGGTTATCAGAGCGGGTGTGGATATCAGAGGGGGCTGGTTATCAGAGTGCGCTTGGTTGTCAGAGTGCGCCTGGTTGTCAGAGTGCGCGTGGTTGTCAGAGTGCGCGTGGTTGTCAGAGCGTGCTTGGTTGTCAGAGTGCGCGTGGTTGTCAGAGCGTGCTTGGTTGTCAGAGTGCGCGTGGTTGTCAGAGCGGCCGTGGTTATCAGAGCGGCCGTGGTTATCAGAGCGGCCGTGGTTATCAGAGCGGCCGTGGTTATCAGAGCGGCCGTGGTTATCAGAGCGGCCGTGGTTATCAGAGCGGGTGAGGATATCAGAGCGGCCGTGGTTATCAGAGCGGCCGTGGTTATCAGAGCGGCCGTGGTTATCAGAGCGGCCGTGGTTATCAGAGCGGGTGTGGATATCAGAGGGGGCTGGTTATCAGAGCGGGCTTGGTTATCAGAGTGGGCTTGGTTGTCAGAGTGGGCTTGGTTGTCAGAGTTCGCTTGGTTGTCAGAGTGCGCTTGGTTGTCAGAGAGCGCTTGGTTGTCAGAGCGGGCTTGGTTGTCAGAGCGGGCTTGGTTGTCAGAGCGGGCTTGGTTGTCAGAGCGGGCTTGGTTGTCAGAGCGGGCTTGGTTGTCAGAGTGGGCTTGGTTGTCAGAGCGGGCTTGGTTGTCAGAGCGGGCTTGGTTGTCAGAGCGGGCTTGGTTGTCAGAGCGGGCTTGGTTGTCAGAGTGCACTTGGTTGTCAGAGTGAGCTTGGTTGTCAGAGTGCGCTTGGTTGTCAGAGTTCGCTTGGTTGTCAGAGTGAGCTTGGTTGTCAGAGCGGGCTTGGTTGTCAGAGTGAGCTTGGTTGTCAGAGCGGGCTTGGTTGTCAGAGCGGGCTTGGTTGTCAGAGCGGGCTTGGTTGTCAGAGCGGGCTTGGTTGTCAGAGCGGGCTTGGATGTCAGAGCGGGCTTGGTTGTCAGAGTGCGCTTGGTTGTCAGAGTGAGCTTGGTTGTCAGAGTGCGCTTGGTTGTCAGAGAGCGCTTGGTTGTCAGAGCGGGCTTGGTTGTCAGAGCGGGCTTGGTTGTCAGAGCGGGCTTGGTTGTCAGAGCGGGCTTGGTTGTCAGAGCGGGCTTGGTTGTCAGAGCGGGCTTGGTTGTCAGAGTGCGCTTGGTTGTCAGAGTGCGCTTGGTTGTCAGAGTTCGCTTGGTTGTCAGAGTGAGCTTGGTTGTCAGAGCGGGCTTGGTTGTCAGAGCGAGCTTGGTTGTCAGAGCGAGCTTGGCTGTCAGAGCGGGCTTGGTTGTCAGAGCGGGCTTGGTTGTCAGAGTGCGCTTGGTTGTCAGAGGGGGCTTGCTTGTCAGAGCGGGCTTGGTTGTCAGAGCGGGCTTGGTTGTCAGAGCGGGCTTGGTTGTCAGAGCGGGCTTGGTTGTCAGAGCGGGCTTGGTTGTCAGAGCGGGCTTGGTTGTCAGAGTGCGCTTCGGTGTCAGAGTGAGCTTGGTTGTCAGAGTGCGCGTGGTTGTCAGAGTGAGCTTGGTTGTCAGAGTGCGCTTGGTTGTCAGAGTGAGCTTGGTTGTCAGAGCGGGCTTGGTTGTCAGAGCGGGCTTGGTTGTCAGAGCGGGCTTGGTTGTCAGAGTGCGCTTGGTTGTCAGAGTGAGCTTGGTTGTCAGAGTGCGCTTGGTTGTCAGAGAGCGCTTGGTTGTCAGAGCGGGCTTGGTTGTCAGAGCGGGCTTGGTTGTCAGAGTGCGCTTGGTTGTCAGAGTGGGCTTGGTTGTCAGAGTGGGCTTGTTTGTCAGAGTGCGCTTGGTTGTCAGAGCGGGCTTGGTTGTCAGAGTGCGCTTGGTTGTCAGAGTGAGCTTGGTTGTCAGAGTGCGCGTGGTTGTCAGAGCGGGCTTGGTTGTCAGAGCGGGCTTGGTTGTCAGAGCGTGCTTGGTTGTCAGAGCGGGCTTGGTTGTCAGAGCGGGCTTGGTTGTCAGAGTGCACTTGGTTGTCAGAGTGCGCGGGGCTGTCAGAGCGGGCTTGGATGTCAGAGCGGGCTTGGTTGTCAGAGTGGGCTTGGTTGTCAGAGTGCCCGTGGTTGTCAGAGTGCGCGTGGTTGTCAGAGGGGGCTTGGTTGTCAGAGGGGGCTTGGTTGTCAGAGGGGGCTTGGTTGTCAGAGCGGGCTTGGTTGTCAGAGTGCGCGTGGTTGTCAGAGTGAGCTTGGTTGTCAGAGTGCGCGTGGTTGTCAGAGTGAGCTTGGTTGTCAGAGTGCGCTTGGTTGTCAGAGCGGGCTTGGTTGTCAGAGCGGGCTTGGTTGTCAGAGCGGGCTTGGTTGTCAGAGCGGGCTTGGTTGTCAGAGCGAGCTTGGTTGTCAGAGCGGGCTTGGTTGTCAGAGCGGGCTTGGTTGTCAGAGCGGGCTTGGTTGTCAGAGCGGGCTTGGTTGTCAGAGCGGGCTTGGATGTCAGAGCGGGCTTGGTTGTCAGAGTGCGCTTGGTTGTCAGAGTGAGCTTGGTTGTCAGAGTGCGCTTGGTTGTCAGAGAGCGCTTGGTTGTCAGAGCGGGCTTGGTTGTCAGAGCGGGCTTGGTTGTCAGAGCGGGCTTGGTTGTCAGAGCGGGCTTGGTTGTCAGAGCGGGCTTGGTTGTCAGAGCGGGCTTGGTTGTCAGAGTGCGCTTGGGTGTCAGAGTGAGCTTGGTTGTCAGAGTGCGCGTGGTTGTCAGAGTGAGCTTGGTTGTCAGAGCGGGCTTGGTTGTCAGAGTGCGCTTGGTTGTCAGAGTGCGCGTGGTTGTCAGAGCGGACTTGGTTGTCAGAGCGGGCTTGGTTGTCAGAGTGGGCTTGGATGTCAGAGCGGGCTTGGTTGTCAGAGCGGGCTTGGTTGTCAGAGCGGGCTTGGTTGTCAGAGTGCGCGTGGTTGTCAGAGTGAGCTTGGTTGTCAGAGTGCGCTTGGTTGTCAGAGCGGGCTTGGTTGTCAGAGCGGGCTTGGTTGTCAGAGCGGGCTTGGTTGTCAGAGCGGGCTTGGTTGTCAGAGCGAGCTTGGTTGTCAGAGCGGGCTTGGTTGTCAGAGCGGGCTTGGTTGTCAGAGCGGGCTTGGTTGTCAGAGCGGGCTTGGATGTCAGAGCGGGCTTGGTTGTCAGAGTGCGCTTGGTTGTCAGAGTGAGCTTGGTTGTCAGAGTGCGCTTGGTTGTCAGAGAGCGCTTGGTTGTCAGAGCGGGCTTGGTTGTCAGAGCGGGCTTGGTTGTCAGAGCGGGCTTGGTTGTCAGAGCGGGCTTGGTTGTCAGAGCGGGCTTGGTTGTCAGAGTGCGCCCACGTGTCAGAGTGAGCTTGGTTGTCAGAGTGCGCGTGGTTGTCAGAGTGAGCTTGGTTGTCAGAGTGCGCTTGGTTGTCAGAGTGCGCTTGGTTGTCAGAGTGCGCGTGGTTGTCAGAGTGCGCTTGGGTGTCAGAGTGCGCGTGGTTGTCAGAGTGAGCTTGGTTGTCAGAGTGCGCTTGGTTGTCAGAGTGCGCTTGGTTGTCAGAGTGCGCGTGGTTGTCAGAGTGCGCTTGGTTGTCAGAGTGCGCGTGGTTGTCAGAGTGAGCTTGGTTGTCAGAGCGGGCTTGGTTGTCAGAGCGGGCTTGGTTGTCAGTCAGAGTGAGCTTGTCAGAGTTGTGTCAGAGAGCTTGGTTGTCAGAGTGCGGGCTTGGTTGTCAGAGCGGCTGCGCTTGGTTGTCAGAGTGCGCTTGGTTGTCAGAGTGCGCTTGGTTGTCAGAGTGCGCTTGGTTGTCAGAGCGGGCTTGGTTGTCAGAGTGAGCTTGGTTGTCAGAGCGGGCTTGGTTGTCAGAGGGGGGTTGGTTGTCAGAGCGGGCTTGGTTGTCAGAGCGGGCTTGGTTGTCAGAGCGGGCTTGGTTGTCAGAGCGGGCTTGGTTGTCAGAGCTGGCTTGGTTGTCAGAGGGGGCTTGGTTGTCAGAGCGGGCTTGGTTGTCAGAGCGGGCTTGGTTGTCAGAGTGGGCTTGGGTGTCAGAGTGCGCTTGGTTGTCAGAGGGGGCTTGGTTGTCAGAGCGGGCTTGGTTGTCAGAGCGGGCTGCGCTTGGTTGTCAGAGTGCGAGTGAGCTTGGTTGTCAGAGTGCTGGTTGTCAGAGTGCGCGTGGTTGTCAGAGTGCTTGGTTGTCAGAGTGCGCTTGGTTGTCAGAGTGCGCTTGGTTGTCAGAGTGCGCTTGGTTGTCAGAGTGCGCTTGGGTGTCAGAGTGCGCTTGGTTGTCAGAGTGCGCTTGGTTGTCAGAGTGGGCTTGGTTGTCAGAGTGGGCTTGTTTCTCAGAGTGCGCTTGGTTGTCAGAGTGCACTTGGTTGTCAGAGCGGGCTTGTTTGTCAGAGTGCGCTTGGTTGTCAGAGTGCACTTGGTTGTCAGAGCGGGTTGTCAGAGCGGTTGTCAGAGTCAGAGCGGGCTTGGTTGTCAGAGTCAGAGGGGGCTTTGGTTGTCAGAGTGCGCTTGGTTGTCAGAGTGCGCTTGGTTGTCAGAGTGCTTGCTTGGTTGTCAGCGTGCGCGTGGTTGTCTGAGTGCCCGTGGTTGTCAGAGTGCGCGTGGTTGTCAGAGTGCGCTTGGTTGTCAGAGGGGGCTTGGTTGTCAGAGGGGGCTTGGTTGTCAGAGCGGGCTTGGTTGTCAGAGTGCGCGTGGTTGTCAGAGTGAGCTTGGTTGTCAGAGTGCGCTTGGTTGTCAGAGCGGGCTTGGTTGTCAGAGCGGGCTTGGTTGTCAGAGCGGGCTTGGTTGTCAGAGCGGGCTTGGTTGTCAGAGTGCACTTGGTTGTCAGAGTGCGCGGGGTTGTCAGAGCGGGCTTGGATGTCAGAGCGGGCTTGGTTGTCAGAGTGGGCTTGGTTGTCAGAGTGCGCTTGGTTGTCAGAGTGCGCTTGGTTGTCAGAGTGCGCGTGGTTGTCAGAGTGCCCGTGGTTGTCAGAGTGCGCGTGGTTGTCAGAGTGCGCTTGGTTGTCAGAGGGGGCTTGGTTGTCAGAGGGGGCTTGGTTGTCAGAGCGGGCTTGGTTGTCAGAGTGCGCGTGGTTGTCAGAGTGAGCTTGGTTGTCAGAGTGCGCTTGGTTGTCAGAGCGGGCTTGGTTGTCAGAGCGGGCTTGGTTGTCAGAGCGGGCTTGGTTGTCAGAGCGGGCTTGGTTGTCAGAGCGGGCTTGGTTGTCAGAGCGGGCTTGGTTGTCAGAGCGGGCTTGGTTGTCAGAGCGGGCTTGGTTGTCAGAGTGCGCTTGGTTGTCAGAGTGAGCTTGGTTGTCAGAGTGCGCTTGGTTGTCAGAGTGCGCTTGGTTGTCAGAGCGAGCTTGGTTGTCAGAGCGGGCTTGGTTGTCAGAGCGAGCTTGGTTGTCAGAGCGGGCTTGGTTGTCAGAGTGGGCTTGGTTGTCAGAGCGGGCTTGGTTGTCAGAGCGGGCTTGGTTGTCAGAACGGGCTTGGTTGTCAGAGCGGACTTGGATGTCACAGCCGGCTTGGTTGTCAGAGCGGGCTTGGTTGTAAGAGCGGGCTTGGTTGTCAGAGCGGGCTTGGTTGTCAGAGCGGGCTTGGTTGTCAGAGCGGGCTTGGTTGTCAGAGTGCGCTTGGTTGTCAGAGTGAGCTTGGTTGTCAGAGTGCGCGTGGTTGTCAGAGTGCGCTTGGTTGTCAGAGTGGGCTTGGTTGTCAGAGCGGGCTTGGTTGTCAGAGCGGGCTTGGTTGTCAGAGTGGGCTTGGGTGTCAGAGTGCGCTTGGTTGTCAGAGTGCGCTTGGTTGTCAGAGTGCGCTTGGTTGTCAGAGTGCGCGTGGTTGTCAGAGTGCGCGTGGTTGTCAGAGTGCGCTTGGTTGTCAGAGCGGGCTTGGTTGTCAGAGCGGGCTTGGTTGTCAGAGTGCACTTGGTTGTCAGATTGCGCGTTGTTGTCAGAGTGGGCTTGGTTGTCAGAGCGGGCTTGGTTGTCAGAGTGGGCTTGGTTGTCAGAGCGGGCTTGTTTGTCAGAGTGCGCTTGGTTGTCAGAGTGCACTTGGTTGTCAGATTGCGCGTGGTTGTCAGAGTGGGCTTGGTTGTCAGAGCGGGCTTGGTTGTCAGAGCGGGCTTGGTTGTCAGAGTGGGCTTGGTTGTCAGAGTGCGCGTGGTTGTCAGAGTGAGCTTGGTTGTCAGAGTGCGCGTGGTTGTCAGAGTGCACTTGGTTGTCAGAGTGCACTTGGTTGTCAGATTGCGCGTGGTTGTCAGAGTGGGCTTGGTTGTCAGAGTGGGCTTGGTTGTCAGAGTGCGCGTGGTTGTCAGAGTGCGCTTGGTTGTCAGAGTGCGCGTGGTTGTCAGAGTGCGCGGGGTTGTCAGAGCGGGCTTGGATGTCAGAGCGGGCTTGGATGTCAGAGTGGGCTTGGTTGTCAGAGTGCGCGTGGTTGTCAGAGCGGGCTTGGTTGTCAGAGTGGGCTTGGTTGTCAGAGTGGGCTTTGTTGTCAGAGTGGGTGTGGTTGTCAGTGCGCTTGGTTGTCAGAGTGGGATTGGAAGTCAGAGTGGGTGTGCTTATCAGAGTGGGATGGTTATCAGAGTGGGTGTGGTTATCAAAGTGGTCTTGTTTATCAGAGTGGGCGTGGTTATAAGGGTGGGCTTGGTTATCAGAGTGGGCGTGGTTATCAGAGTGGGCGTGGTTGTCAGAGTGGGTGTGGTTTTCATAGTAGTCGTCGTCATCAGAGTGGCCATGGTTATCACAGTGGGTGTAGTTATCACAGTGTATGTGGTCAATCGAGTGGGCGTGGTCATGACAGTGGGCATGGTTGGCAGAGTGGGCGTGGTTGTCAGCATGGGCGTAGCTCTCACTGACTGGGTGCTCAGGCACTTCCTGTTGGTCAGAATCTAATAGAGTTGGACAAAAAAGCAAATGGAACATCAGCCATCACAATCTAGGCAGATCCCTCTACACAAGATTAAACACCGGTTCTAAATATCTTTACAAAGATCTGCACGGTTGTAGCAATACATATTTGAGAGTAATTTGTGAATCGAGGCTGTTGGAGAATATTGCAGGGATTCCCACAGCCATATATTCATGGTGGCCAGCTTTAGCAAAGCACATACACTGCCATCACAGCCATTCACAAATATAAATATGGCCTGTAAATGTCTAGTAATGGTAGCCCAATATATGCTTTTTATTTGAAGCATAAAATATCAATAACTATACCTCTTTTTAAAACAACAGCATAACAAACAAACAAAGAAACATTCTGTACGTTGCAAGCAAAATTGAGCTCTACAGCAAAATAAACTTTAATTAGAAGGAGACTGTCAGTGTCTTTTGTCTTGTTGAGTACACTAACAAATGGTCACATATTGATTAATACTGACATTATGTGTGTCATTTTAAAACCAGTTCATTTATACCTGGGGCAGGTGTATCAGAGATGATGTGCTCAGCAGGTGTTGCGTCTCTCTGCTGGTTCACTGATTCCAAACAACTTGTCTGTGGTTCATCCTTTTCTTTCTGTTCTTTCATAGTTTCCTGTAAATCAGACTTTTAATTTATTCAGCTTTGACCCTTTTACCCACATTTTAGAAAATCTTATTTAATTGAAAAGTGAGATTATATGTTCATATTTTTCGATAATCCTTCTGCATGCGAAACATTTAAGATTGCACACAGGAATCCTTTAAGCAGAATTAATAGTTCTGCTCGGTAACAACTTCATATGAAGTAAGCAACAGGGAAATTACTGAATGCATGAACTAATCAAGTGGTGGAAATCTTGTTTCATTGATGAATGCGATTGTGTAAATGATGCTGTCCAGAAACAAAGACCAGTTGAGTATCCAGCGTGTACCTTTTTCTTTTCTTCTGGAGGGCCAGAGTCAGGGGTGGAGCCATAGCTCTTGGAGTGGGTGTGGTTATCAGAGTGGGCTTGGATGTCAGAGTGGGCGTGGTTGTCAGAGTGGGCGTGGTTGTCAGAGTGGGTGTGGTTGTCAGAGTGGGCGTGGTTGTCAGAGTGGGCGTGGTTGTCAGAGTGGGTGTGGTTGTCAGAGTGGGTGTGGTTGTCAGAGTGGGTGTGGTTATCAGACTGGGCTTGGATGTGGGAGTGGTTGTCGGCGTGCTCTTGGTTTTCAGAGTGGGTCTGGTTATCAGAGTGGGTGTGGTTATCAGAGTGAGCTTGGTTGTCAGAGTGGGTGTGGTTATCAGAGTGGGCTGGGTTGTCATAGTGGTCTTGGTTATCCGAGTGGGCATGGTTATCCAAGTGAGCTTGGTTATCTGAGTGGGCTTGCCTATCAGAGTGGGTGTGGTTATCACAGTGGACATGATTGTCAGAGTGAGTATGGTTATCAGAGTGGGCGTGGTTATCACTGTGGGCGTGATCATCTGATTGGGCTTGATTATCAGAGTGGGCGTCGTTGTGGCAGTGGGTGTGGTTATCAGAGTGGGCTTGGTTGTCAATGTGGGCTTGGTTATCAGAGTAGGTTTGGTTATCAGAGTGGGCTTGGATGTCATAGTGGGTGTGGTTATCAGAGTGGGCTTGGATGTCAGAGTGGGCTCGGTTGTCAGAGTGGGCTCGGTTATCAGAGTGGGCATGGTTGTCAGCGTGGATGTGGTTATCAGAGTGGGTGTGGTTGTGGGAGTGGGTGTGGTTGTCAGAGTGGGCTTGGTTGTCAGAGTGGGCGTGGTTATCCGAGTGGGCGTGGTTGTCAGAGTGGGCGTGGTTGTCAGAGTGGGCGTGGTTATCCGAGTGGGCGTGGTTGTCAGAGTGGGCTTGGATGTCAGAGTGGGAGTGGTTGTCAGCGTGCTCTTGGTTGTCAGAGTGGGTCTGGTTATCAGAGTGGGTCTGGTTATCAGAGTGGGTTTGGTTGTCAGAGTGGGTGTGGTTATCAGAGTGGGCTTGGTTGTCAGAGTGGGTCTGGTTGTGGGAGTGGGTGTGGTTGTGGGAGTGGGTGTGGTTGTCAGAGTGGGCTTGGTTGTCAGAGTGGGCGTGGTTATCCGAGTGGGCTTGGTTGTCAGAGTGGGTCTGGTTATCCGAGTGGGCGTGGTTATCACTGTGGGCGTGATCATCAGAGTGGTCTTGGTTATCAGAGTGGGCTTGATTATCAGAGTGGGCGTCGTTGTGGCAGTGGGTGTGGTTATCTGAATGCTCTTGGTTATCAGAGTGGGCGTGGTTAGCAGAGTGGGCGTGCTTATCAGAGTGGGCGTGCTTATCAGAGTGGGTGTGGTTATAAGAGTGGGTGTGGTTATAAGAGTGGGTGTGGTTATAAGAGTAGGTGTGGTTATAAGAGTAGGTGTGGTTATCAGTGTTGGTGTGTTTGTCAGGGTGGGTGTGGTTATCAGAGTGGGAGTGGTTATCAGAGTGGGCATGGTTGTCATAGTGTGCATGGCTCTCACTGACTGGGTGCTCAGGCCCTTCCTGTTGGTCAGAGTCTAATACAGTGGGCCAAAAAAGCAAATGGAAGAGCAGCCGTCAGAATGTAGGCAGATCCCTCTACACAAGATTAAACACTGACTCTAAATATCTTTACAATGATCTGCCGGTCTGTAGCAATAAATATTTGAGAGTAATTAGTGAATCGAGGCTGTTAGAGAATATTGCAGGCATTCTCACAGCCATATATTCATGGTGGCCAGCTTTAGCAAAACACAGCCACTGCCATACCAGCCAGTCACAAATATAAAGATTGCCTGTAAATATCTAGTATGGTCATCTAATATATGCTTTTTTATTTGAAGCATAAAATATCAATGACTACACCTCTTTTTCAGAAACAGCCTAAGAGTTGTAGTTGATGAACAACAGACAGCACATTCCAAGCAAAATTGAGCTCTACAGCAAAATAAACTTAAGTTGGAATGGGACTGTCAGTGCCTTTCATCTTGTTGAGTACACTAACTTTATAAAGACAGCGAAATAATCAGTTAAAAAAACAATTATCGCTGCTTTTTTAATTTAGCAAGCTGAGCTAATCCTTGCCAGCTAAGCGATGATCTGAAAATGAAGCTAGAAGCCCTAGTTATTAACTCGCTTGCTAGTCTTACCTGTGACAGGTGTGCTTGCAGAGCACAGTTTGGTGCCACATTCACTGCAGAACTGCCCACATTTCCTGCTGCACTTTGGGCAATCCATCCTCCTGCCTCTGGGTAAACATCACACAATTACAGCAAGAATAACCAAAGCACCTTGTACAAAAGGTAAAAGTGTTAAGGTTTTGGGATATAAGAGGATTTATATTTTTCAGTTTCAGTTTCCGCTATTTTTAAATTTAAATCAATGGAGCCTACAGTGTATGAGTTATATGTAGAGTGCCAGACCTGGCTAACAGCATTTTCTAGACAAATGAGAATATACTGTATGTATCATCACAAATCACTAATGCAAATTTACTGTTCATAGAAAAAAAAATCCCAAACTGGTGATCTATCAGATCATATCGAGTCAAGCCGGAAAGTCTGAAGACTCCTTTCACCTTCTCCACGTTTTATTACATTACAGACCTATTCTACAATAGATTGAGTTAATTTTTTGTCTCAAAATTCTACACAAAATAGCCCATAATGACAAAGTGAAAACATGTTTTTAGAAATTTTTGCAAATGTATTAAAAATCGAAAACTGAAATTTCTCATTTATATAAGTATTCATACCCTTTGCTTTAACATATTTTTACAGTATCATATTTAATATTTGGTCGCATATTGCTGTTACTTCCTGAAGTCTGTGACCAATCAACATCAAAAGACTCTTGATATCTTATTTTCAGGTACTGTTACAAGCGATACTATAACCTCTCTGCATTTGAACTGATCTCTATGAGAATTGGGGGGTGAGACTAGATTCAGCTGTAAATTACGCTGGTACAGTATGGAACACATGACTGGCGAAATGGCTGTACATCATCAAGGGTCTAAGGTATCAAACGAGCCCCAAACCATCACTCTGCGGCCAAATATGGAGTAGATGTGGATGGATCCCTTTAAGGGTTGTTTCTTAATTTTTTTTAATACATTTGCAGAAATTTCTAAAAACATGTTTTCACATTGTCATTATGGGCTATTTTGTGTAGAATTTTTAGACAAAAAATTAACTCAATCTATTGTAGAATATGTCTGTAATGTAATAAAACGTGGAGAAGGTGAAAGGGGTGTCCAGACTTTCCGGCTTGACTGTACATAGCACGCCCTAAGAAGAAAAAATACCCAACAGTAAAATGCAGTAAGATTTATAGAAATGAGTCATGTTGAGGTTTTTTCTGCAGATAACTTATTTTAATTTAGAAAATCAACAAAACCAGGTGTGCCCAAACTTGTACATACCACTGTACATGTCGGTTTTTAATAAAACTTGAAGTTGTTTTATCCTTCAAGGGAAGGTGCAGAAAGTACTGAAAACATGGGTGGCAATAGTTTTGACACCTATAGGTAATTGTAGGCTAAATTATGAATTATTTAAAACATTAATTCACAGTCATTTGTGTAACAGAGTATAATTTCCGCATTTTTTAGCACACAATATAGGTCATTGTAGGATAAATGATGTTTGTATAGCAAAGCTTTGATAAAACACAAGTAAACCACAGTATTTAACACACAAAACATTAGCCTAAAGTATATGTATGATAAGGTGTGAATGAAACCGAGTGCTTTCATTCTGTGCAGCCCTGGGCTATAGTGCTAGTCTGAAATAACTTGTCGATATTAGCCAGTGCTATGAAGTTTGGATTTAGCTTCACTTACCGGAAAAATCTGTACGGAAATCAGTTCACCAACGATGTTTCTCTACAAAATAAGAAAGCGGATTATGAATCTGCAATTGGAAATTTCCACTTTTCCACTTACTGATACTCGAAATAGTGTGCATTTGACTGCAGCGACTACTGACTGACAGACAATTTCTGATAATTAATCGTTAATCGAATGTATTTATATTAGTTTAGTATAGGGGAGGGGGACGTGTGTTCACTTCACTGTATTACCTTACTATTACCTTACTATATTAATGATTAAAACAAACTGTAAACCACTTCCGAGAAAAGTAAACCGAAAGTGTTTTTCACCTAAGTCACCAAAAGATAAGCTTTGGACAGTTGAAAAGGAAAATTACATTCCATTTGTTTATCAGATAATCTTATCCAGAATGACTTGCAATGTAGGAAAAATAAATATTGAATACAAAGATTTTCATTATTTATGGAAATGAGAGTGCCCATATGCAAAAGGTCTGTAAAAATCATATATGATCATACTTGCTAAGTTTTTATAAAAATCACATGTTTATTAGTATTATATTATATGTTTGTATACAATTATTATACAATCTCTTAATGTTTTTTATAGGGAGTACCATGTACAGTATGTTAGTGAACCATGTAATTTTAGTCTGAAATGCATATGGGTCATTCCATATAAAATGCTTCCCACCTGACCCCCTCAGAATCACCTGATTGTTTTGTACATTAACTACAATCTATTGAATGAAACTATGCAAAATACTGTTCTGTCATTTTTGAGTCCTCATAGCTTTATAACTACAGGTGCTAGCCACATTAAATTCTCAGGGCTCAAATATACATTGGAGTTGTGTTCAAAACACAAACAAATTATAACTGGAAGTGTTTCTTTTCCTGACTTATTTTTCCATAGACTTTAATTGGAAAAGTTGTCAAGAGAAACAATCCTTAAATTGATCCATCCATATCTACTGCATATCTGCCAGCAGAGTGATGGTTTGAGGCTTGTTTGATACCTCAGACCCTTGATGACTTACAGCCATTTTACCAACCATGTATTCCTTACTTTTCCAGCATAATTTACAGCTAAATCTAGTCCCACCCCCCAATTCCCATAGAGATCCATTCAAATGCAGTGACATTATAGTATTGCTTGTAAGAGTACCAAAAAATAAGATATCAAGAGTTTTTTGATGTTGTTGGGTCACAGACAGCAGGAAGTCATGGCATGCAAAGGATATGCGACCAAATATTTAAAATGATTACTTCTATATATAAATGCAGGGGTGCCAATATTTATGGCACACGTGGTTTTGTTAAAAATAATAATTTCTTGATGAGGGATTTTTTTTTCCATAATAAATTTACTTAAATTAAAGGTTGGATTTTTCTCATTTTTTGAGTGTGAGATTAAGATAATTCACCAAACAGTGGATTTTTTATAACCCTTTTTACTCATCGTTACCAGGGGTGCCAATAATAGTGGAGAGCACTGTATGTATCATCTCAAACCACGAATGCAGATTAATTGTTCCAAGAAAAAAAAGACCCAAAATGCCGATCCTTATTGATGATATACATAGCACCCTCTAAGAAGTAAACTATGAAACCAGAAAAATACCCAACAGTAAAATGCAGTTAAATTTATAGAAATTTGTCATGTTTAGGTTTTTTCTGCAGATAAGTTATTTTCATTTAGAAAATCAACAAAACCAGTTGTGCCCAAACTTGTACATGCCACTGTACATGTCCATTTTTCATAAAACTTGAAGTTGTTTTATCCTTCAAGGGAAGGCGCAGAAAGTACTGAAAACATGGGTGGCAATAGTTTTGACACCTATAGGTCGTTGTAGGCTAAATTATTAATTATTAAAAACATTAATTCACCGTCATTTGTGTAACAGAATATAATTTCCGCATTTTTTAGCACACAATATAGATCATTGTAGGATAAATGATGTTTGTATAGCAAAGCTTTGATAAAACACAAGTAAACTACAGTATTTAACACACAAAACATTAGCCTAAAGTATATGTATGATAAGGTGTGAATGAAACCGAATGGTTTTATAGTCCTGCAGGGCCCTGGGCTATAGTGCAAGTCTGAAATAATTTCTCGATATTAGCCAGTGCTATGAAGTTTTGATTTAGTTTAACTTACCTTAAAAATCTGTACGGAAATCAGTTCACCAACGATGTTTTTCTACAAAATAAGAAAGCGGATTATGAAGATGCAATTAGAATTTTCCACTTTTCCACTTACTGATTGTGTGCATTTGACTGCAGCAACTATTGACTGACGGGCAATTTCTGAAGAAAGTTAATCGAATTAATTTATAGTAGTTTAGTATGGGGAGGGGGAAGTGTGTTCACTTTACTATATTACCTTACTATTAATGATTAAAACAAGCTGTAAACCACTTCCAAGAAAAGTAAACTGAAAGTGTTTTTCACCTAAATCACCTAAGGATAAGCTTTGGACAGTTGAAAAAAGAAATTACATTACATTTGTTTAGCAGATAATCTTATCCAGAATGACTTGCAATGTAGGAAAAATACGTATTTAATACAAAGATTTTCTAAGCTAAGTTTTTTATAAAAATCATATGTTGATTAGTATTATATTATATGTTTGTATACAATTCTTATACAATCTCTTAATGTTTTTATAGGGACTACCATGTATGTTAGTGAACCATTTAATTGTAGTCTGAAATGTATATGGGTCATTCCATATAAAATGCTTCCCACCTGACCCCCTCAGAATCACCTGCTTGTTTTGTACATTAACTACAATCTATTTACTGAAGCTATGCAAATACTGTTCTGTCATTTTTGAGCCCTCATAGCTTTATAACTAAAAGTGCTAGCCAAATTAAATTCTCAGGGCTCAAAGATACATTGGAGTTGTGTTCAAAAAACAAAAAATTGATAACTTGAAGGGTTTATTTTCCTGACTTATTTTGTCATAGAGTTCAATAAGAAAAGTTCTCTGGAGAAACAACCCTTAATGTGATCCATACATATCTACTGCATATCTGGCAGCAGAGTGATGGTTTGAGGCTCGTTTGATACCTCAGACCCTTTATGACTTACAGCCATTTTACCAAAATCTAGTACCAGCCCCCAATTCCCATAGAGATCCATTCAAATGCAGAGACGTTATTGTATCGCTTGTAAGAGTACCGGAAAATAAGATATCAAGAGTTTTTTTATGTTGTTGAGTCACAGATCGGGGGGGTGTAGGCTATGTACAAAAGGTGCTATGAATCCTAAATGGTTTATCCGATATGGATGAAAATACCCTCAAATTAAGGCTGAGAGTATGCACTCCAACTTCATTTTCATTATATTCTTTCAAAATCAAAGTGCTAGACTACAGAACCAAAATAACAAATAATGTGTCACTGTCCAATTAATTATGGTGCTCAATGTATATCTACCTTGCAGAGGATCTCACAGGACTCAAATAGTCTATTTGCCAGCTTAGTTTAATAATGTATTTTTGTGAATAAATGATGGCCATTTTAGTCTGACTCATTAAAAGTTCAGGTGTGTTTAACTCACTATATTAACTTTGTTAGTTCAATTTAACTTATCTTTGTCAACCTGACCTTTGCCATATAAGGCAAAGAAATCTTATTGAGATATCTGTGTTAATGATTATCTCTCAGGCTGCCTAGCTGTGGAACACAAGCTGTAAACCACTTCCAAGAAAAGTAAACCGAAAGTGTTTTTCACCTAAGTCACCTGAGGATAAGCTTTGGACAGTTGAAAAGGAAAATTACATTACATTTGTTTAGCAGATAATATTATCCAGAATGACTTGCAATGTAGGAAAAATGAGTATTTAATACAAAGATTTTCATTATCTGTGGAAATGAGTGCCCATATGCAAAAGGTCTTTAAAAATCATATATGATCATACTTAAGTTTTTATAAAAATCATATGTTGATTAGTATTATATTATATGTTTGTATACAATTCTTAATGTTTTTTTTATAGGGACTACCATGTATGTTAGGGAACCATTTAATTTTAGTCTGAAATGTATATGGGTCATTTCATATAAAATGCTTCCCACCGGACCCCCTCAGAATCACCTGCTTGTTTTGTACATTAACTACAATCTATTTAATGAAGCTATGCAAAATACTGTTCTGTTATTTTTGAGCCCTCATAGCTTTATAACTAAAAGTGCTAGCCACTTAAACTTTTCAGGGCTCAAAGATACATTGGAGTTGTGTTCAAAAAACAAAAAATGGATAACTGGAAGGGTTTCTCCTGATTTATTTTTCCATAGAGTTCAATAAGAAAAGTTGTCTGGAGAAACAACCCTTAAAGTGATCCATCCATATCTACTGCATATCTGGCAGCAGAGTGATGGTTTGAGGCTCGTTTTATACCTCAGACCCTTGATGACTTACAGCCATTTTACCAAAATCTAGTCCCACGCCTCAATTCCCATAGAGATCCATTCAAATGCAGAGACGTTATTGTATCGCTTGTAGGAGTACCAGAAAATAAGATATCAAGAGTTTTTTTATGTTGTTGGGTCACAGATGGGTGGGGGGGGGGGGGGGGGGGGTGGGGGGGGGGGGGGTGGGGGGTGTAGGCTATGTAGGCTATGTACAAAAGGTGCTATGAATCCTAAATGGTTTATCTGATATGGATGAAAATACCCTCAAATTAAGGCTGACAGTATGCACTTCAACTTCATTGTATTCTTTCAAAATCTAAGAATAGACTACAGAACCAAAATAACAAATAATGTGTCACTGACCAATGTCCAATGAATTATCGCTCATCTACTGCAGGGCGACTCGCACTTCCCCCCCCTCCGTGTAAATGGCACTCGCTCGTCCGACTGCGGAGCTTTTCCACCCTAGCTCCCCAGTGGTGGAACAAACTTCCCATTCCCCTACGTACTATGCCAACCCTGCCTGCGTTCCGTCGTGGCCTGAAAACACACCTTTTCAGACTCCACCTGGACTGATACTTATCTAGGACCTCATGGTACTTGTTCTTGTTAAACTGTGTAGAATAGAATTGTATTAGAGCCGATTTACCCAGTTCACTGTGAACTGCATTGTGTTCATTACTAGGGATAGCTGCTATTGTATGGGAAGAATGTACTTTCTTATCTGTTCTGTAGTTACTTCGATGACCTTTCTGTATGCACTTACTGTATGTCGCTTTGGATAAAAGCGTCTGCTAAATGAATGTAATGTAATTTAATTATGGTGCTCAATGTATATGTACCTTGCAGATGCTTCCCACCTGACCCCCTCAGAATCACCTGATTTTTTTGTACATTAACTACAATCTATTTAATGAAGCTATGCAAAATACTCAGAAGTTCTAACCGCGATAAGCTTGTTTTCATGTGATGCCCAGGGTTGCCAGATTTTGCTAGACTTTCCAGCCAAATGGCGACTCAAAACTATCCCTAAATATATTTTTAACCGAAACCAACGTATTTTAAAGAGAAATAATCATATTTTTACTTCTTTTTTTTAAATGTGTGCCTTGCAAATTTTCATTTTTACCTGTGACTGTAATTAAGTAGAAAGTATCCCAATTTAGCTGTAAATAGATGTATGATAGACATTCTTACCAGTTAATTGCATTTTACATAGGCCAATTCAGAAACATTTCTGTAGATTAGTGAAACTAATTGTTAGGTTGTATTATCAGAGATATTATTCCCAACGTTCATAGTTTCGCAGTGTTCACACTGAAAAACAATTAGCCTATTTCTCACTGTAACATCTAAAATCTAATTTAAATATGTCCCTTGAAAATGACTGGTTGAATAAATTAATTCATGCATATTCACATATTGAAATGGTAGCTGTCATGCTTATTTATGTTTAGTCATGATCGTTTAAACAACATCAATGTGCAAGCAAATAAATAAAGCCATTTCCCCGACTTAAATTGACAAATTTGTATATATGATATGAATCACAAAAATGAACTGCCATTTTGTTATCTGTTGTAGGCAATCATTGGACACTTTGTCCTATGTGTGGTAATAACCTACTGAACGACACACAATTTAGGCTAAATATCTTGGGGCATCATTATCTTGGGGAAATTCATAAGAGGCATAACTACACATCATCACTGTTGCCATCTTTCAATCTCTGTGGGCATGAGCACGATGATGTCACCCAAAAATGTGAAAAAACTTTTGCAGTAGGATACATCGATGTATGCTTCACCAGAGGAGAGGAGCAGAGTCAAGCTGCTTTGCTCATCTCCTCCAATATTGGGACAGTGGAGGGAGGGAGGACACACAGATCTGTTTTCGGGGCATGGAGGAGAGGAGGTGGCAGTGGAGGAAAGCAGGATGCATTTTTTGACTATTGGGACGCACCCCATTTTACCGTGGTCTTCACTTGACGTACACACATTACCTGCTGGTCATGCCAAAGTATTGCAGGCTTGAGAGCCGCATGTGAATCCTTATTGGTGTTGGAAATTATCGGTGTTAATTAAAAGGAAACTGATAGGCTTGTTATTGGATTTTAAGTCTTCCTTACATTATATACCATTATTGTATGACATGTAGAAACTTGTAAATGGAGCATGGTGAATGTGTGTTGCTCATTAAAGACTGATGTATCCTATATAGTCTACTGTAAGCAAACAATGAACACAGTTATGTCTGCGCTAGCTTTATTGGAGAATGTGGGCTGCGTCCCAGTATTCTTCACTCCTCACCTCCTTTCCTAGTATGCAAAATAACCTGTACGTTTCAAGTGCAAGTATTTGCATGTACAGTATACAATGCACCTGACATTGCAGTTTGGGTTGAAACATGAATTAATATGTAACCATTAATATGTAATTAAGATGTAATGAGCAACATTAGATTAAAAGACAAAGATCCGTTTCCGGGGCATGGAGGTGAGGTGGTGGTAGTGGAGAAAAGGAGGATGCATTTTTTGAGTATTGGGATGCACCCATGGCAAACCATGCATTTCGCAGAGAGTGTTAAGTGAACGGACTGACTTTTTTCCCAAGATGATGAACTGCTATCGGTTCCCCAGAGCCATTCTATTAAATGTATGTAACCAGTTAGCCCCACAGCGCAATTACAGAGGTCATTCATGTGAGTTCAATTTGAAGTTCATTTGAGATTTATAGACGGAAGGTACATACCAGGTACGTACAGACATACGCTATTTTAAACAAGCGCAGCCAATTTTACAGCGCTTACGTCTATTTAAAAAAAATTGTTTATGTGAAAGTTAAAGATGATGCCCAAGTACTTTTTTTAATAAATGAGGCCCCAGGTCTAGCACACTGTCTCTGAGTCCACCATGTGGACAGACTCCAGTCCAGATGTAAATCCCGGTTGATTGCAACTCTAGAAGGTTCAAGCTTTCAGTTTTATTGATACATTATGAATAGATTTTCCAGTGCAGGCAATTACATTTGGAACATGCGTAAACGGTGTATTTTCAGCTACCTGGGACTGACGGTAAAGCCAGCAGTTATTAATGTGATGTTAGTTTGATTCTTTGCCATCTACTGATAGAGAGAAGGTGATATCATTGTCTCGGGCAGCTCAGTTATTCAAGGCATTTAAAAAAATAAGGGACTGTCCATTAAGTTCAAATCAAATTAAACATTTATTTTGAATGTCATAATGCCATTTATACAATTAATAAATGCTCAAACATGTCTGATGAAATATATCAATTCTAAAAAGTGCAGAGAAGCAAAACCAGCTTTGTAAAAAAAGAAAAATACAGTCATCAGGAATATAGACATTAACTACTGTTAAAACCAGGTTATCAAGGCACTAAATAATTGATGACTTCAATCAACCAAGCAAGCAGTGATGAAGAGCTGATAATGTTGCCAATGACATCCCACCATGCACTCTGCTCCTGCAGAATAGCTGAAACTAAGCAGCCATCCCACCATGCACTCTGCTCCTGCAGAATAGCTGAAACTAAGCAAGTTTGGGCTTGGTTAGTACTTGGATGGGAGACCTCCTGAGAAGACTAAGTTGGAAAGCTGCTGGAAGTGTTGTTGGTGGCCCAGCAGGGGGCAATCTTTCCTGTGGTCAAATGAACCCCAATTCCTCAGTGTAGTGATGGGGACACTGTTCTGTAGGAGATGCTATTTTTTGGATGATATGTGAAACCGAGATGCTGACTCACTAAGATCCCATGACACTTATCGCAAAGAGTAGTGGTTTCCCTGGTGTCCTGGCTAAATTCCCAACCTGGCTCTTTTAATCTTCCACCTAATCATCCCCCAGTTCAATTAGCAAAAATAATTCTCTCCCTCTCCACCTCAGCTGATATGTGGTGAGCATTCTGGTGCAAAATGGCTGCCGTTGCATCACCCAGGTGGTGCTTCACATTGATGGTGACTGAGCCGAGTTCCCCCCCATCATTGTAAAGCACTTTGAGTGATTATTCTTCTTAAGGTTATGTGCTTTATTAATATAAAGCACAAAAAAAACAAAATGATTGTTATAGAAAATGTATTGTGTATTTTTGCAAAAAGTACTTATATAGAGAAGGTCTAAACATTCAACTTGTTAAAATATCACAGCCTATTTACTATCCCTGATTATGCATCAACAGCAATAGAATAATGAACAAAGCTCCGCCATGCTAATTCAAAGACAGTCGGACTCAGTCATGAAACGTGAGCAGAACAAATTTGTATGTAAATCGTTCATATTAGCAATTTTGCCCATATATTGGCATTCATCAACATTTTCGTATAAGGGTGTAACAGTACACAAAAGTCACGGTTCGGTACGTACTTCGGATTTGAAGACATGGTTCGGTATGTTTTCGGTACAGCTTTTCATTTATTATGAAGTTATAAACAGTGGCTAATTGGCCATTATTTCCTGAACAAAAGAAGGCACATATCTTTCTTTCTTAAAAGCTATGGCGTTTGTTATTGCTTTAGCCTGGCCTCTAGTGGAGGAGCTTAAATGCCATGAGGAGCTGGGTTTGCACTCCACTCTGTTTTTCCTTGTACCAGTTTGCCATACTGACGAGGCTGGGCTGTGGAAACCTTCATTCCTTTATTTGTTTATTTATTTATTTGTTTAATAATTTGGCACCCAACACAGGGCTGTCTATATCCAATTCCCACCCAATTTAGAATGTTCAATTATCTCCCCAAACTACGTTCATGAAATAATCCCACTGCACTGGACACACGGGCCCGGCATTCGTTTATAGTCGGAGGTCAAATGTGGGAAATGCGTCACTTCCATGTCATTACCGACATCACTATGTTCGCGGTGCACAACTGGGGACTTTTACCTTCTCAGGGAAGTTTTGGCTTTACAAGCAAATATAGCTAAAACAGCTAACAACTACAACAAGGACGTTTTAACTTGTAAATGTTTATCATACTGTATCTTTTTACTTTACCATGTAGGCTACTTTACTATTTACTTCATGACACCGAAACGGACAATCCTAAATTATTTATTTTCCTTGATTGAACATCTGCTAATAAAACGTCGATTTCAGTGTCGGAATAATTATTTATTTTGCTTTTCTGGGCCATTTTGACTTCATATGAACGTTTAAATGGAAGTGACATCCTCCATATAAGATGTGGATTTATGCTAATCACAAAATAACGTGAACGCGCTTGTCATTTACGTGTATGAAAATCTGCCTTTCCCACACGGTTTGACGAATCCCTAGTTGGGATCGTACATAAATGCATAGGTGTCATAAACCCATACGGTGTACACCTTTTAGAAGGAAATTTAGTCTAATATATATATATATTTTCAAACGTTTTCCAACATAATTAATTAAATCGCTGGAATCACATTTTCTTTTTTCCCTCTTGCTGCTATTCTCTTGATTTCTGAGGCCGTGGGAAAAGCAAGTAGCTGCACCAGGACTGTATGATCTAAAAATGCACTTTATGACAACGAACCACAAAGACGCAGTAGCCCACAAGATACCTAAAAACTACGGCTCGTGATTTTAATTGATAATAATGTTCTACACGGTTTTTGGTGAATTTATACAGTTTTTCAGACATGAAAATAAAGGCAGCACTCTCCAGAGGTTAACGCCTATGTAAATGTATGCCCATATTTAGGAGCGTTTCATGAATCATTGGCACCGCTGATAAAGATGAGTAAAAAGGGTTATAAAAAATTCACCATTTGGTGAATTTGCTTAATCTTACACTGAAAAAATTTGAAAAATCAAACCTTTAATTTAAATTAATTTATTATGAGAAAAAAAAATCCCTCATCAAAAAACTATTATTTTTAATAACCCTTTTTACTCATCTTTACCAGGGGTGCCAATAATAGTGGAGGGCACTATATATATATAATGTCGCATAGGTCAGGATAGAGGAAATACCACTTTATAGTATATGTATGATTTTATAAATGTATTGACACTGTAGGGTTGGTCTAGGCATAGGCCACAAGGGCTTTTTCAAATAAAGTGTGTTTTAATTGTATGGTACAAAACCTACAGTCCTTTCATACCATTCAACTTGGCTGGGGCTCTTTATGTGCTTAGACATTATAAGTTCTTTTGAGTAGATTATTCAATATTAATGCTACTCAAAAGATCATTTTCCAACCCTACTGAAACAGGGGCTGTATGATCCATTTAAATTTAATCTAAACTTGTTTTGATCTGGAAGGATCGCATCAGGCTTTCCATGGCTTGGTCTTGGGTTATATCTTTCCAAGGGGGAGAAATGTCTGCAGGCTCAGCCTTATATTCCATAGCAAACTGCTTGTTAAATCTGTTGTAGATGTACTTCCAGTAGACTGAGGCTTGGATGCTGGTGTCAGGCTGGATGCGCCAGTCTGTGTAAATGCTCTGATAGTCCTTGAATGGATGGGTTTCCCACTTTGTTTCCGGTGAATGGAATGTTCTCTCACTGGCAACAAGGGAGGAGCAGATATCACTCAGTAATATACTGGAAAGAGAACCTCTCCATGTCCCAAGCCCCTGAGGACGGTGAATGGAAGAAAAGTGCTCTGTGTGTTCTTCGCCGCCAGCTTCACACGGGGTCTTGCAGAAGGGACACTGGCTCCCACAGCCAAACACCCTGGTAAACAGCTCCTTCTGTGGCTGAAAGGGCAGTGAGGTCAGTCTGGTCCTCACATCCACACCTTTCTGAATCTTAGTGGTAAAGGTCTTCTCCATTTCATCCACAAGCTTCATCAGGCACTGGGAAAAGTCCCCTGGCTTGGCATTGTTTAAGGTCAGGACCACTCTGAGGGGGTCTTTAGGGATGACGAGCTCCTGTAGGTCAGTACAGATATCCTGAATGAACTGCTGAATGTTCTGGTCCTCTTCACCCCTTCCTGCCACTCGTTCACTGGCCTTCGTCTCTGCTTTTGCAACGGCTTCCTTTAATCTTTTAACCATCACCTTCAGATGCATAATCTCAATGTTCCTGAGGCTAGTTCCCTCTGAGAACGTCTGTACCATCTGGTCCAATATCCAGTCCTGCACAAAGGCCTCATAATTCCTTATGTATTTCACAAAGTTCTGAAAGTTATCATCTTCAAGCAGCTGCTTGAGGACTGAGAACTGGAAGAAGGAACGAGTGCTGAAATTAATGCCTTTCTTCCCTGTCAGCATTTCATCCAATAGGTCAGGGCCCAGAGATTTGGTGATGTACTCCTGTACTGCAGGTGCAAGACAGTTGAAGGTGAACTCAAAGGCTTTCTTCTGACACTGATCTCTCTTGTTGAACAGGTCCTTAAAGTCAGTGCAGTACTGTTCCTTAAACCGTTCCAGACACTGCCTGGGATCATTTGCTTTGATAAAATTCAAATGCATCTGTTGAAACTCTCGTGCTGCATGTCCACAGATGTGGATTTTCAGACTGGCCTTAAATTCAGCAGTTGTTTTCAGATTCATGTGCTTGTCCAGGTTTTCCTCGACATCGCAAAGCAAGTCTATCATGTATGTGTTATGGTAATCAGACCCTGTTCTCACTTTCTCATCCACAAACTGCCTGCTACACTTGATGATGTTATCAACAAGCTCTTGTGTCTGCGCCTGCTGATCATCTCTAACCAATATGTTCCAGGACTTTTTAAACCATCCCTGCCCACTACTCTTCACTTCAAATGGCTTGGTTCCATATTCAGACAAATTGCCCACTTTGGACAGCCTTTCGTTTACTGAGCTGCCTTCCCTCTCTAAGTTGGTTCTCAGTTGTTGGTGGATAGCTTTGACAATATCTAGTTTTTCCAGGCCAAAGTATGGCAGTTTTGCCACTGTCCGATCCCACATCTTCCCAAATTCATCATCGAGCTGTTGATCTGACAGATCTTTACTTTTCCTGCATTTCTCAATCAGCTCCAGCACTTTTTCCTTCATTGTGGCTGTGTGATTTTTCTTGATATTGTCTAACGTGATCATACCTTCTTTAATCCCCACCGCTGTCTTAAGCTTGTTTTTCACAGAGTGCTCTGTCTCTCTCCTGATGGTTTTGGCTGTGCTGACAAAGTCTTCCTTGTACTTCTCTACCAAGTGAACATGTCCCTCTGGTCTCTTGTAGAATTCAGTGAGGTTGTGCAAAATTATCTTTTCCCCTTTAGCCAGTTCTGTAGAGGCCTCATCATCCAGGCTGCTTAGTAAGTTGCTTATGTTGGAGGATGGCTTAGCCTGTGCTGCTATTGTGCCAAAGTTTGACACCTTTGTCTCAGCTTCCATTAACCAGGAGTACATCTTCTTTCTGAAGTTGCACTCCCATTTGTTGAACTCAGTGCAAAGCTGAGTATAAGCTTCAGCCACAAGGCGATTACGGAAACTGAAGATGAAGTTCTCATACTTCACTGCATTCCATAAACTCTTGGTCCACTCAAGGAACTCATCGAATGTGTGTGGGGAGCCCTTTCCAGATTTGGACTCCTTAAATATCTCAATCACACTCCTCTTGAACACATTCACAGAATCACTGTAGCCAGCATTGACAGGAGCCATGGGAGGGTTGCCATGCCAGAGCGCAGGGATATACCAGTTGTTTTTCTCTGGATCGTACTCCATGACATCAGTAAATTTGTCATTGTTTCCCCTATTTTCCATCTTAGCTGCTGCTCTGGTCATCTCATTCTGCTGCTCCAGCAGAAGCTTCCTGTCCCTCATGTTACTGTCATGGGCAGAGATGTCCGGTACATTCTGGTGCACAAACTGACAGCAGGGTTTTCTCCCAACTTCTTTCATGCGCAGAAAGGCGTGCACCACAATCTGCAGGATGTCCTTCATCTCTGTGCAGTTCTCCATGGTGATGTTGATAACTGTGATGTCACTCAGCCCCACCACTAGAGTGGCCAGTTCATTATCATGCTCATGACTCTCATCCAACTGGGCTAACTCTGGTGACTTCAAACCTTCAGTGTCAATAACCATGACGTAATCACACCCAAGCTGACTTTTAAAATCCTCTTTCACTCCGATGAGAACCATGAAGGCCCCTCTCGTGCACCTGCCACTACTGACAGCAAACTGAACCCCGAACATGGTGTTCAGGAGGGTAGACTTCCCACTGCTCTGCACCCCCAGTACAGTGACCACCCGGATCTTACATTTATACTCTGTTAGACGATTGAGTTCTGTGAGAACCTTTGTCACCCACTGCAGAGGAATGCTGGATGCATCTCCATCCACCAGCTCCAGAGGAAAGCCTTCCTGCAGCAGCTGGGCACAGAGAGTTGGCAGGCGCTGAATCTGAAAGGTGGGGGCTTCGGGGAGTGAGCAAGCCGATTCGTACAACTGACCTATTTCCCGCAAGAAGTGCTCCATCCCCAAGGAGCAACTGGAGATCTTCCTGTCCAACTCTGCAATGCACTCCTTGTTTTCTGAGGACATCTGTTCTTTGTACTCCACCCGAAGGAGTGAAAGGCTTTTGCGTGACAGGTTGTCCAAGTTGATTTTCATCCACTTGAGGAAATACTCGCGTTCTTCTTTGGAACTGGACATCGCAGAGATGAAACGGGACATAGACTCTGAGATGTTGTGAGCTCTCTGCTCTGCTCTGAGCTTCTCCTTCTGATCTGAGAGCTCATTCCTGTAAACTTCTATGTTTTTCTCCCCAACATTTTTCAGCCTGCACTCTTCCTTCTCCAGTTTCGTCAGTCGTTTCCATACAGTCCCCTGCAAGGGCAGCTCTTTCTCCTTGAAGCTTGTTACATCAGTTATTCCTCCTGTAATTTCATCAGCCTTCTTCTTGCCAATCTGACAGGAGCGGTCATCTTCATCAACCTGGATCCCAAGGTTATGGGCAACATCAGACATCTGTTCAACTCTCATTTTGCGTAAATTTCTCTTTAAAATGTCACTGATAACCAAACGCAGGTTTTTGATAAATTCTGCATCATTAATCCACTGATTCTTTATGATGATGTTACTGGGTTTTTGATGAAACTCAGAAACGCATCTCCTGAAGTCATCCTCATTGAAGCTCTTGCTCTTTGAATTGCTGATCAAGATAAATTGAGCCTTAGGATGCTGTGAGTCCAGAAATTCTCTTTGAAACTTAAAATCATCACAAAACACAAATACAGCAGCAGAGGTGCTGCAGAGGAATGTGTACCGAGTTTCAAAGTCCCTGAGGTCCCCACGGAGGTTAGTTATAGCCAGTGGCTCCGAGAAGATGTCAGTGTTTTTCCCACTGGGCAGATACCAGCTGATTTCCACCAGCCCATTGGAAATCCTCCTTGGGGTGTCGCCACACTCCATGTTTCTGTGAACAAAGGTGTCATAGTACTGCTGATGGTTGCTGATAATTTGGTTCAGAATGTGAGACTTGGACAAGCTACTGTTTCCCAACCTGACAAAAGAGATTACAGGAAGGTCAGCGAGAACAATGCTCTCCTCCACAAACCCTTTTGGGTCCTTCAAAGAGTGCTGCTTGTACTTTTTCACAATATCCCTCATGGCCCATAGCATTAACGTGCACTCCTGTGCATCACATTTGGGAAGCAGCAAGGGCACAGAGAACTGACACATGGACATTTTCAAAACCATCTTCTGCTGAAGGAAGCCATCTGAGCAGAGAAAAAGAGCAGTTATGAGGTCCAGGGGGTTGACTATGTTTCTCTGGCCCTGTGGCTTGCGTGCGATGTCCAGTGTCTTGTCTAGGTCTTGGGAAGCTGTGTCCTGTTTGGAGGGGCACTTCACACTCCTCGCGGACACATTCACCATCATCAGCTTCCTCAGGAAACACCACGGCAGAGATTTCACAGACGTGATGTTTTCATCAGTTAAAGTCTCTTCATCAATCTCCAGCACCTTGCTCAGAGTCAGCTTGTTCTTCAGGTGGTGTTCCAGACCCAACTCACTCAGCAGCTCATCTAGAGTGGTTCCTGTCATTGGTGATGGAAGCTGCATTACTCCATGTATGTACAGTGAAATAAAAATCTATTTAAAGTCACAATCCACATTACATTGTTAAAACAAATGTTGTAAAAATATAAATCACAAAAAAAGGGTTACCTCATAGCACCATATACAGTGAGCGCCATAATTCATTGGACAGGGACACATTTCGTGTTATTTTGGTTCTGTACTCTAGAACTTTGAGTTTGAAAGGATACAATGAGGTTGAAGTGCAGACTGTCAGCTTAAATTAGGTATTTTCATCGATATTGGATAAACCATTTAGAAATTATAGAACCTTTTGTACATAGCAGCCCCCTCATTTTCAGGCATCAAAAATATTGGACAGTTTAACATAATGTAAAATAAAGTAATCATTTTAAATATTTCGTCGCATACCTTTTGCATGCCGTGACTTCCTGATGTCTGTGACCCATCCACATCAAAAGACTCTCAATATCTTATTTCCAGGTACTGTTACAAGCGATACTATAAGCTCTCTGCATTTGAATGGATCTCTATGGAAATTGGGGCGTGGGACTAGATTTAGCTGTACATTACACTGGAACAGTCTGGAACACATGGTTGGCTAAATGGCTCCAAGTCATCAAGGGTCTGACAAATTAAACGAGTCTTAAACCATCACTCTGCTGCCAGAAATACAGGAGATATGGATGGATAACTTGAAGGGTTTCTTCTCCTGACTTATTTTTCCATAGAGTTCAATAGGACAATTTGTCAGAAGAAACAACCCTTAAGGTGATCCATCCATATCTACTACATCTGGCAGCAGAGTGATGGTTTGAGGCTCATTTGATGTATTCCATACTGTTCCAGCATAATTTACAGTAATATAACGTCTATTATAACAAACTGTGAATAACAAGCAAATCAAAACTTTATAAAAATAAAATGAATGTGATTTTATGTGGCGCTTACGGCGCGAGTAGGCTTAGTGCTAGTTAGCATAGTTATGATCATTTCAGTAATGACAAACATCTGAAACTCACGGCAGAAACTAAGAGACATCCAGTGAAACGGTTTGTAATAAACTGCCAGCTCGTTCAGTGTAACAGAAGCATATACCCTACACTAAAAAAATACCATAAAAACTACCATATTATTGCCAGTCAGACCCAACTCACTCACCAGCTCATCTAGACTGGTTCCCGTCATTGTGGATGGTTGCTGCATTACTATATTTATGTTACAGTAAAATAAAAATAATCTATTTAAAGTCACAATCCACAAAAGCCAGGGTTACCTCATAGCACCATGTATATGAGCTTTTAAATTACAAGTCTAAATATTAAAGGTTATTGATATAGCATTTCACCCCAGCATCTCATAACACAGCCAGAAGTGGAAGCACACGACCCTCAACTGGTTGCCAGATTTGTTTCAACTGTATTTTGTGTAGATAACATTATTACATCTGAGCGTGAAGAGTGGAGTCAGAGACAGAATCAGGCTTAATCATGTTGAATCTTTTGTGGTTGGGTTGGACAAGCAATTAATTCATGAACAAATGTAGCAATATGTATAGATTTAGGTTACTCTATGCGGTGGTGTTTCAAGATTCATGTAGCCTAACCCCAGCGAGCAAAAGCTGGAATATAGGTAGATGTCTAGAGGGGTGGAAATCTCAGAATGAGAGGCGTTTTGAAATAAATGTGTCAATTTAGCCCAAGGTAAAGCCTGGCTACATCCTAGCCTGTTAAACAACTTTCACTTTTCAAACTAATTCAGCCAGTATAATTTACAGCTAAATCTAGTCCCACCCCCAATTCCCATAGAGATCCATTCCACTCAGAGAGGTTATAGTATCGCTTGTAGTACCAGAAAATAAGATATCAAGAGTCTTTTGATATTGTTGGGTCACAGACATCAGTATGTAAAGGATATGCGGGGGGGGGGGGGGGGGGGGGAGAACTATATACAAAAGGTTCTATAATTTCTAAACTGTTCATCCGATATTAATGAAAATACCGTCAGATTAAACCTGACAATCTGCACTTCAATTGTCATTGTATCCTTTCAAACTCAGTGCTAGAGTACAGAACCAAAATAACAAAAAATGCGTCACTGTCCAATGAATAATGGCGCTCACTGTGTATATGAGCTTTTACATTAAATATGCATTCCCATATGCACACATGTTCACTCACTTGTGTGTATGTATGTTGAGCTGGTCTCGCTAGAGCCAACATTTGGAAGGACTGCAGTGATGTTGAAATGATATTGCATCCCAGGTTTCAGATCAGAGAGGGCAGCAGTGGTGGTGTTGGGTGCACATATATATGATCTGGGCTCTTCTCCTTCACAGCCGTAGGTGATGTGGATCTCATAAGAAACTCCCTCCATGCTGACCGGTCTTTCCCAGCAGAGTGTCACTGATGTGGTCGTCACATCGGTTGCTCTCAAATTTTCAGGGGCAGATGGCTCTATTTGAGAGAACACAGGGGGAATTTATCACTTTTTAGCCTGCTAACATTCCATTTAGCAAGAAACCTAAAAAAGTACAGGATGTTTATGTAAGTTTTTATACATTTACTGCAATTCTACAATTGTTACGACCCCGGCTCGAAGGGCCACAACACAAAGGACTTCAAACACAAAAAGACAACTTACAAAATGTTATTAAAATATCACAATAGAGACATAAAAAGGACAAAGACACAACAAACAGGTTCTTACAGACCAACAGACAGTGAGACACGACGGCCGGCGGTTTTGCACTAGACAGCGTTGGAACCAGGGTAGCCAACCTTCCCAAATTGAGAACAATTCCAAAGTCTCCACTTGAGAACAATTCCAAAGTCTCCACAAAACAAAACCCCAGTCAATTTGCCTCCAGTGTCCTCTGCAGGACCAGTTCTAGACTGTTTTGAGCCTTTTAAAACTTATTTCCTGCATTTCTACACAACCTCACACAGGGTATTTTCTAAAATAAAATGTTTTATATATGAACATTTGAGAAGATTTTTTTCTCAAAGCCCTAGGCAAGATTTGAGATACTTTCATATAAAGCTAAAGCCATAATCAGTCATAATTACTGGGTAAGAAAGCCTATAGTGGATTTTTTTGTTTTTGTTCTGTGACTCACAATCTGTTAATTTTATACACATTCCTGCATGATTAGACTCAGACTTTTCTTTCCGGGGAAAAAAAAAAACACGTACAAATTCATCCATATCAAGAGCCGATGTAATTACCTTCTCATGAGGAAGAATAAGCAGTTTTTTTCCCCCCACCCGTGCAGCATGGTGCGGCGGAAGGGGGTTAAGACGCAATATCAGTTTCACTCTTTCCTAATCAAGGTAATGTACGATTGCCCATTATGTTTGTGCTTTTAATTTAAAAAAAATTAAGAATCTACTCGCTACATGGCTATACCCCATGACGTGTCGTGCCTATACTGCAACATGAGCCACATCTGGACTTCAGGGAAGTAGCTATTTCACAAAGTGGAATAACAAAATTCCGCATAAAACACGTAGGCTAGCCTACTTTAATCCATATCAAGAGCCCATGTAATGGCCTTCTCATGAGCAAGAATAACCAGGTTTTGTTTTCACCCATGCAACATCATGGGAAGGGGTTAAAGACGCAAGTTAACTTGGAGAAATAACTAGTGATGTGCAGTTCGCGAACGAATCGGTATTTTTGAACGACTCTTTATGCTGAGTCGTCTCGACAGTTCGAGGGAATCGTGCTTACCACGGCTCTGGCTCTTAGCTGGCTCTGACTCTGCCTGCTTTCTACTACAGCCAGGAGCCGCGTCACTAGTTGTAACCTAGGTTGAGCAGCAGTAGTGATGCGCCCAACAAAATAGGTCGCACGAATCTGTTTTATAATAATTTAATAATACATTTTAATTTGATCTAGCAATATTGCACACATTTTTGAGAATTAGATAATCGCCCCAGCTCATTCCAAATTATTACATGGCTACTGCTAATGGTGAAAAGATGTACCTACAGTCGCCTCCTACCAAACTGATCAGCACGAAATCAACTCGACTCAGAGCCGTGAACCGCGGCAATATCCCACGGCTCCAGAGCCGTGACACAAACCAAAGTCCTTTCGAGTTTTAACAGAGAGCAAATGCTGTAGCCTACACGATTAATAATCGGGTTTAGCCTACTCAGCGTCGGATCAACAAGAAACCTTGACAAAAGTATTCTGTTATATCTAACGACAGTCTGAGACGCCAACTGTGTATTACGAAATTATTACATGTGGCTGTTTGTAACCGAATTGCAGTATAAAACAGAATTAATATGCAATTGTGTTCAGCAAATAGGCTACTTCTTATTTAAAGTGGTGGCATTTTTATTTTAGAACTCATGACCAACACAATAGTGAACAGATAAATACAATTGTGTATAATAGAATAGGCTAAATACATCGCCTAATGGTTCAAATAAACATACTGTATGGTGTCCAAATAAATCTTTACCAAATCTACCATTTAAAACTAAAACGAAACGGGCTCCTGTACACACACGTACGCATCAAGATCTGGCTTGTTTGTCGGGTTTGGCTGGCTATCTCTCCTATACAGTCATCCATCCACCACATTTTCAGTAGGCTACTGGATTCTAGGATCTGATTAATAAGATTTATATTTGCATAGACTAATAAAATAGCTATAGCCTAACCATGCCATGTCTTTCTTCAGCTAAAATAACGGAGATGGGAAAGTCGTAGATAAATGTAAACTGGATGCGATTGGAAACTAGCTTGAAAAGTAAGGGGGAGTGAACAGAAAACATTGAGCATAGGCTATTAAAAATGCGCATCAATCAGGTGATTTAGGTCTGAATAAAATATCAAAGCTAGTTTACTAACTTAATTTGCTACCACACCAGCTAGACTCTGCTGTCTGAAACGGCTTCAAATTCCAGCTCGCGCCGCTGGGAGAAAAAGATGCGGCTCGGGTAGTTCGAAAATATCAACCAAACGAACGGTTGGTTAGGCGGAAGTACCAAAAATTTGCAACTCCGACTCGGAACCGACTCTTCAAACCGAACGGTACAGAAAGCGCAGACAAAAAAAAGAGCCGAACTGCCCATCACTAGAAATAACTTGCCGCAGATGAAACCGATAATATCCCATTTCCAAACAGTCACATGCACAAGGGGGTGGGCAGTAGGTGACATGAGGCGGGCTGTAGGCAGCCCACCCAATCAGAAGTTAGAAACGGTACTGGGTGATTCCTGTTTTGGGCCACATATTTTTGTCCTGGTGTTTAACTGGCTCTTATTCCATTCTAAAATTAGACAAATATTTATAACAAACTTATTTTATTATGTGTTTAGGTGTTTTCTATTGCTCTAACAAAGATAAATTTGTATTTTTATTTTTTTACATCTCTTTAAAGCACCATTTCTGTGGTATACGCGCTCATTTTAGCATGTCCCCGGTTCAATGTAATAACCGTCTTCAATAAATATAAACCATAAAAAGATAAAAACCTAAACTTATTCTTTATTACTTTGATAGTCTAGGGTATACTTCCTTTAGACAAGGAAGTAAATCTGGTGAAACTTCTTTTGTTTTCTGTAATTATATAATATATTATATGTCCCTGAGTTCATTTTCCACCCTGTTAGCCTCTAGTTTCTTGCCTCCCAAAAAAGACTACAAATCCATACAGCCATTTGCAGGATGTGACATCATTTGTTTTTGGAGGGAAATTCAACTGGAAAACTGAGGTAAGCTTTAAAGTCACTCTCTCCTGTATTTTTTCTCAGTTTCATATTACACACCTGCTTGAGGCACCCTTAAAGTTCCACCCTGTTAGTATATATTATGGGAAATGTTTATTGGATAAAATATTTTTTAAAACATGTTAAAAATAGCTATTTAAGTGCTGTTCAGCTGTAGAGTGTGTGCTAGCTAAATGTTGCTCACTCAATGAGCTAGCGCTAACTTAGCTGGAAAAATTCCACCCTGTTGGGTTCCTTCCACCCTGTTAAGCTATGTATGGGATATGCAGCCTACTGAGTAGAAATTTTACAAGAATATTAATTATTCTCATTAAATTGACTTATAGATGTATTATTTGAGTGTATTTCTTAATTATTTATGTTACTACAGTGATATTTTTATTATTATTAATGATAATAATGAATAATAATATTATAATTAATGAATATTATTAAAATTAATATTATTAATGAATATAATATTATTATTATTATTATTATTTGAGTGTATTTCTTAATTATTTATGTTACTACAGTGTTACTACAGTGTTATTATTATTATTATTATTATTATTATTGTTATTATTAGTTGTAGTAGTAGTATTGTTGTTTGATGTGAAACTAGTGTAATACAAGGGAAACTATGCGCGATAACAAAATAACTAAGAAACTGCATGTATTTGTAAGGAGATGCCACTTAGTGCAGCCGAGACTCAGCGCCGCTACAGAGCAAGGAGAGATGCAGACCCAGAGAGGCGAGCAAAGTATCTGCAGAAAGAAAGAGAAAAATGGCAGCAAGACAAAGAGACAGGGAAAAAGAAACAAATTGCAGATCTCAGTAAGCGTGAAAATCATTGGCTATGTTGAATCTTAATCTGACTTGTTAAGAGGCCTACTCGGTTCCACCCTGTTATGTTCCATTCCACCCTGTTAGGCAAGGATTTAAAAAAAATATTCTAATCACAACATTAAGTTTTTGGTATATTTGTATATTATTTTGTTAAGTGAGGTACATATAATGCATCTACATACAAATTTATTTCTAATTAATAAAATTCCTCATACAAGACAACAAAATGGGGACAAAAAACGCACAGATTCCATTATTCTGACATTGTACTCTTCATAAAATTAAAACTGTTAATGCTACAAGAATGAAACTTTTATCATAGCACAAGGGACACATTTTATCCCAGAAACGTTCAGTATTGTTTGACTTGTACATTATTTAAACTTTGTGATTACCATGTACATGTCCCTAACAGGGTGGAAAACGTTGTACAAAAAACATCCCATAATTATAATATTTTCAGACCCTGAGCTTGGCAAACATGCATTCCTCATAGCTAAGTATGGTACAGTCCTGACAAAATGTTAAAACCATAAAATACAATCATTTGAATTTTCAGAAAATAGAAATCCAAATATGTGGTCCAAAACAGGAATCACCCTACTAGTATTTTCTGTGCCATTTTTCCATTGGCTGAACAAAACATTTTTTTCTTAACTTTTGATTGGGTGGGCAAGATGCGCGTTTGGGTGGGCTGAGCCCACCCCTGCTCATAGCTACCGCTGGCCTTGGCCCTCAGCCTCCGGATTTCCTAGCGAGTCTGTTTTTACACAATTACTTAAAAATATCACTAGCACATCAAACAAAAGTACTCCATAAAACACAAAGCTTTCACAAGGGACAGAATACAACAGCAAAGTAGCCAAAAACTAACAAGCAGCTTTCTACCAAAATGTTCCTTCTGGAAACACAAAGCGGCATTCAAAAGATGTGAATATGCTCGCGTCAAAACGGTCTTCCGAATGGGGACGCAGAAGCACAATCAGCAAACGCGCACCCCTACACCACGGCAACAACCACGACAAAATCCAAAATGGTAAGCGCGGCATACTACCTGAAACAAACACCACAATGCTACTTTAAAATAAGCTCCAGCACGGCAGCAAAAGCTGCCAACGTGAATGAAGTTAACCAAATGGAAAATTAACCAACCTCGAGCTAGCGAACACCATGCTCTCATAAAAATCCACAACAGGTGTTGGTAATTTCCAATCAAGATTCAGGTGAGCCGAAGGAACCTCATTAGCATGCAAAAATGTAAAGGGCCGCACTCACGAGGCAGCATAGGGACGTAACACAATATAAATAATACAAAGACAACACATACAACCCCTGGCAAAAATTATGGAATCACCACACTTAGAGGATGTTCACCCAGCTTTTTTACTTTACATTACAGGCATTTAGCAGACGCTCTTATAAGGCCAGTTCCTTAACCATTATACTACACTGCCGCCCCAGTGCTACTTCGTAGCAAATAAACAAATCACAGATATGACACAAATCCATTTTTGTTTAATAGCTCAACATTCTGGTTTTGTGAAACATACCTCAAACAAATTAAATTAAATGATTTTAATGGCATATTGTTTTCCCAGATCAAGTAGAGGAAAACATTATAGAATCACTCTATGTTGAGGAAAGAATTATGGAATCATCAACAAAAAAAATCGCAATTGGTACTTTGTTGCTCTTCCTCTGGCTTGTATGACGGCCTGAAATATTTGAGGCATGGACTTCACGAATGAAAAACGATATTCTCCATCAAGCTGGTTCCAGCTCTTTCTCAAATAGCTCAGATCAGCTTTGCAGGGTGGAGCTTTTTCATGGACCAATTTCCACCATAAATTTTCAATGGGATTGAGTTTGTTTTGCTGGCCATGTCATTGAGTTCATATGCCTTTCCTGAAGAAGAGCTTTAACAGCCTACACCAAGATGAAGTCCCTCCACTTCTTGGCTCTCACTGAGACCTGGATCACTCCACATAACACGGCCACTCCAGCTGTCTGTCTGATGGCTACTCCTTTTCACACACCCCCAGTGCCTCTGGCCGAGGCAGGGGCACTGGTTTACTTGTATCTCAGTCATGGAAATTCAACTTGTATCACACCAGCGTGCAACCACCTGCCCACTGGACCCCATCCCATCGGCAGTCCTCCAGTCTATATCCGGTGAGGTCCTTCCATATCTGTCCTCCTGTCATGACCCAGAACGAGAACTGAACCCAAACGCACGACCAGGAGGCAGAGGTACAATATTAAGTGGTTATTTATTAGCTTGGGGCAGTCCCAAGCTGTACACAAACAAATACACAATATATACAGGAGGTAACAGGAGCTTTGTCCACGCCTCGACTTGCTCCAAGCCGGAGCCGGACTTGACTGGACTTGGCCGGGCGGACGGGAAATGTTCCAGGCCGGAACTGGATTGGATGGATCGGACTGAGTGTTCCACACCGGAACTGGACTGGATGGAACGGACTGACTGACGATGAGCAGGAGCAGGAGTGGTAGAGCAGGACAGAGTAGCTGCAGGGTAGCCTCACGGGGACCCAGCTGGGGTACTCGTCAGGAGGAGCGGGGGAGGCCGCAACACAGGTAGGGGTGCGAACACTGCAGGTGGACAGACTTGAAAACAGGGGAGAGGTTAACTGGACACAGAATGGACTAGGACTAAACAAACACTGAGCGAATGCAAACTAGAATGAAGATAGCGCAGACCAGAGTGACTGACCAACTGTGTTAACAAACAACGTTAACGAACTGGCAACGAACCAAAGACAGGGAGCGGTTTATATACAGGGAGTGATTGGTAACAATGGGAAAAAGGTGCGAATGTCTAAGTGGGTGATCGACCAGAGTGAAGTGTGAGGAATGTGAGTAGAGGGGAGAGAAGGGGATAGGTGGAGACAGGAGTGGTGAAACGAGTGGAACAAACGGACAGGACACGCCCAGCCTGCAGCACGGGGGAAGACACGGATAAGGGAGTCAAACATGACACGGAGGGAGAGGGAAAAACACGGAGAAGGAACAGGATGGGAACGGAACGTTACACCTCCATTATTAACACCTCCTTAACCTGTGGGTATTTTCCTGCTGTTTTCAAAACTGCCCGTGTTACCCCACTCCTTAAGAAACCTAGCTTGGACCCCTCTGATGTCGGAAATTATTGTCCTGTGTCTTTCCTGCCCTTCCTGTCAAAAGCTCTTGAACGAGCTGCCCTTAATCAACTGTCTGTTTTTCTCCACCAGAACAACCTTATCGACCCTCATCAGTCCGGTTTCAGAACCGGGCACTCTACTGAAACTGCGCTCCTGGCTGTGACTGAGGCACTCGCCACTGCTAAAGCCTCCTCCCTCTCCTCTGTCATGAGAGCCTCCTCCCTCCTCCCTCTTTCCCTTCTCGCAAGCCTACCAGCCTGTGCCATTCTGCCCCTACAACTGGTCCAGAACGCGGCTGCTCGGCTTGTGTTCAACCTCTCGAAGTTCTCGCACGTTACCCCCCTGCTGAGGTCACTCAACTGGCTGCCCGTCGTGGCCAGAATCAGGTTCAAAGTTCTGACCCTGGCCTACACTGCAGCCAAAAGGTCAGGCCCCTCCTACCTACAGGACTTGATCCAGCACTACGCTCCTGCTCGACCACTTCGCTCTGCTGCTGCAGGGCGACTTGTACTTCCCTCCCTCCGTGTTAACGGCTCTCGCTCGTCCCGACTGCGGAGCTTCTCCACCCTAGCTCCCCAGTGGTGGAACAAACTCTCCACTCCGCTGCGCTCAGCTGAAATACTGTCTGTTTTCCGTCGTGGTCTGAAAACATGCTTATTCAGAAACCACCTTGACTAACTACCTATATAGGGCCAAGTATATAGTACATACTTCCTGATTATCTTTTATTTTCTAATTGTGTTTTTGCTATTTTAATAGTTAAGAATGTATAGCCAACTGTATTCTATGTTCATTACTAGGGATAGCTCCTACGTTGTGAGAAAGTTGTGCTTTGTTGGATTTGCTTTGTAGTTGTATCAATGACCTTCAATATGCACTTATTGTACGTCGCTTTGGATAAAAGCATCTGCCAAATAACTGTAATGTAATGTAACACTCTTTGCTCTGTGGCAAGATGCATTATCATCCTGAAAAATTACTTAATCATCACCAAACCTATTTTCTATCGATGGAATGAGAAAAGTGTCCAAAACTTCAATGTACACCTGTGCATTGACTGTTGAGGTAACGATAGCCATCTCCCCTGGTCCTTTACCTGACATGCAACCCCATATCATAATTGACTGGGGAAACTTGATTGCTTTCCTCAGGCAGTCATCTTTATATGTTTCATTAGAATGGCACCAGACAAAAGCTCCAGCATCATCTCCTTGGCCAACGCAGATTCATGATTCATCACTGAATATCACTTTCATCCAATCATCCACAATCCATGATTGCTTCTCTTTAGCCCACTGTAGCCTTGTTTTCTTCTGTTTAGGTGTTTGTGCTGGTTTTCGTTTGGCTTTTCTACGTGTAAATCCCATTTCATTCAGCCGATTTCTTACAGTTCGGTCACAAACATCGACTCCTGTTTCCGCCCATTTGTTTTTCATTTGTTTTGTTGTGCATTTTCTATTTTCAAGGCATATTGCTTTCAGTTTTTTATCCTAACGCTTTGATGTCTTCCTTAGTCTACCCGTATGTTTTCCTCTTATAACCTTCATATTTTGTTTATACTTGCATCAAATTTTAGACACAGCTGACTGGGAACAACCAACATCTTTTGCCACACTCTGTGTTGGATTTCCTTCTTGAGTTTTATAATCATTTCAATTGTTTCAATTGACAACTCTCTTATTGGGGCCATGTTTCCTTTCTATTAGCCAAGTCCAACAGCTTGTTAAGGTCTTTAAGCACTTTCTTTCAACTGCAGACTAATTTGCATTTTTAGACTTGTGCCAGTATTTGTATTTGTATTTGTTTAGAAAAACAAAGGTGATTCCATATTTTTTTCCTCTACTTGATCTGGAAAAAATTATTCCATTAATTAAAATTTATTTGAATTTGTTTTTATGTTTTCTTTTATTTGAATGTTTCACGAAGCCAGAATGTTCAGCTATTAAACAAAAATGTTTTGTGTCATATCTGTGATTTGTTTATTTGCTACGAAATAAAAAAATATTGGTGAACATCCTCCAAGTGTGGTGATTCCATCATTTTTGCCAGGGCTTGTATACACACACTTGTATACTAAGGCACTGGTTTTCAAACTCGGTCCTCAGGCCCCCCTATGTATGATGGTTTTCGTTCCAACCACAATTGCGATACGAGAATTTCAACAAGCTGTTAATTTTCCTTAATTGCACTTTATGTTTTCATGGATTATTAACCCTCTTAAACCAAATTGTCAGAAAATAGCTATGCATGCCATGTAGAATAAATGTCCCATGTTCATATTTTGCTTATTGTGCTATATTGCAAACAACTCCATAAAGAGTTAAAATGTTACAACTGATCAAATTAAAGACTGAGGTGAATCAATATGCTCCTAATTAGGTCGTTGAACACATGTTCTTTTATAATTCTGTTTCCGTAAACTTATTAACAGAATGCAGGTTTGGCTCATTATAAATTGCCGTTGTCTTTGATTTGTTCATTATCAACCAAATGGTTAGTTTTTGTGGCCATGTGTCCATACTTTTTGACCAATTAGGAGCCTATTGATTCACCTCAGCCTTTCATTTGCTCAGTTTTGTTACCTCTTTTAATGAAACTGTTTGCAATATAGCACAATAAGCTAAATGTGAACATGAGACATTTATTCTACATGGCTTGCATAGCCATTTTCTTACATAATTTAGCTTAAGAGGGTAAGTTATCCATAAAAACTGTAACCGTAAAACTGTTACCACCTGCAAAAAAATCCTCAGAGGTGTAAAGAGAATTGCGTGTGCTAAAATTGAAAGATACATTATTTCACGAAATAGTGGGAGGTGGTCATGCAAATGCATTACTTTAGCACGTGTAAAGTCTGAAAGGAAGTTTGGGAAAGGTATTTGCGGGTGCATTTTAGTACAAATGGAAAGCAGGTATTAAAAGCATGGAATCGATTAGATGACGGCTTTCATTGTAGCAAGACACGTACGGGTGTTTGGAATATCCATAGCTGAACATTCTGAATGATTGCGGAACAATGGGGGCTAATTAACTGGCCCATTCCAACGCTCAAAATACACAAACATCTGTAACTCCCGGCAGAAACTAAGAGACATCCAGTGAAACAGTTTGTAATAAACCAGTGTAACAGAAGCCTATACCCTACACTAAAAAATACCATAAAAACGGCAACATTACTGCCAGTTTTTTAGCCGTTTTCTTACAGTAGATCCATTCCAAACACGCAAAATTTCTCATTTAAATATTGCTGTTTGCAGCTGGAGCAATTTACATAATGACTCTTAGTTGATCACCCGCAAAGTGTAAAATTAACATTTATTTGGGATGTTAGTAAATCGACCCCTTAAACTGTGGGCAACACTACTGCAATTTATGGACCTGCTGGGATACCAGCCACAGTCAGCAGTGGCATGGTCAGGATTTGATCCCAGACCATGGAGCCTGTTCATACCCTAGAATGGTGCCATAACAGTTTATTTGACATGGCAACATTTTAATTCCATATTTTCACATGTTAGGCTGCATTTTAACACATCTTCCAGCAGCAGCCTGGGTTTTCCCAGGAGGTCTCCCATCCAAGTATGAACCAAACACACAGATTTCAAAACATGCAGCCAGGGGTCTCTTCATGGGGTCTTCACCTTTACTGATGGTCTCATCTTTAGACACACTTGTGCTCTCCTTTGAGTCATCAGTTTCCTTCAATGAAAAAAACACCACAGGCAGTTTACTAATAATTCTTGGTGCTCAATTATTAATACGAATGCTAGTTTATACGTCAGGAGTTGGCTTTTTATTATTGGACTTTCAACAGCATTGATGTGAATTTCAGTGTTTTCACAATTTATGATCAAGTACGTGCATACCAACATTTAATAAATGAGGCCCCTAATAATAAATTATTAAAACATTTCTAGAGAAACTGTCACTTTCATTAGCCTCATCCTGAAGATGCACCACAGCACCTTTGATTACCTGAAACACAGCCATAACAGTATCTTTAGCCAGTGCTACTGAGTTGGGTAATGTAGCTGGGACATGTCAGTCATCCAAGCAGACCAATCACATGTTCATGAGGCGGAGTTCTGGGTGTGAGTGTAGGAATATGACTCTAGAGCAGAGATCCAAAAGATCTTTGAGGACTGCAGTGTTTGCTGACTTTTGGTGTGTTTCAGCACTTGCGTATGAAATTTAAGTCACCGTTTGCTCAAAAACATCACAATCCTTGTTTCAAATGAGACCCATTGCAGCCCTCAGGGCTGTAATTAAACCTGTAGACACTGTGGCCACCCAGGACTGGAGTTCAACCTGCATACACAGTGGCCCTCCAAAACAGAAGTTTAAACCAGCAGATACTGCAGCCCTCCAAGACTGGAGTTTGGTCCCTGCTCTGGGGTTTGTGTAAGTGCTCTCACCTCCTCTTCCTGTGCAGCACTCACAGTGTTTTTGCTGTCCTTACTCAAAGTCTGATCTGTATCCGCTGAACAACTCTTTGCATCTGACTTAGCTGGGTCTGCAGAGGAGGGTGGGGACTGGGCCAGGAATGAGGATCTGTTCTGTTCTGGTTCTGCTTCTGGGCCCAGACTGGATTTGTTGTCTTTGGTCTCCTCCTGATACTCAGAATCTGCACCAGAAATGTTAAAAGACAGACCACAGTCATACTTTCTGGTATAAGAGGTCCCAAGGAATCGGATCTTACCCCTTGTCAGCCATCCATAGGTGGCCTTTGCCATTTGGGGGCCCATTTCAAAAAATAATTAGTGCCCCCCCCAAACGATTTCGCACCTAACCATCTGTTAAAAAACACAACAAACAACAGCGTGCAACTGAAATGAGCCTCCTCACTTTAATATCTGTTTCTCAAAAAGATTTACAACCTTTAGCTTTCAAAAATAATCATTGGGCTCTAACTACAACAAATGCTGCATCAAGCACAATGCGCTCTTTCAGTACAAAAATGCAGCCTATTAGCCCTATCTGCGGTGGCCCCCTAGTGGTAGTCGTCAATGTCCCAATCGTCAATGTCGCGACCCTGCTGTTGGATTTTGATTTTGTACCTCTGCCGTGCCTTCCTGTGATCGACCCCTGCCTGTTTTGACTTCCCCTTGGACATTTATTTTGTACCTTGGTCTGGAATAAACGTCGTTTTTGTGCACTCCTGCCTGCTACTGGGTTCCTTTTACACCGTACATAACACAAACATCTGTAACTCCCAGCAGAAACTAAGAGACATCCAGTGAAACAGTTTGTAATAAACCAGTGTAACAGAAGCCTATACGCTACACTAAAAAATACCATAAAAACGGCAACATTACTGCCAATTTTTTAGCCGTTTTCTTACAGTAGATCCATTCCAAACACGCAAAATTTCTCATTTAAACATTGCTGTTTTCAGCTGGAGTAATTTACATAATGACTCCTAGTTGATCACCCGCAAAGTGTAAAATGAACATTTATTTGGGATGTTAGTAAATCGACCCCTTAAACTGTGGGCAACGCTACGGCAATTTATCGACCTGCTGGGATACCAGCAACAGTCAGCAGTGGCATGGTCAGGATTTGATCCCAGACCATGGAGCCTGTTCATACCCTAGAATGGTGCCATAACAGTTTATTTGACATGGCAACATTTAAATTCCATATTTTAACATGTTAGGCTGCATTTTAACACATCTTCCAGCAGCAGCCTGGGTTTTCCCAGGAGGTCTCCCATCCAAGTACGAACCAAACACACAGATTTCAAAACATGCAGTCAGGGGTCTCTTCATGGGGTCTTCACCTTTACTGATGGTCTCATCTTTAGACACACTTGTGCTCTCCTTTGAGTCATCAGTTTCCTTCAATGAAAAAAACACCACAGGCAGTTTACGCGTAATTCTTGGTGCTCAATTATTAATACGAATGCTAGTTTATATGTCAGGAGTTGGCTTTTTATTATTGGACTTTCAACAGCATTGATGTGAATTTCAGTGTTTTCACAATTTATGATCAAGTACGTGCGTACAAACATTTAATAAATGAGGCCCCTAATAATAAATTATTAAAACATTTCTAGAGAAACTGTCACTTTCATTATCCTCATCCTGAAGATGCACCACAGCACCTTTGATTACCTGAAACACAGCCATAACAGTATCTTTAGCCAGTGCTACTGAGTTGGGTAATGTAGCTGGGACATGCCAGTCATCCAAGCAGACCAATCACATGTTCATGAGGCGGAGTTCTGGGTGTGAGTGTAGGAATATGACTCTAGAGCAGAGATCCCAAAGATCTTTGAGGACTGCAGTGTTTGCTGACTTTTGGTGTGTTTCAGCACTTGCGTATGAAATTTAAGTCACCGTTTGCCCAAAAACATCACAATCATTGTTTCAAATGAGACCCATTGCAGCCCTCAGGGCTGTAATTAAACCTGTAGACACTGTGGCCACCCAGGACTGGAGTTCAACCTGCATACACTGTGACCCTCCAAAACAGAAGTTTAAACCAGCAGATACTGCAGCCCTCCAAGACTGGAGTTTGGTCCCTGCTCTGGGGTTTGTGTAAGTGCTCTCACCTCCTCTTCCTGTGCAGCACTCACAGTGTTTTTGCTGTCCTTACTCAAAGTCTGATCTGTATCCGCTGAACAACTCTTTGCATCTGACTTAGCTGGGTCTGCAGAGGAGGGTGGGGACTGGGCCAGGTATGAGGATCTGTCCTGTTCTGGTTCTGCTTCTGGGCCCAGACTGGATTTGTTGTCTTTGGTCTCCTCCTGATACTCAGAATCTGCACCAGAAATGTTAAAAGACAGACCACAGTCATACTTTCTGGTATAAGAGGTCCCAAGGAATCGGATCTTACCCCTTGTCAGCCATCCATAGGTGGTCTTTGCCATTTGGGGGCCCATTTAAAAAAACAATTAGTGCCCCCCCCCAAACGATTTCGCACCTAACCATCTGTTAAAAAACACAACAAACAACAGCGTGCAACTGAAATTAGCCTCCTCACTTTAATATCTGATTCTCGAATAGATTTACAACCTTTAGCTTTCAAAAATAATCATTGGGCTCTAACTACAACAAATGCTGCATCAAGCACAATGCGCTCTTTCAGTACAAAAATGCAGCCTATTAGCCCTATCTACGGTGGCCCCCTAGTGGTAGTCGTCAATGTCCCAATCGTCAATGTCGCGACCCTGCTGTTGGATTTAGATTTTGTACCTCTGCCGTGCCTTCCTGTGATCGACCCCTGCCTGTTTTGACTTCCCCTTGGACATTTATTTTGTACCTTGGTCTGGAATAAACGTCGTTTTTGTGCACTCCTGCCTGCTACTGGGTTCCTTTTACACCGTACATAACACAAACATCTGTAACTCCCGGCAGAAACTAAGAGACATCCAGTGAAACAGTTTGTAATAAACCAGTGTAACAGAAGCCTATACCCTACACTAAAAAATACCATAAAAACGGCAACATTACTGCCAGTTTTTTAGCCGTTTTCTTACAGTAGATCCATTCCAAACACGCAAAATTTCTCATTTAAATATTGCTGTTTGCAGCTGGAGCAATTTACATAATGACTCTTAGTTGATCACCCGCAAAGTGTAAAATTAACATTTATTTGGGATGTTAGTAAATCGACCCCTTAAACTGTGGGCAACACTACTGCAATTTATGGACCTGCTGGGATACCAGCCACAGTCAGCAGTGGCATGGTCAGGATTTGATCCCAGACCATGGAGCCTGTTCATACCCTAGAATGGTGCCATAACAGTTTATTTGACATGGCAACATTTTAATTCCATATTTTCACATGTTAGGCTGCATTTTAACACATCTTCCAGCAGCAGCCTGGGTTTTCCCAGGAGGTCTCCCATCCAAGTATGAACCAAACACACAGATTTCAAAACATGCAGCCAGGGGTCTCTTCATGGGGTCTTCACCTTTACTGATGGTCTCATCTTTAGACACACTTGTGCTCTCCTTTGAGTCATCAGTTTCCTTCAATGAAAAAAACACCACAGGCAGTTTACTAATAATTCTTGGTGCTCAATTATTAATACGAATGCTAGTTTATACGTCAGGAGTTGGCTTTTTATTATTGGACTTTCAACAGCATTGATGTGAATTTCAGTGTTTTCACAATTTATGATCAAGTACGTGCATACCAACATTTAATAAATGAGGCCCCTAATAATAAATTATTAAAACATTTCTAGAGAAACTGTCACTTTCATTAGCCTCATCCTGAAGATGCACCACAGCACCTTTGATTACCTGAAACACAGCCATAACAGTATCTTTAGCCAGTGCTACTGAGTTGGGTAATGTAGCTGGGACATGTCAGTCATCCAAGCAGACCAATCACATGTTCATGAGGCGGAGTTCTGGGTGTGAGTGTAGGAATATGACTCTAGAGCAGAGATCCAAAAGATCTTTGAGGACTGCAGTGTTTGCTGACTTTTGGTGTGTTTCAGCACTTGCGTATGAAATTTAAGTCACCGTTTGCTCAAAAACATCACAATCCTTGTTTCAAATGAGACCCATTGCAGCCCTCAGGGCTGTAATTAAACCTGTAGACACTGTGGCCACCCAGGACTGGAGTTCAACCTGCATACACAGTGGCCCTCCAAAACAGAAGTTTAAACCAGCAGATACTGCAGCCCTCCAAGACTGGAGTTTGGTCCCTGCTCTGGGGTTTGTGTAAGTGCTCTCACCTCCTCTTCCTGTGCAGCACTCACAGTGTTTTTGCTGTCCTTACTCAAAGTCTGATCTGTATCCGCTGAACAACTCTTTGCATCTGACTTAGCTGGGTCTGCAGAGGAGGGTGGGGACTGGGCCAGGAATGAGGATCTGTTCTGTTCTGGTTCTGCTTCTGGGCCCAGACTGGATTTGTTGTCTTTGGTCTCCTCCTGATACTCAGAATCTGCACCAGAAATGTTAAAAGACAGACCACAGTCATACTTTCTGGTATAAGAGGTCCCAAGGAATCGGATCTTACCCCTTGTCAGCCATCCATAGGTGGCCTTTGCCATTTGGGGGCCCATTTCAAAAAATAATTAGTGCCCCCCCCAAACGATTTCGCACCTAACCATCTGTTAAAAAACACAACAAACAACAGCGTGCAACTGAAATGAGCCTCCTCACTTTAATATCTGTTTCTCGAATAGATTTACAACCTTTAGCTTTCAAAAATAATCATTGGGCTCTAACTACAACAAATGCTGCATCAAGCACAATGCGCTCTTTCAGTACAAAAATGCAGCCTATTAGCCCTATCTACGGTGGCCCCCTAGTGGTAGTCGTCAATGTCCCAATCGTCAATGTCGCGACCCTGCTGTTGGATTTAGATTTTGTACCTCTGCCGTGCCTTCCTGTGATCGACCCCTGCCTGTTTTGACTTCCCCTTGGACATTTATTTTGTACCTTGGTCTGGAATAAACGTCGTTTTTGTGCACTCCTGCCTGCTACTGGGTTCCTTTTACACCGTACATAACACAAACATCTGTAACTCCCGGCAGAAACTAAGAGACATCCAGTGAAACAGTTTGTAATAAACCAGTGTAACAGAAGCCTATACCCTACACTAAAAAATACCATAAAAACGGCAACATTACTGCCAGTTTTTTAGCCGTTTTCTTACAGTAGATCCATTCCAAACACGCAAAATTTCTCATTTAAATATTGCTGTTTGCAGCTGGAGCAATTTACATAATGACTCTTAGTTGATCACCCGCAAAGTGTAAAATTAACATTTATTTGGGATGTTAGTAAATCGACCCCTTAAACTGTGGGCAACACTACTGCAATTTATGGACCTGCTGGGATACCAGCCACAGTCAGCAGTGGCATGGTCAGGATTTGATCCCAGACCATGGAGCCTGTTCATACCCTAGAATGGTGCCATAACAGTTTATTTGACATGGCAACATTTTAATTCCATATTTTCACATGTTAGGCTGCATTTTAACACATCTTCCAGCAGCAGCCTGGGTTTTCCCAGGAGGTCTCCCATCCAAGTATGAACCAAACACACAGATTTCAAAACATGCAGCCAGGGGTCTCTTCATGGGGTCTTCACCTTTACTGATGGTCTCATCTTTAGACACACTTGTGCTCTCCTTTGAGTCATCAGTTTCCTTCAATGAAAAAAACACCACAGGCAGTTTACTAATAATTCTTGGTGCTCAATTATTAATACGAATGCTAGTTTATACGTCAGGAGTTGGCTTTTTATTATTGGACTTTCAACAGCATTGATGTGAATTTCAGTGTTTTCACAATTTATGATCAAGTACGTGCATACCAACATTTAATAAATGAGGCCCCTAATAATAAATTATTAAAACATTTCTAGAGAAACTGTCACTTTCATTAGCCTCATCCTGAAGATGCACCACAGCACCTTTGATTACCTGAAACACAGCCATAACAGTATCTTTAGCCAGTGCTACTGAGTTGGGTAATGTAGCTGGGACATGTCAGTCATCCAAGCAGACCAATCACATGTTCATGAGGCGGAGTTCTGGGTGTGAGTGTAGGAATATGACTCTAGAGCAGAGATCCAAAAGATCTTTGAGGACTGCAGTGTTTGCTGACTTTTGGTGTGTTTCAGCACTTGCGTATGAAATTTAAGTCACCGTTTGCTCAAAAACATCACAATCCTTGTTTCAAATGAGACCCATTGCAGCCCTCAGGGCTGTAATTAAACCTGTAGACACTGTGGCCACCCAGGACTGGAGTTCAACCTGCATACACAGTGGCCCTCCAAAACAGAAGTTTAAACCAGCAGATACTGCAGCCCTCCAAGACTGGAGTTTGGTCCCTGCTCTGGGGTTTGTGTAAGTGCTCTCACCTCCTCTTCCTGTGCAGCACTCACAGTGTTTTTGCTGTCCTTACTCAAAGTCTGATCTGTATCCGCTGAACAACTCTTTGCATCTGACTTAGCTGGGTCTGCAGAGGAGGGTGGGGACTGGGCCAGGAATGAGGATCTGTTCTGTTCTGGTTCTGCTTCTGGGCCCAGACTGGATTTGTTGTCTTTGGTCTCCTCCTGATACTCAGAATCTGCACCAGAAATGTTAAAAGACAGACCACAGTCATACTTTCTGGTATAAGAGGTCCCAAGGAATCGGATCTTACCCCTTGTCAGCCATCCATAGGTGGCCTTTGCCATTTGGGGGCCCATTTCAAAAAATAATTAGTGCCCCCCCCAAACGATTTCGCACCTAACCATCTGTTAAAAAACACAACAAACAACAGCGTGCAACTGAAATGAGCCTCCTCACTTTAATATCTGTTTCTCAAAAAGATTTACAACCTTTAGCTTTCAAAAATAATCATTGGGCTCTAACTACAACAAATGCTGCATCAAGCACAATGCGCTCTTTCAGTACAAAAATGCAGCCTATTAGCCCTATCTGCGGTGGCCCCCTAGTGGTAGTCGTCAATGTCCCAATCGTCAATGTCGCGACCCTGCTGTTGGATTTTGATTTTGTACCTCTGCCGTGCCTTCCTGTGATCGACCCCTGCCTGTTTTGACTTCCCCTTGGACATTTATTTTGTACCTTGGTCTGGAATAAACGTCGTTTTTGTGCACTCCTGCCTGCTACTGGGTTCCTTTTACACCGTACATAACACAAACATCTGTAACTCCCAGCAGAAACTAAGAGACATCCAGTGAAACAGTTTGTAATAAACCAGTGTAACAGAAGCCTATACGCTACACTAAAAAATACCATAAAAACGGCAACATTACTGCCAATTTTTTAGCCGTTTTCTTACAGTAGATCCATTCCAAACACGCAAAATTTCTCATTTAAACATTGCTGTTTTCAGCTGGAGTAATTTACATAATGACTCCTAGTTGATCACCCGCAAAGTGTAAAATGAACATTTATTTGGGATGTTAGTAAATCGACCCCTTAAACTGTGGGCAACGCTACGGCAATTTATCGACCTGCTGGGATACCAGCAACAGTCAGCAGTGGCATGGTCAGGATTTGATCCCAGACCATGGAGCCTGTTCATACCCTAGAATGGTGCCATAACAGTTTATTTGACATGGCAACATTTAAATTCCATATTTTAACATGTTAGGCTGCATTTTAACACATCTTCCAGCAGCAGCCTGGGTTTTCCCAGGAGGTTTCCCATCCAAGTATGAACCAAACACAGATTTCAAAACATGCAGCCAGGGGTCTCTTCATGGGGTCTTCACCTTTACTGATGGTCTCATCTTTAGACACACTTGTGCTCTCCTTTGAGTCATCAGTTTCCTTCAATGAAAAAAACACCACAGGCAGTTTACTAATAATTCTTGGTGCTGAATTATTAATACGAATGCTAGTTTATACGTCAGGAGTTGGTTTTTTATTATTGGACTTTCAACAGCATTGATGTGAATTTCAGTGTTTTCACAATTTATGATCAAGTACGTGCGTACCAACATTTAATAAATGAGGCCCCTAATAATAAATTGTTAAAACATTTCTAGAGAAACTGTCACTTTCATTAGCCTCATCCTGAAGATGCACCACAGCACCTTTGATTACCTGAAACACAGCCATAACAGTATCTTTAGCCAGTGCTACTGAGTTGGGTAATATAGCTGGGACATGTCAGTCATCCAAGCAGACCAATCACATGTTCATGAGGCGGAGTTCTGGGTGTGAGTGTAGGAATATGACTCGAGAGCAGAGATCCCAAAGATCTTTGAGGACTGCAGTGTTTGCTGACATTTGGTGTGTTTCAGCACTTGCGTATGAAATTTAAGTCACCGTTTGCCCAAAAACATCACAATCCTTGTTTCAAATGAGACCCATTGCAGCCCTCAGGGCTGTAATTAAACCTGTAGACACTGTGGCCACCCAGGACTGGAGTTCAACCTGCATACACTGTGGCCCTCCAAAACAGAAGTTTAAACCAGCAGATACTGCAGCCCTCCAAGACTGGAGTTTGGTCCCTGCTCTGGGGTTTGTGTAAGTGCTCTCACCTCCTCTTCCTGTGCAGCACTCAGTGTTTTTGCTGTCCTTACTCAAAGTCTGATCTGTATCCGCTGAACAACTCTTTGCATCTGACTTAGCTGGGTCTGCAGAGGAGGGTGGGGACTGGGCCAGGAATGAGGATCTGTTCTGTTCTGGTTCTGCTTCTGGGCCCAGACTGGATTTGTTGTCTTTGGTCTCCTCCTGATACTCAGAATCTGCACCAGAAATGTTAAAAGACAGACCACAGTCATACTTTCTGGTATAAGAGGTCCCAAGGAATCGGATCTTACCCCTTGTCAGCCATCCATAGGTGGCCTTTGCCATTTGGGGGTCCATTTCAAAAAATAATTAGTGCCCCCCCCAAACGATTTCGCACCTAACCATCTGTTAAAAAACACAACAAACAACAGCGTGCAACTGAAATGAGCCTCCTCACTTTAATATCTGTTTCTCAAAAAGATTTACAACCTTTAGCTTTCAAAAATAATCATTGGGCTCTAACTACAACAAATGCTGCATCAAGCACAATGCGCTCTTTCAGTACAAAAATGCAGCCTATTAGCCCTATCTGCGGTGGCCCCCTAGTGGTAGTCGTCAATGTCCCAATCGTCAATGTCGCGACCCTGCTGTTGGATTTTGATTTTGTACCTCTGCCGTGCCTTCCTGTGATCGACCCCTGCCTGTTTTGACTTCCCCTTGGACATTTATTTTGTACCTTGGTCTGGAATAAACGTCGTTTTTGTGCACTCCTGCCTGCTACTGGGTTCCTTTTACACCGTACATAACACAAACATCTGTAACTCCCAGCAGAAACTAAGAGACATCCAGTGAAACAGTTTGTAATAAACTCGTGTAACAGAAGCCTATACCCTACACTTAAAAATACCATAAAAACGGTAACATTACTGCCAGTTTTTTAGCCGTTTTCTTACAGTAGATCCATTCCAAACACGCACAATTTCTCATTTAAATATTGCTGTTTGCAGCTGGAGCAATTTACATAATGACTCTTAGTTGATCACCCACAAAGTGTAAAATTAACATTTATTTGGGATGTTAGTAAATCGACCCCTTAAACCATAGGTGTCAAACTCAAGGCCCGCAGGCCGAATCCGGCCCGCCACGTCATTTTATGTGGCCCGCGAGAACTTAATTATCTGACGCGTGTATCTACGTGGCTGGTTAACGGGGATTTACTTTTACGATATAACAGACAAACGCAGACGCGGACACACACCCGCGGTACATACGTTAAATAAACCGTTAAAGTTTGTATTAAAAAAAAGAAAAGGTGATTGCACCCCCCCGTCAACAATTACAATCTTACAGTTACAACCGGCCCTTTGAGGGCAACCATAATGCTGATGTGGCCCGGGGTGAAAATGAGTTTGACACCCCTGCCTTAAACTGTGGGCAACGCTACTGCAATTTATGGACCTGCTGGGATACCAGCAACAGTCAGCAGTGGCATGGTCAGGATTTGATCCCAGACCATGGAGCCTGTTCATACACTAGAATGGTGCCATAACAGTTTATTTGACATGGCAACATTTTAATTCCATATTTTCACATGTTAGGCTGCATTTTAACACATCTTCCAGCAGCAGCCTGGGTTTTCCCAGGAGGTCTCCCATCCAAGTATGAACCAAACACACAGATTTCAAAACACGCAGCCAGGGGTCTCTTCATGGGGTCTTCACCTTTACTGATGGTCTCATCTTTAGACACACTTGTGCTCTCCTTTGAGTAATCAGTTTCCTTCAATGAAAAAAACACCACAGGCAGTTTACTAATAATTCTTGGTGCTCAATTATTAATACGAATGCTAGTTTATACATCAGGAGTTGGCTTTTTATTATTGGACTTTCAACAGCATTGATGTGAATTTCAGTGTTTTCACAATTTATGATCAAGTACGTGCGTACAAACATTTAATAAATGAGGCCCCTAATAATAAATTATTAAAACATTTCTAGAGAAACTGTCACTTTCATTATCCTCATCCTGAAGATGCACCACAGCACCTTTGATTACCTGAAACACAGGCATAACAGTATCTTTAGCCAGTGCTACCGAGTTGGGTAATGTAGCTGGGACATGTCAGTCATCCAAGCAGACCAATCACATGTTCATGAGGCGGAGTTCTGGGTGTGAGTGTAGGAATATGACTCTAGAGCAGAGATCCAAAAGATCTTTGAGGACTGCAGTGTTTGCTGACTTTTGGTGTGTTTCAGCACTTGCGTATGAAATTTAAGTCACCGTTTGCCCAAAAACATCACAATCCTTGTTTCAAATGAGACCCATTGCAGCCCTCAGGGCTGTAATTAAACCTGTAGACACTGTGGCCACCCAGGACTGGAGTTCAACCTGCATACACTGTGGCCCTCCAAAACATAAGTTTAAACCAGCAGATACTGCAGCCCTCCAAGACTGGAGTTTGGTCCCTGCTCTGGGGGTTTGTGTAAGTGCTCTCACCTCCTCTTCCTGTGCAGCACTCACAGTGTTTTTGCTGTCCTTACTCAAAGTCTGATCTGTATCCGCTGAACAACTCTTTGCATCTGACTTAGCTGGGTCTGCAGAGGAGGGTGGGGACTGGGCCAGGTATGAGGATCTGTTCTGTTCTGGTTCTGCTTCTGGGCCCAGACTGGATTTGTTGTCTTTGGTCTCCTCCTGATACTCAGAATCTGCACCAGAAATGTTAAAAGACAGACCACAGTCATACTTTCTGGTATAAGAGGTCCCAAGGAATCGGATCGGCAGTGTAGTATAATGGTTAAGGAACTGGACTTGTAACTGAAAGGTTGCAGGTTCGATTACCAGGTAGGACACTGCCGTTGTACCCTTGAGCAAGGTACTTAACCTGCATTGCTTCAGTATATATCCAGCTGTATGAATGGATAAATATAATAAGAAGTATGTAAGTCGCTCTGGATAAGAGCGTCTGCTAAATGCCTATAATGTAATAATGTAATGTAATGGATCGTACCCCTTGTCAGCCATCCATAGGTGGCCTTTGCCATTTGGGGTCCCATTTCAAAAAACAATTAGTGCCCCCCCCAAACGATTTCGCACCTAACCATCTGTTAAAAAACACAATAAACAACAGCGTGCAACTGAAATTAGCCTCCTCATTTTAATATCTGTTTCTCGAATAGATTTACAACCTTTAGCTTTCAAAAATAATAATTGGGCTCTAACTACAACAAATGCTGCATCAAGCACAATGCGCTCTTTCAGTACAAAAATGCAGCCTATTAGCCCTATCTACGGTGGCCCCCTAGTGGTAGTCGTCAATGTCCCAATTATAGTATTCATATTTCTCTGAAATTGTAAATGACAACTAAGAGAACTTCAAGATTTCGATGCAGGATTGTGTTGCCGCTTGCGAATACATCAGCCTCTTAAGTTGCACTGCTGAGAAATTAAATAGCAGGGTGCTATTAATAGGCCAAAACTGTTTACAAAATTACAACCTTCATCTTGCCACAGTCACAGACAATAACATGCATAAAATTCACTATTTCTACACACTAAAAAAATCATGTTTTTTCCGATATTGAAACAATAATGTATTATTAAAACGTTGTACAAATAAGCATTCAATGTATTTTTGCCTTGTGTAGCTACAGTTGCCTACATTACCTGATGTACTTTCAGAATAACATTAACATTGTTTTTCTACAAAATCTGATATAAACAGTTTAAGGAACCAAATATCCGACCTGGTTATGAAGCTACAACTTTTTACTGGTGAACCCTGAATAGATTCTCTTATTCAGTTTCACCACTGTCCAGCAACTATCGCACTGTAATACGTTGCTGTTGTTTATGTAAAAACACGTATGGATATTTTACGTATATAAATACATTAGGCTACGTATTTTATGCACAGAACTGTGCTCTGGTATTATGTGAGTTATATACTGTATGTAATGATTGTGACATTGTAGCTAGCACAAGTGTTTTGATGTGGGTCAGATCCATAGACTGTAGAAAAATAAAGAGTAGTCAAAGAGTGTCATCACTGAAATTACTTAAGTTAGAAACAGCGCTTACAGTGGCTGAATGGGGAACTACTTGGATGGTGGTTCTTTAATTCAATGGGGAAGTTTATTACAAAGAATTTCAATTACAATTTATGATTGAGGTGAGTTCTCTTTCAGTTGAGAGGCCCGTTTCAGCTGAAATGAATGAAACATAGCAGAGGCTGCCTACGCCATTACAAGTCAAATATTGATTAACACTAAAATTATTAGTATGACATTTTAAAACAATAAATATTGTAGCAATAATTTCTGAATCGAGGCTGTTAGTGAATATTACAGGGATTCCCGCAGTCATAATATTCATGGTGACCAGCTTTAACACAGCCACTGCCATAACAGCCAGTCACAAATATAAAGATCGCCTGTAAATGTCTAGTATGGTAGCCTAATATATGCTTTTTTATTTGAAGCATAAAATATCAATGACTACACTTTTCAAAAACAGCCTAAGAGTTGTAGTTGATGAACAAAAACAAACACACAAACAAAAAAACATTCAGTACATTGCAAGCAAAATTGAGCTCTACAGCCAATTGGAATGGGACTGTCAGTGTCTTTCATCTTGTTTAGTGCACTAGCTTTATAAAGACGGCTATCAAAATAATTTGTTTTTAAAAAGACCTCAAAATAATCACAGCTCTCTTAATTTAGCAAGCTGAGCTAATCCGAGCCAGCTAAGCAATGACCTGAAAATTAAGCTAGAGGCCCTAGTTGCTAACTTGCTTGTTAGTCTTACCTGTGACAGGTGTGCGTGCAGAGCACAGATTGTAGCCACATTCACTGCAGAACTTGTCATCCTGCCCACATTTCCTGCTGCACTTTGGGCAATCCATCCGCCTCCCTCTGGGAAAACATCACACAATTACAGCAAGAAGAACCAAAGCACCTTTTACAAAAGGTAAAACTGTTACAGATTTGGGTTGTAAGAGGATTCATATTTTTCAGTTTCTGTTAAATCAAAACTAAATCAATGGAGCCTACAGTGTATCAGCTATATGTAGAGTGCCAGACCTGACTAACAGCATTTCAAGACAAAAGAGAATATACTGTATGTACATGCCTGGATTATGGACCGGGCCAGTGCCCCAGGGCCTTGGACTGCCAGGGGGCCTCCAAGCCTCAGGCCGCGCACGGTGCGTGGCCCAAGACCTCAGAAGGAAGTTGAACGCCAGGGCCCTCAGTGCGCACAACGCAAGCTGACCACTAGGCCCCTGGGTGCTTATAGCGTGAGCTAACCACTAGGGCCCCCAAGACCCCTCAGTGCTTACAATGTGAGGACCCCCGGGCCCCTTGGTGTTTAAAATATAAGCTGACCACTAGGGCCCCTGGGCCCCTCAGCGCTTAAAGTGTGAGGGCCCCCAGACCCCTTGGCATTTGAAGAGTGAGCTGACCACTAGGGCCTCTAGGCCCCTGGGGCTTAAAGCGTGATCTGACCGCTAGGGCCCCTGGCCCCTTGGCACCTACAGTGTGAGGGTCCCTGGGCCCCTCCACGCTTAAGGCATGAGCTGACCACTAGGGCCCCGGGCCCCGCAGCGATTACAATGTGAGGCCCCTCGGTGCTTAAAGTGTGAGCTGACCACTAGGACCCCCGGGCCCCTGGGTGCTTACAGTGTGAGTTGACCACAAGGGCCCCCAGGCCCCTCGGCAAATACATCGAGTGTAACATCTGGGCCCCTTGGTACATACAATGCATGCTTAAAACGAGAGCCTCTCAGAAAGTACAGTGCTTCTGTACAACTGAGCCACTGGTTGGCATGCTACAATATGCTCTGACATGATACAATATTCACCAACAAGTCAGTTAATTCTGCATAACAGGACAGTTTGAAGGGCGTCATATTATGGCAAGCCGCAAGCCGTTCGTTATTTGACTTACCGTAACTAGCTATCGCTTTATTTTAGCTAGCTGCCCATATGATTCAGCTTGTTAACAGAAATGAGTTGGCTGGTTGCCGTTTTTGCCAGCTAGCTGCCCTTACAACCAAATTAGCTGCACTAAAAAGCCAGCTAGTTAACTAGCTATCAGCCTAAAACTGTCTAATTAATTAGGTGGCACACAACTTTTTTTTTAAATTTATTTATTTTTTAATTTTTTTTTTTTTAATATTACAATTCTTTAAGGAGAAAAAAAAGGGGAGAAAAACATTGTGAAGTCTCTTTGAGGGGGGTTAAGTAAACAAAACAAACATGAGTGATAGCAATACAGGTGTAAAACAGTACATAACATGGTGTTGAAGGACAGGACAAAGGAGATAACAAGTCATGAAATAATCAGACCTGATAAAAACAGAACAAAACAAAACCAAGGCAAAGGACAGAAACACAAAAAAAAAGAAAACAACCAAAAAAAAACAAAAAAACAAACAAACAAACGACCAGAAAGAAACATGGGTGTGTTTTGACCATTGCTGATGGTAGTAAAAATAATAAAAAGTAAAAAAAAAGGAATGACATTTGTTTGTGTGTGCATGCAAGTGCAAATGTGAGTGTGTGTGGAGAGGTCAGGTTTACACTTAATCGAAGTGATGAATGAGTGTAGATAGTGATGATGATGATGTTAAGATGATGTTGTGAAGTTATGGAGTTGTGAGTGTGTCTGCGTGCGTGCGTGCGCGACACTGCGCGTGTGCGCATATGTGTGATAAAGTGTGTGTTTATTGGTATGTGTGCGAGTCATCCGTTCACAGGAGCAATTCAAATTACAGATTAAGTGCAGTTATGAATGGGGTCCATATTGTTATGAAGGAAGATATCTGGTTATTTTGAATATTTGAAGTTTTTTCCATTGAAATGTATTCTGTTAGGAGGTCTAGCCATTGTGTAATATTTAATTTTTTTCTGAATTTCCAGTTGAGGAGGATGGTTTTCTTGGCTATTGTTAAAGCGACAAGTAATGGTTTGATTTGTGATATTGGTATTTTAACAGATGAAAGGTCACCAAGGAGGCATAGAGATGGTAGAAGTGGAATACTGCAACTCAAAATGAGGGAAATCCTATTGTTTACTTTTGTCCAGAAGTGGTGTACAGGTGGACAAAGCCATGTGGCGTGAAGGTAGTTGTCAGCTGTGTCAAGGGTGCATTGTAAGCATGTGTCTGTGTTTGAAAATCCCATTTTGTACATGGTGTGTTCGGTGATGTGCGCTCTGTGAATTATTTTATACTGAATAAGCTGAAGGTTAGTATTGTTAGTCATTGAAAATGTGGTTTGGCAGATCTGAGACCAGAAGTCCGGGTCAGGAGGGGCCAACAAATCTCTTTCCCATTTTGTTGTTGGTAATGAAATTGAAGTATCAATACTGGAGAGGAGCTTATATATTTTGGAGAGGTTTTTTTTTTGAGGTAATATTTTATAAAGTTCTTCTATTAATGTTGGGATCTGAAGAGTATTATGGGTAATATTGATTTTGGATTTAATTATGGATTTTAGTTGTAGGTACTCGAGATAGTGTTCCCTTCCAACTCCACACTTCTGGGTCAGATCTGCAAATGTTATGAATTTATTGTCTTGGAAGAGGTGATGGAGATGTGTAATACCTTTCTGTTTCCAGGCAAGGAAGTGAAGTGGTGCTCTGTTTATTTTGAAGTCGGGGTTATTCCAAATTGGTGTGTACTTGCAAGGTGCTAGGGGAGATTTTATAATTTTGTGTATTTTCCACCAGGCTGTCAGAGTCGTTGCTATTGTGGTGTTTTTGAAACAGTGATGTTGTTTAATGATGGGGCTTATGAATGGTAAGTCAGATAAGGGAATGTTTTTACAGTCTATCTGTTCAATTTCTAACCAGGGGTTGCTTTGTTCGTCAGGGTGAATCCATTTGATAATATATTGTATTTGATTTGCGATGTAATAATTGTAAAAATGGGGTGCTTCTAATCCTCCTTGTGATTTCTTTTTTTGTAATGTGACAAGTTTTATTCTTGGTTTTTTATTTTTCCAGTAAAATGTTGTTATTATTGAGTTTAATGATTGGAACCAAATTGTAGTTGGAATAATAGGGATCATTTTGAAGATATAGTTGATTTTGGGTAGAACAGTCATTTTTATGGTAGCGATTCTTCCCATTATTGAAATGGGTAGATTCATCCAGCGTTTAAGATCATCTTCTATTGTTTTGAGTAGTGGGCTGAAGTTTAATTGAAACAGATCTGACAGCCTGGGGGAAATGTTAATGCCTAGGTATTTAATGTTGCCGATGGAGAAGTGACTGTAAGCATCCTGAGTTGCAGTACTCCAAGCATTCTTAGTTAAAGGCAGTATGGTGGATTTGGACCAGTTTAAAGTGTAGTCTGAGATCTGCGAGAATTTATTTATGAGATTAATGGTTTCTATCATAGAATTTTGTGGGTCCTGTAGGTAAAGTAACACATCATCGGCATACAAACTAATCTTGTGCTGGATATTGGTGGTTTCGATTCCTTTGATTTTAACATTTTGGCGGATAGCAGCTGCTAGTGGTTCAATGAAAATGGCGAATAATGATGGTGAAAGCGGGCATCCTTGCCTGGTCCCCCGGTGCAGTTTAAAGGTGGGTGATGTTAATCCATTAGTAGTGACAGTGGCCATGGGTGAATTGTAGAGTACCTTGATCCAATTAATAAATGACTCTCCAAAACCAAATATTTGTAGTGTAGTGAATAGAAAATTCCAATTTACTTTATCAAAAGCCTTTTCTGCATCTAGTGAAACTATTATTGTTTTGGTGTCTTTCTGTTGAGATAGAGTTATTAAGTTAAAAAGTCGGCGCATACTGTCTGATGAATTTCTTCCCTTGATAAAACCAGTTTGATCTGGGTGTATTATGAAGGGGGTGACTGTTTCTATTCGTGCTGCTAATGTTTTACTAATGATCTTGATATCTGTATTTATGAGTGATAGGGGGCGATAGCTAGAGGGTAGGGTTGGGTCTTTTCCAGGTTTCAAGAGTAGCGTTATCAGTGCTGTGTTCAAATGTGGAGGGATAATGGAAGTGTGTTCTATTTCAGATATCAGTCTAATGAACAGTGGTGAAATTGTGGGCCAGAAGTGTTTATAGAATTCAGCAGGGAAACCGGTGGCACACAACTTAACTAGTTAGTTAGGTGGCATTTGTTCGCAGGTCGTCTGTGTGAAAGCGGTATAAGATAAAAGGGTAGCTAGCTACAGTGGGTTGAATCAATGTTAAAACAGCATGCCATAGTCATGATACTTAAATCAAAGCTACTAGCTAGCTAACTATTAGTGATATTAATTAAAAACTACTATTAGTTCAAAACATGGGATGCTGTGGCCGTGGAAATAAAAACCTAATTGAGAGCTTATTAGCTAGCGGTTTTGTGAAACATTTAAAAAATATGCCAAAAGCTATATTTTTTTCATACACTAATGCATATATAAGAGACCCAATCCAGACTTAAAGATTAAGGAAAACCCCATTCATTTTTTTCATAGACCGTCTGTTTTTAGATCCATGGAAGTAGATAATGCTAACGTTGACATGCAAATTGTCGACAGCTCTTACAAGGTCTTTTTTTCCCTCCCCATGGCCTATGTGCATAATCTCCACCAAGTAATTTCACTGACTTATCAAAAACCTTTGTTGGTTGTTCAGACAATGAAAAAAAAGTTATCTTTTGAATTTCAAGCAACATAATTCTCTCTGTGTCAGGCAGGTATATAAGACATTTATTGGAAGGAAAAGCCACAGACAGATCTCTGTTTCTTGCTTGGTACACCACAGTAATATATTCAGAAACCTTTTTCAACAGTATTTGAAGGGTTTTGTCATTATTAATATATATTAATTCAATTATTATTTAATAAGTATTGAGATATGCTATAAATATATTCATATAAATAGCATACTAGTTCTGAAATATGAACCACAAATGTTGGAATAGTGGTGCTTCCAAAAGGAAAGCCAAAAAATAAAAGGAGGCAAGAGAGGCAGTTTTGATTTAAAAAGTGTTCCACTCATTTCCAACTTCTTTCAAAAACCCTCTGATAGCAATAATGATGACAGCAGCACTATTGTCAGCTGTGAGGAAGAAACTAGCACTAGTTCAGTTTCCAGTAATGTTGTCATTCCCCCAGAGCCATCCTTTGAAGGCGAACCCTCAACAGCTAATGGTATACAAGAACCATAATTTCCACCTCAGGAGCAGTTAGGCAGTTCACAAGAATGAAATCTGCAACCAAGCCATTGCTGGTACTATGTGGTCACTAACCCTGCATTATGGCAAAACACTTCCAGTGACATTGTTAAGTCAGTGCCTATTGAAAGGGGAGCAGTCCCCTTCCAAAACCGCAGTGAAAAATACCCAGCTTCAGTCCGAGATAGAACGCTTGGTAGAAAGACTAGAAGTTTCAACAATAAACTTCTGAACTGTATATTGCCAAATGGGCAGAAGGTTTCTTGACAGTGGCTACTCTACTCACCCTCAACAGGTTGTGTGTACTATTTTGCATGCAAACTGTTCTCCAGCAAGCTCGGTGGCTTTAGTCAGGGGTTTAGTGAAGCACTCTGAAAGAATAGGGAAACATGAAAATAGTGCAGAACACAGATCATGCATGCTTGCCTTGTACCAGCATACAAAGGGCAGTGCTATAGATGCAGATCTCATGCAGCAACTTGATGGGGAACGTAAATACTGGAGGAACATTTTGAAAAGAGTTGTAGCAGTGATCAAGTTTTTGGGTGAAAAGGAACTGTTTAGGGGAGATGATGAATGGTTTGGGTCAACCCATAACGGTAATTTTCTTGGCATCCTAAAATTGCTATCACAATTTGACCCAGTCTTAGCTGAACATATTAAAAATTTTGGCGGAAAAGGAAGAGGCACAGTGTCCTATTTGTCACCAGAGGCTGACGAGTTTTTTAACAAGTTGCAGTCACTGTACACATTTAGCTTTTCATCCACATGTACACAGATGGGGGAAAGTCTTTCGGAATACAGGTGTCTGACTGACATTAATATCGCTGTCCAGTACTCGGTGGAGTGCTCAGGCAGAGTCAACCAAGGCACTGTGGAGAAATTACACTCACATTAGAGAGGCCTTCGGTGGTACAGTCAAGCCGGAAAGTCTGAATACCCCCTTCACCTTCTCCACGTTTTATTACATTACAGACATATTCTACAATAGACTGAGTTCATTTTTTGTCTCACAATTCTACACAAAATAGCCCATAATGACAAAGTGAAAACATGTAGAAATTTTTGCAAATGTATTAAAAATTGAAAACTGAAATCTTTCATTTACATAAGTATTCATACCCTTTGCTTTAACATATTTTTAAAGTATCATATTTAATATTTGGTCACATATCCTTTGCATGCTGTTACTTCCTGAAGTCTGTGACCCATCAACATCAAAAGACTCTCGATATCTTATTTCCAGGTACTGTTACAAGCGATACTATAAGCTCTCTGCATTTGAATGGATCTCTATGGGAATTGGGGGGTGAGACTAGATTCAGCTGTAAATTACACTGGTACAGTATGGAACACATGGCTGGCTAAATGGCTGTAAGTCATCAAGGGTCTGAGCTATCGAACGAGCCCCAAACCATCACTCTGTTGCCAGATATGGAGTAGATGTGGATGGATCACTGCAAGGGTTATTTCTCCTAACTCATTTTCCTATAGAACTCTATAGGGGAAAAAAGTCAGGAGAAACAACCCTCAAAGGGATCCATCCACATCTACTCCATATCTGGCCACAGAGTGATGGTTTGGGGCTCGTTTGATACTTTAGACTCTTGATGACTTACAGCCATTTCGCCAGTCATGTGTTCCATACTGTACCAGTGTAATTTACAGCTGAATCTAGTCTCACCCCCCAATTCTCATAGAGATCAGTTCAAATGCAGAGAGGTTATAGTATCACTTGTAACAGTACCTGCAAATAAGATATCGAGAGTCTTTTGATGTTGATTGGTCACAGACTTCAGGAAGTAACAGCATGCAAAAGATATATGACCAAATATTAAATATGATACTTTAAAAATATGTTAAAGCAAAGGGTATTAATACTTATGTAAATGAGAGATTTCAGTTTTCGATTTTTAATACATTTGCAAAAATTTCTAAAAACATGTTTTCACTTTGTCATTATGGGCTATTTTGTGTAGAATTTTGAGACAAAAAATGAACTCAATCTATTGTAGAATATGTCTGTAATGTAATAAAACGTGGAGAAGGTGAAAGGGGTATTCAGACTTTCCGGCTTGACTGTACCACCGAAGGCCTCTCTAATGTGAGTGTAATTTCTCCACAGTGCCTTGGTTGACTCTGCCTGAGCACTCCACCGAGTAATGGACAACGATATTAATGTCAGTCAGACACCTGTATTCCGAAAGACTTTCCCCCATCTGTGTACATGTGGATGAAAAGCTAAATGTGTACAGTGACTGCAACTTGTTAAAAAACTCGTCAGCCTCTGGTGACAAATAGGACACTGTGCCTCTTCCTTTTCCGCCAAAATTTTTAATATGTTCAGCTAAGAATGGGTCAAATTGTGATAGCAATTTTAGGATGCCAAGAAAATTACCGTTATGGGTTGACCCAAACCATTCATCATCTCCCCTAAACACAAGTTCCTTTTCACCCAAAAACTTGATCACTGCTACAACTCTTTTCAAAATGTTCCTCCAGTATTTACGTTCCCAGTATTTAGGATTATTAGGAATTTTCCACTTACTGATTGTGTGCATTTGACTGCAGCAACTATTGACTGACGGGCAATTTCTGAAGAAAGTTAATCAAATTAATTTATAGTAGTTTAGTATGGGGGAGGGGGACGTGTGTTCACTTTACTATATTACCTTACTATTAATGATTAAAACAAGCTGTAAACCACTTCCAAGAAAAGTAAACTGAAAGTCACCTAAGGATAAGCTTTGGACAGTTGAAAAATAAAATTACATTACATTTGTTTAGCAGATAATCTTATCCAGAATGACTTGCAATGTAGGAAAAATAAATATTGAATACAAAGATTTTCATTATCTGTGGAAATGAGTGCCCATATGCAAAAGGTCTGTAAAAATCATATATGATCATACTTGCTAATTCTCTGGAGAAACAACCCTTAATGTGATCCATACATATCTACTGTATATCTGCCAGCAGAGTGATGGTTTGAGGCCCGTTTGATACCTCAGACCCTTGATGACTTACAGCCATTTTACCAAAATCTAGTCCCACCCCCCAATTCCCATAGAGATCAATTCAAATGCAGAGACGTTATTGTATCGCTTGTAAGAGTACCGGAAAATAAGATATCAAGAGTTTTTTGATGTTGTTGGGTCACAGATGGGGGGGGGGGGGGGTGTAGGCTATGTACAAAAGGTGCTATGAATCCTAAATGGTTTATCTGATATGGATGAAAATACCCTCAAATTAAGGCTGACAGTATGCACTTCAACTTCATTTTCATTGTATTCTTTCAAAATCAAAGTGCTAGACTACAGAACCAAAATAACAAATAATCTCCAAAATGTACCTGCTTGCACTGAAATATATCTCTACAGAGAGCAGCTACTCCACCACCTTTTTTGCCATCACGGCTGACGTTGAAAGTAAGTTAGGGGGGCAAGTCTCAATTAGAATAGCAGCAGTATTTTTTATATCTAACCAGGTTTCAGTTAAGAACATGAAATCAAGATTATGTGATGTGATACAATCATTGATTAGAAATGATTTATTCCCTAGTGATCTTATATTAAGTAATGCTATTTTGATTGTTATAGAGCCAGGCTTCTGATTAGGTCTGGAGGTAATACTGACACGGATAAGATTACTTGAACGGGAGCTACTATTAAGATGTCTAAGTTGTCTTTGGCCATGCCGCTGACTATTTAAAATGACAGGTATTTGTGACACAGCATGATTACAGTTATTGACATTGTTTACATCAGAAGGCAGATGACATATTTCTTGATCATTTTTAGATCTAGCGGATAGTCAAGCAGTTAGAGCTTTTTGAATGTTACAGGACAGCACAACAGAGCCTAATCTGTTGAGGTGTAAACCATCCTGCCTGTAAAAAGCTGGTCTTAACCAAAAAAGATCCCAGTTATCAATAAAAACCAATGTTGTTCTTAGCACACCAGGTAGTAAGCCACATATTCAGAGACAAAAGTCTGCTAAAGACTTCGCAGCCCCTCTTGAATACCAGACACAATAACCTTTTTGTGAGACTTTTTAGTTTCTCACAGGTTGTATGGAAGTGGTTTTTCAAAGTTTCAGTTTCCCTTAGCCTTGTGTCATTTGTACCTGCATGCAGAATAATTGTATCTACCTCTTCGTATTACTGCAGGTTTAATACATTTTCAGCGATATTGGCTATATCAAGGACTCTAGCTCCAGGGAGACATTCAACATGTGCTTTTACACTGACAGATGTAAAATTAACATTTCGAATAATGGAGTCTCCAATTAACAGCACCTCATCACTGTCCGTTTGCGAGCATTCATACTCACTAAGCACCTCAAACCTGTTGCTAAGCGTGAGTTCGGATGGTGCAGGAGGGCTGCGGGGTTTTGGTCCTCTTCTTGCTGTCATCCGTTTGCCATTCGTGTGTAGAAATGGTGAGGCCGCAACGGAAAGTTCAGGTAGGGAAGGTGGGGGCTGTAGCTGCTTTTTTCTACACCGTGTCCGTGTAGTCCTAGTCCACTTGCCGCTCACGTTACAGGGTGATGAGGAGCAGATTGTGGGTGGAAAGTCCGGACGTACAGTGGAGATGTTATGAAAGCTTGCATCCACAGCCTGTTCGCATTTTGCGATCTCTTTCAGCGTTAGAATGCGCTCTTCTAATAGAGTTATTTTTCGATTAGGTTCGTAGTTATTCCTGCATTTATCGCACTCGAAGTAGTCCATAAAATCACACAGGTTTACAACCAAGAACATCTTGCACGATGTACAAGGCAATGCCTTCTTGTCATTATGAAAATCCATCTTTTAATTCAAAGAAAGTTGTTCCACAGTGCTGCGTTGACCCGCTATCGAAATGCGTTTTATTTTAAACCACTGATACTAGCTCCTTGCGCTGAATGCTAATGCACGGCAACAACAACAAAAATAAATAAATAAATATTTAAAAAAATAAAATATGATAAAATTCCCACACTGGGGAAAACTTGTAAAATAAATAAAATATTGTAAAAGGTTTAAGATTCGAGAAGAATACTCGAGCAGAAAATGGTAAAAGGCCTTCTTTATGTGGCCTTCTTTATATGGCCTTCTTTACCCGGGCATCAATTTAGCGGTCCCAGCCTCACAGGGCTAACTGCGCCGGGTAGAGCTCAGCGGGACAGAGGGGTCGGGCGGCCAAGGATAAGGACAGAGTTGGTATAAATAGCATTCAACGAATAAAAGGAAAATATATAAAATATTTTTAAATATAACGTGTTAAGCTTCTTCTTCTTCTTTTGGTTTTATGGCGGTTGGCAAACAACTGAAAGGTGCATTACCGCCACCCACTGGTCTGGAGTGTGGACGAGATCCCCACCCCCTATCCCCTCACATTCCACTCCTCAGATCCTATGGAGCAGGTTTGTCACCATCATAAACTCCAGCAATAGATCCCAGCTGTGATCCCCTGAGCGCTTCGCCAACACCCCACCAATACAACCCACTCCAACCCCACCTAAAGCCCTCTGCAATACCTCTCTCTCCCCAACATACTTCCTGCACGACAATAACACATGCTCCACCGTTTCCTCCTCTCCACAGTAATCACACCGCCCAGTTGCATGTTTCCCCACCAGAAAAAGTGAACGATTTAACCCCGCGTGCCCACACCTCAGCCTCGTGATGACCCTCTCCTGTGTCCTACTCCGACCCCCATACACTACAGTCCCAACCACTGGTGTGTACTTGAACAGACCCCGGCCCCTCCGTTCTGCATTAACGTGTTAAGCTTACAACTTACAAGCTTTTAAAACAAAACTTAAAATAAATAAAATATTAAGTAAAACTGTTTGTAGAAATAAATAAATAAACAACCAGACTCCGCAGCAGCTTCTACCACCAGCCGTTTCACAGTTCAAAGTTCAAAATCAAAGTTCAAAGTTCAATCTTAGATGCCATTAGCCTAAAGTATATGTATGATAAGGTGTGAATGAAACCGAGTGCTTTCATTCTGTGCAGCCCTGGGCTATAGTGCTAGTCTGAAATAACTTGTCGATATTAGCCAGTGCTATGAAGTTTTGATTTAGCTTCACTTACCGGAAAAATCTGTACGGAAATCAGTTCACCAACGATGCTTCTCTACAAAATAAGAAAGCGGATTATGAATCTGCAATTGGAAATTTCCACTTTTCCACTTACTGATACTCCAAATAGTGTGCATTTGACTGCAGCGACTACTGACTGACAGACAATTTCTGAAGAAAGTTCATCTAATGTATTTATAGTAGTTTAGTATAGGGGAGGGGGACGTGTGTTCCGAGAAAACTAAACCGATAGTGTTTTTCACCTAAGTCACCAAAAGATAAGCTTTGGACAGTTGAAAAGGAAAATTACATTCCATTTGTTTAGCAGATAATCTTATCCAGAATGACTTGCAATGTAGGAAAAATAAATATTGAATACAAAGATTTTCATTATTTGTGGAAATGAGAGTGCCCATATGCAAAAGGTCTGTAAAAATCATATATGATCATACTTGCTAAGTTTTTATAAAAATCATATGTTGATCAGTATTATATTATATGTTTGTATACAATTATTATACAATCTCTTAATGTTTTTTATAGGGAGTACCATGTACAGTATGTTAGGGAACCATTTAATTTTAGTCTGAAATGTATATGGGTCATTCCATATAAAATGCTTCCCACCTGACCCCCTCAGAATCACCTGCTTGTTTTGTACATTAACTACAATATATTTAATGAAGCTATGCAAAATACTGTTCTGTCAATTTTGAGCCCTCATAGCTTTATAACTACAGGTGCTAGCCACATGAAATTCTCAGGGCTCAAAGATACATTGGACTTGTGTTCAAAACACAAAAAATGTATAACTTGAAGTGTTTCTTTTCCTGACTTATTTTTCCATAGACTTCAATAGGAAATGTTGTCAGGAGAAACAACCCTTAAATTGATCCATCCATATCTACTGCATATCTGCCAGCAGAGTGATGGTTTGAGGCTTGTTTGATACCTCAGACCCTTGATGACTTAGAGCCATTTTACCAACCATGTATTCCTTACTTTTCCAGCATAATTTACAGCTAAATCTAGTCCCACCCCCCAATTCCCATAGAGATCCATTCAAATGCAGTGACATTATAGTATTGCTTGTAAGAGTACCAGAAAATAAGATATCAAGAGTTTTTTGATGTTGTTGGGTCACAGACAGCAGGAAGTCATGGCATGCAAAGGATATGTGACCAAATATTAAAAATATATTCTATTTTATTGGTCCAATATTTTTTGATGCCTGAAAATGGGGGGGGGGGGGGGGGGGTGACTATGTACAAAAGGTGCTATGAATCCTAAATGGTTGATCCGATATGGATGTATATACCCTCAAATTAAGGCTGACAGTCTGCACTTCAACCTAATTGTCATTGTATTTTTTAAAACTCAAAGTGCTTGAGTACAGAACCAAAATAACAAATAATGTGTCACTGTCCCATGAATTATGGTGCTCAACTATGTACCTTGCAGAGGATCTCACAGGACTCAAATAGTTTATTTGCCAGCTTAGTTTAATAATGTATTTTTGTGAATAAATTATGGCCATTTTAGTCTGACTCATTAAAAGTTCAGGTGTGTTCAACTCACTATATTAACTTTGTTAGTTCAATTTAACTTATCATTGTCAACCTGACCTTTGCCATATAAGGCAAAGAAAACTTATTGAGATATCTGTGCTAATGATTATCTCTCAGGCTGCTTAGCTGTGGAACACAAGCTGTAAACCACTTCCAAGAAAAGTACACCGAAAGTGTTTTTCACCGAAGGGAAAGCTCAGGACATTTGAAAGGGTTTACATTACATAACATTTTTTTAGCAAATGCTCTGATCCAGAATGACATACAGTGTAGAAAACATTACTGCATTCGCCTGATTTATTCAGTAAAACATAATTTATTTAGTTCCAGACCTGACTAACAGCATTTCAAGACAAATGAGAATATATGTATCATCACAAATCACAAATGCGGATTAATTGTTCCCAGAAAAAAAAAGACCAGAAACCAGAAAAATACCCAACAGTAAAATCTACTCAAATGAGTCATGTTTAGGTTTTGCCTGCAGATAACTTATTTTCATTTAGAAAATCAACAAAACCAGGTGTGCCCAAACTTTTACATGCCACTGTACATGTCCGTTTATCATAAAACCTGAAGTTGTTTTATTCTTGTCAAGGTAAAGTGCAGAAAGTACTGAAAACATGGGTGGCAATAGTTTTGACACCTATAGGTCGTTGTAGGCTAAATTATTAATGATTTAAAACATTCATTCACAGTCATTTGTGTAACAGAGTATAATTTCCGCATTTTTTAGCACACAATATAGGTCATTGTAGGATAAATGATGTTTGTATAGCAAAGCTTTGATAAAACACAAGTAAACCACAGTATTTAACACACAAAACATTAGCGTAAAGTATATGTATGATATGGTGTGAATGAAACCGAGTGCTTTCATTCTGTGCAGCCCTGGGCTATAGTGCTAGTCTGAAATAACTTGTCGATATTAGCCAGTGCTATGAAGTTTTGATTTAGCTTCACTTACCGGAAAAATCTGTACGGAAATCAGTTCACCAACGATGCTTCTCTACAAAATAAGAAAGCGGATTATGAATCTGCAATTGGAAATTTCCACTTTTCCACTAACTGATAGGGTGAATTCGGGTAATCTGGGAGATTTTTAGCAATTTTGAATTCTGCGATTTATTCCGATAACTATCGAACACATTAGATCAACACATTAGACCTTTCTGAAATACCTAAGATGTTTTCTAACAACACAAGAAGAAAGAATGTAGATATCATAGCCAGAGAAGACATGCCACACCTGTTAGTGTTCTTTGTGCCAAAAAAAAAATGCTGCCTGAATTTGATAATCTGGGACAGGCGTTTACTTCATATTTTAGTTGACTAATGACTCTCACATTGGTACATGATGAACAACTACAAAATACTGTGTGTATGTGTGTGTGAGAGAGAGAGAGAAGGATCAGGTATGGCAGTGATGAAGAGAAAAAGAGAGGGAGAGAAAGAGAGAGAGAGTGTATTGTGCGCGTTTGACTGCAGCAACTATTGACTGACAGGCTATTTCTGAAGAAAGTTAATCGAATGTATTTATATTCGTTTAGTATGGGGGAGGGGGACGTGTGTTCACTTCACTGTATTACCTTACTATAAATGATTATATCTCAGGTTGCCTGTCTGTGGCACACAAACTGTAAACCACTTCCAAGAAAAGTAAACCGAAAGTGTATTTCACCTAAATCACCTAAGGATAAGCTTTGGACAGTTGAAAAGGAAAATTACATTTGTTTAGCAGATAATCTTATCCAGAATTACTTGCAATGTAGGAAAAATAAGTATTTAACACACAGATTTTAATAATCTGTGGAAATGAAAGTATGCAAAAGGTCTGTAAAAATCATATACAGTATGATCATACAAGTTTTTATAAAAATCATATGTTGATTCATATTATATTATATGTTTGTATACAATTCTTATACAATCTCTTAATGTTTTTTATAGGGAGTGCCATGTATGTTCGGGAACCATTTAATTTTAGTCTGAAATGTATATGGGTCATTCCATATAAAATGCTTCCCACCTGACCCCCTCAGAATCACCTGATATTTTTGTTCATTAACTATAATCTATTTAATGAAGCTATGCAAAATATAAACTTTATACTATGAATATCTTGCAAGTTATATCCCATTGAAATACTGAGGGGTAGCTCAAATTCTGCCTCTTTTTATTTCACATTACATTTTCTGTCATTTTTGAGCCCTCATAGCTTCATAACTGAAGGTGCTAGCCACATGTAATTTTCAAGACTCAAAGATACATTGGAGTTCAAGTGGCCATAACTCACAGGATATTCATAAAATAAAGTTTACATTTTGCATAGATTCATTAAATAGATTATAGTTAATGTACAAAAAAAATCTGGTGATTTTGAGGGGGTCAGGTGGGATCTTTTCCTAGAATTGATTGATTTTATATGGAATGACCCATATGTTAGTTCTCTGCCACATATTTATTGTATAAGTTTTGTATATGGCATATGTTTAAAAAAAATAATAATTTATTTACAGACCTTGCTCTTATCGAATCAGATTAAGATGCATTGCATCAAATATAATTCTTATAAATTGGGGTACGAAGATTTCGGCACTTTTTTGGGAAAAAAGTTTTGAATCCAATCCAGCCATTTTCTGAGTAAGAACTCTTCCCTCCAGTGAGACATTACATTACAGGCATTTAGCAGACGCTCTTATCCAGAGCGACTTACACAACTTCTTATTACATCTATCCATTCATACAGCTGGATATATACTGAAGCAATTCAGGTTAAGTACCTTGCTCAAGGGTACAACGGCAGTGCCCTACCTGGGAATCGAACCTGCAACCTTTCAGTTACAAGTCCTGTTCCTTAACCATTATACTACACTGCCGCCCACAGGACCACAGGAAGGTGAGAGACAGAGGGAGTTTTATCTTTTAAGTTTGTGTTTTATTTGTTCTTTTCTATAATCATATTCTCATAATCATGCTCAGCTAAAAGCTTAACCCCTGGGCAAGGGGGCCCATATATAACCTGTAGAAGCAGTAAGCCGCATAATACCTACCTAGCTGAAAAATGTGTGTTAGGAGCTCAAGTAAACATTACTCATATTTCTAGTTTGTTTCAGTCTGTGTTTGACTTTATGAACATGCATAGATCAGACAATAACTCATAACGGTATTAGAAACTGAGCCGATTAAAGAGCAGCTGCACTAGGTGGGCGAGGGAGAAGCTGGGCTACTCAGCAAATATGCAGCGGCCGACTCAGCTGACTTACCCACAGCTCACGGCCGCGCCCAGCGACAGCTTGTACAATAAAAAGATTAAAAGTACAATAAAAAGAGTAAAGTATAATACAGCAATCCCGTCCCAGCCCCTGAAACACGCACAAACACATGTGCATGCACGGACACACACACAACCAGATAAAAACATGACATGTCCGTTCTCCATCTCAGTCCTCCAATCAGAAGGCCTCACACCCCAAAAATTCCCCTAAATCACATGATTCCTCGTAACTTTAAGACAGTTAGTTTCGTTTGCTAAAAGTGACCTGAGGGCCCCTTGGCACCCACCTACAAGTTCCTGTTATCTCAGCACAGTTCCGTACATTTTAAGTTTGTGGTTAGCACCATCTGGTTAAACTTCCTTCAGCAGTCGCAAATGTTGCAAGATTGGGGCCCTCAGCTCTACAAGTCAGTCAAGCTATATTTAAAAAAAATATTTCCACACTACTGGCTCCCTGTTTCCACGTGTGTGTGTGTGTGTGTGTCTGTGTGTGTGTGTGTGTACGTACCAGTGGCGGCTGGTGAGTTCTAAAATTGGGGAGGACGGGAGAGACCTTCTATCCTCAATTTGAAAAAAACTAAATTTGAAAAGCTATTTCCACCACCTGAGTGACCCACCACCTACTACTCTCAATTTGAAAAAAAAATACTAAATTTGAACAACTATTTTACACTAGGCTATCTATTACATTCAACTGTCTCTCTCAATGTCTCAATGTCAAGCTCAACTCGATGTGAGCCAGCCAGGGCCAGGTACCATGGTTGCCAGATAATTTGTATGTTTCCAGACCAACAGCAGTAAGTGGTTAAAAGCTGCACTAATTGATAAAAACCAGACAAAATATTATATTCTATAATATAATGATACATATTCAACCCACACAAAGCCATTTTTTCAATCTACAATGCAACCAGCCAAATTGTGTATGAAATCTACAAATAATGCAACGCTGTTGTGTAGGGACTCTCCAGGGAATATAAAGCACTCTCAACAGTAAAACCCTAAACACTAATTTGGAAAGGCTTTGTGTTAATCAGTCACGCGAGATGGCTGATATTGTTTAGTTAACAGTGTTAAGTACAATGTCAGGTAGGTGATACACTGCCCATTGGAAAATGGCATAAAGATTGCAAGAAAAAACTTCAGGTCTTGAAATGGTTCCATCAGAATTTTTGCAACCAGACAGTGACGCTCATCTATGTTCATGCACAGCTGTTCGTTCCTGCAGGAAGAGAATGTGAATGTGGTTGGTGAGGCTCCAATGCAAGATGAGCTTTGTGTTTAAAAAACTTTTTAAAACAAAAGTATACGTCTCTTCCATATGTTTTAGCACAAAATATGACTAATTGTACGTGTAGACTTTCTTCATCTGCACAGAAAAATCCGTTGGGAGTAAGTTTCTGACAGACCGGTATAATGAAATTGAGACAACCGTACAGTCTTGTGTTCAATTAAACACATATGCATTGACAGATGATTTATTAGTTTACTGTTCTGGATGCAGGATTGTTAAGTTGAGCGTTAAAGTCCTATCGTTAATAAATCAAATGATTTTTAAAAATAGCATGCTTTACACAGAAGTGTCCATGGGCACTGAACAGATAAAAACAGGTAGCAAATCTGTACAATTTTTTTTTTACATTTTCAACAGAGATTTCAAAGGGGACATCTTATATATTGAGCACCGAGATACCTAGTAGCCTGAGGCAGAAAACCGCTTTAGAGGGCAAAATAACATTTGACATTACGTGAAGCGCATTATATTTCATGTACAAAAAATGTATTCTGTGTAGATTCTTAGACCGCAAGTAAGCATCTCATTTATTACATCGCAAAATAACTTTTATTGTTTGAGGTGCTGTGTTTTTTTAAATTATTATTTGTCAGTGCTGAGAGGAGATTATGGGACTGTGCCATTTGGAAGCAGGAGAGAGGAGAGAATACTGAAAGCCTTTAACTCTCTTGCTCACCTTGTGCCCCTTTTCTATTGCACAAAAACCTGATTCAGAAACCATCCATACCCAGAACTATCAGGGCCCTCTGTAGTTCCCGGAGTGTGTCTGTTTTCACAGCGCTGTGAGGACCGTGATGCGCTGTGAGGACCGTGATGCGCTGTGAGGACCGTGATGCGCTGTGAGGACCGTGATGCACTGTGAGGACCGTGATGTGCTGTGAGGACCGTGATGCGCTGTGAGGACCGTGATGCACTGTGAGGACCGTGATGATGAGTCATTGGAATTCCCTGCACAAGCCAGGTCTTGTTGCAGCAAACCTCTTGATCATTTGAGGCTGTCGAAAACACTTACGTTGAAATTTCTTCCTACATTTCTTTTTAACACATTGCAGTTGTTTGGATCGTTGCATATTTGCACTTCAGCCTTTTTGTACACATTCTTATCCAGAGCATTTTACACAGCTTGTATGCCTTTATATAGAGTATAATCCATTTATACAGCTGAATGTTTAATGAAACGATTTGGCTTGAGTACCATGCTCATGGATACAATGGCAGTGCCCCACCTGGGATCAACCCTTCAATCTTACAGTTGCAAGAGCAGTTCCTTATACCTGGTGTTCCCTACTGCCATTTACTTTGAAGTCTTCCTCTTCCACGAATGGTTTAGTTTCAGTGAACATGTCCACGCTTTCAGCAATTAGGATCCCTCTGATTTAAATCAATTAAAATGTACCATTTAAAAAAATTAATTATAAATTAATTATGACATATAAAATATTAAATGAATGCATTAGTCGATCTGATTGATGGAAAATCCTGGATGTGAATATTGATTTATTGGCATGCATAGCCATTTCCAGGGCTTCACTTAACCCCTTAGTGCAGATAGTCTATTTTGTCTCACATGCGAGACAGTTTTACGCAACTGAGACACGCGTTGCTCCTGCAGCCAAACTATTAGTGGAAAACCCAAACGCGGTATTTTAACTTTATTGGTAGACGATTCGCGACGATTTCTGGCCAATGCGTAGTTTCTAAGTGTCACTATCTTTCCGTAGCAAGTCCATTTAACAAGCACTCCCCACCCAGCCTATACCTACCCATGCGTGACATAGTGGGCAATAGCGTCTATGTTGGGAGTTCATAAATATATGTATTCATCATATAATATCAGAATTCCGTCCAGCAACCAGATAAACCCACCAATAGCCCGACCGTATGCAAATACAGCGGTGCAAATCGCTGCTCAATCAATACCGACATAAACAAGTGAAATCATACAATGCCATTCTACTATCAATATCTGCTATTAAATATGGAATTCGTGTGCAATCCTCCCGTGGATTTAAGCGTAGATATGTCCCTTTCAAGATTCCGTGGTCATTTATTGTCTTGGACAATCCGTTTGAAAAATACACAGCGCATTGGAACACTATTAGACAAACGAAACTAGCTCTGCGTAACCCCCCCTTCCTGTTTGCACTGCTGTGACGCTTTCAATTTTATTCTGGTTTGATCGACAATTGTTTTATCCAATAGAAGGCACGACAAGCTTCCCAAAAGTAATTTACATGTGTAATTGAAAGCTTGGATTAACTATTTAAGGGCGAGCGTAACTGCAATACTTGTTATATCACGACAATTTTACGCAGGCATGCGCAGATGACGCATTTGGTTTGACGCGTTTGGTATGACGCATTTGGTCTTACGCAATAAAACTGCGCGCAACTTTTAAGTGACTTTTTAGTAGTTTTCCCCCGAAGTCGGTCAGAAGAGGACAACAACAGAGATTCTTCTAATCCCTGTAGCATAGATTCTGTGGAAGAGGTGCCTATCAATATGGGGAAGATATCCTCCTCGACATGTAAGTATTACTGCTTGTAATATTTTGATTATATACATTCGTTTTTCCACTGCGTGCTATATTTTCGTTATTTTTGTATTTGCATCGGTCGTAATAGACCACTGTTAGCCTGCTAATAATGCTGAACATATTTGAAAACACACTTTTTCAGACTCCACCTTGAATAACTACATGTATAAGGCAAATTATATAGTACGTTCTTTCCGTTTATTTTTTATTTTCTATTTGGTTTAGCTATCTCATCGCTTAGAATGTATAGCTGACTGTATTCTGTTGAGTACTAGCGATAGCTTCTACGTTGTGAGAAAGTAGCGCTTTCGTGACTTTGCTTAGTTCAATATGCACTTATTGTACGTCGCTTTGGATAAACGCGTCTGCCAAATAACTGTAATGTATTGATACTATTGTGTTCGTGCCGTTCCCGTAGTGGCTCGTGGTGGCCTGCTTTGTTAGAATTCATAGCATTCACAATGAAATTGAGTATTTTAGCGCTGTTCTGTTTGGTTGCTCAGTCGTACGTTATAAACTCCTCAAAAAAAGTTCGGAAACGTTATTTCGGTCGATTATTCCTCCCCTTTAATAATACCAATTGGTATTGCATTTTATATCGTTGGAAAGCCTGATTAGTCACCTTTACAACGAGGTACAACTTGTAAGGATCGTGCATTCGTGGAATGAGCAACACAGCTAACCGTGTGGGTAGCGGCCCAAAAAAATGTGCCACAATCCCCTGCAATATTCTTCTGTTGGTATTCACTCTCGTTTTGAGTTGCTTGGTGGACTGGATGATTGCACTCTCCCACAGTAATAAGGAAAAAACAACACATTGGCCATTTTTACACTTTATTCATTTTACACTGTCAGGGACCTCAGTAGCGTGTGGAAGATCCATACGCAGCCACAACAGCTTGGCACCTCCTCCTCATGCTGGTCACCAGCCTGGTCACACACTGCTGTGGGATGGCATCCCATTCCATCCCACTGGCATACATCTGCCAGCACTTGAAGCTCAAAACGAGAGTGAATACCAACAGAAGAATATTGCAGGGGATTTTTTTGGGCCGCTACCCACACGGTTAGCTGTGTTGCTCATTCCACGAATGCATGATCCTTACAAGTTGTACCTCGTTGTAAAGGTGACTAATCAGGCTTTCCAACGATATAAAATACAATACCAATTGGTATTATTAAAGGGGAGGAATAATCGACCGAAAAAACGTTTCCAAACTTTTTTGGAGGAGTTTATTTTATGCCTCGATTTGCCGTGAAGCTAGAACATTGGTAGTGTTTTCCGATATTATTTTATTGTATTGTAATTTCTTTGTGCATAATGTACTCTATGGGGTATTAGTATATCCATGGGTGATGCTTTTCACTTAGGGAATGGAAAATATGTATTCAAATGTACTGTGTCCAGATGTGTGCAAGATGAATGTAAAATAAATAAAATAAATAAGCAACAGTTGTGAAACACACTACAGAGTAATGCCATCCTAGAGCACGCAACAAAAGATAACATAATGTAGCATACAGAAGAAAGTGTTTACTGAAGTACAAGAGTGAATGATTTCATATTTAGCTGTGTGTACCAGTGTTATAATGCTTCTGCATTATGTAATTTGTTCCTATAACATGCTTGACCCTCCACCTCTGCCACTCCAGCAGTGCCCTCTACTGTTCAGAGTGAAGCCACTGCAGGACCAGATCCTTACAGCATACTGAAGACCGTGCCATTGATGAGTAGTGCATGTTGGCCACGAAGGCACCGCACAGGATGAAGCAGTCTATGAAGGATAATGGTGAAAAAATGGCACACTTGGCATCAAACACTGAACTGAAACTGTGCAATATCAATGTTTTCATCCATTAAGTGATCGTAAGGTAAAATGTATATGCTTTATAAAGGACAAAAGGCTTTTTAATAATTTCTCGGAGAGGTTTTGGGTAGGTTATTGGACACCTAGATATCCACCCCCCTGTACTGATCCAAAATAATTCCCACATTAAAATGATAAAAAGGTGAGTTAAATGAGTCAAAACGGTTGATTTGCACTGAAATGTATGATTAGTTTAAGATTTACAGCTATTCACATTTTAGCCAATTTGGATAGGTTTGGAGACCCTGGGTACATCAGGCTACACTGCTTACATTTCGTGTCATAGATCTTTAGTAGTTCTGTATATCACCCTGCGATTATTGAATGCTTGTGGACAAGGAGTTTATGATCCAGGAAATGTGTAGTTTTACCTGTTTCACTTATGTAGCTCTCAGTATTTTGAAGAAATATATATTTTGTTGAATTTTTTGCAAAGTTTTGCTTGCATTTCCGGCACTTTATTTTGACTTAAATTATGAAAATAAACAAATCTCAGTTTGTACCAAAAAATGGTACACCGGTTTTGTTTCATTTAAGCCATTTACCAAGTTTATGTGATGCTCACACCTGGAGTTATAAAGCCGTAAACAGAGTACCCCCATGATTTACCAAATATGCCATCTGCACTAAGGGGTTACAGGAGTGTAATTAAGAACAATTAACAGCTTGTTACAATTCATTGGTTGCAATTTAAGGTGGAACAATAACCAACGTACACCAGGGGACCCCGGGGATGAGTCTGTAAACCCCTGCTCCACTGTGGGGCAAAGCATTATGGGAAGTGGAGCTGCAGTATTGCGTTAGACATCCGGAACGATTTTGCATATCTAACGTTTTCCGTTTGCACAATAGCGATTGCTGCTTTGTGTTTGTTGTGCACAGACTGGAAAAAAAAAGAACCCTCAGAAAGTGTTGTACAAAAGTGTGAAATAGTGTAATGGTTTAAAATAGTATAAAAGTGTGATTGTGATCTTTCACTTCTCATGTTCATTTAAATACATTAGCTCCCTGATTCACTGAAGCAGCCAGCCATTGTGTACGTACAAGTGGAGGCTCGTCCATAGAGGATAGGGAGGATGGTCCTTCCCAATAATTTGAAGGAAAAAAATAAAAAGAAAAGATTCTATAAAAAAAAAATAAAAAAAAATAAAAATCTCTTTCAAATCCATTTCAAAGCATTTAGCTTACAGTGCACAAAACCCTTTTGCCAATGTTAGTCTCAACAGCGCCCCCTACCTGCATAAAAACAGAGTAGGGAGGATGAGGGAGGAAATATTTCTCCGTCCTCCCTACAGCTCCATAAACTTCCATTCAAATGCAACCTAACCGGGGCTGCGTTCCAATCCAATTTTTTTACTGCTTGCTTCTTTTCCTAGGTCCTTTCCTCGCTCATTAGCTCCACCCAGTGGAGGCCATAAGGAAAGGATCCAAGGATCACATACGAGGACGCAGCAGCGAGGCAAAATGAATTAAGCAAATGGAACGTCCTTGCTCAGTCAAGCGTCAGCTGAAGCGACGTCAATTACTAATGACGTGTTGCACAGCTGTATCACCTGTCAAAAAAAAAAAAAACCCGTATCAGCTGTCAGTGGCCTTTAATGCTAACGGATTGTTCTGTAGCCTATCGTATTTTTATCTCTGAGCTTGTTTTTGCATGCATCATGGTATAAACTATTGTATTATTTGACGCTATATTGCACTGTGAAGTTATCACAATTATTTGCAATGATTTTCTCCCATGCAATTTGACAGATGTGAAAATGACGTGAAATAAGAATATTGTCTCTCAATTACAGATGTTTGTGTTTGACGTACAGTGTCCCATTAACACATCCACAACAAACGGCTATTTATCACTGTGTGAGTAAAGATCGCACGAAGCATAATTTTAATTGTAAGTAGGCAACGCCTATATTCCACACGCTCAATGGCCAATTCATCAATGGACTCGAATGCATGTTTGTTCGTTAAAATTGGAGCACATTACAAATGACACTTCCAGCCAATAACCGAGCTGATGCCGTTTAATTAATTCATCAACAATTAAGCATGTATGATCTGATGGTATATAAGCGACAGATACTGATTTCAAAACTTAGATCGCGAACTTCAATAGGCTAGTATACTGGTCTGCTACTGTACGCAATCAACATTTCCGCAATGAACCTAGCGTTCGCCCTAAACGCATGGCACCGGCTTCAGCGGGAACGGTGGCGTTGCCAGTTCAGGGGATCGCGACTGCTTCGCTCCGTCCTGTTCCTAAGTGAGGTAAGAATCACGTATTCTCAACAGTAGTCATAAGACAGTGCTCTTGATCAAACATGGACATTGATAAGCATGAAGCACTTTTAACAGTGGGTGGAGTAGAATTCACCTGGATAAATATACAGCAAAGTTATGTCATGCACACATAGTAATTGCATGTTCTATAATACCACACATTTACCTGCATGTCGGACTACAAACTATACATTTGGCTACTGTGGTTTGGTGTTAATCAATCAACTTGTGTGAACTGTAGGCTGCATGTACACACTTCATGTTTTTCATTTCATTCTTTTTTAGGTCGACGATCCAACAGCTGGGCATTATGCCCAAGAAAATGCCACTGTGCCAGTGCTCCAGCTTTACTTTAATGGGGACCAGGACCTCATGGAGGACTACCGTCTGAGCCATGGCTCCATGGAAGCATTGATAATGCTACTGCCGCATGGGGGAGCGTTGTCTGGACACACCACTTAAGGGTCCAGGAGGTGCCTGCTCTTCAAGGCTCTGGAGGTGGACCACACCTTTGTACCCACGGTCATCACCGCATGTGCCATGCTCCATAACATCTGCCTGACAAAGGGGGACATCCTTGAGGTTGTCGAGGATGTTGGTGATATTGGTGTGGCTCCACCACGTCCAGTGAGGGGGGAAAAAAGCGGACATGGCCGGCGAGACCGACTGGCGGGGCAACCGTCTGCTCCAAATATGTGTCCAGTAGCACTGAATGAACATGATTATATGTAATTTGGCAATTGTTTGAAATATTATTTATACAGGAGAGCTTTTTGTTAGTGTCTCCGTTTCTTGTTATGTTTGTATATTCTCCCTTGCAGCCCCTCTTTCTGTCCAGTGTTAATCCACGTTTTATTTGTTATGTTAGTGTTAATAAAATCACTTATGGATACTAACATATCAGTTTCATACATCTTTTCTGTGCCACTTTTTCATTACCTTTATTTATTTCAAAACACACTATAAGCATACCACTTTGACACCAATGTATGTCAACCACCTGTCGGGGAAGTGAGGATTCTGTAAAATGTCTATTTTCTGAATCCAGTGTTTCCAACGGTCAATGCCCTTCCTTGTTTAAATGTTCAGCACTCTGAATACTGAACACAGGCGATATTGCGTGCTAGAACCACTCACTTATCCTGCAGTAAAAATATATTTAACATCATTTCATAATTATTATAAATGACAATCCTCAATTCAATCGCATAATTCGTCCATAGGACAGTAACCTGGTGGAAGCAACAAGTCAAAACAAAGTCTAATTCAGACCTAAGAGTACAGTAAAATAAAAACAGTAAATTAGAATAATGACTGCAAATAATTCATTAATGAATGTAGGCTGACTACTTAGAATTTACAAAAAGGAAGACATTCACTTGAAGTTACCAGTAAAGAGCGAGAGACCGATAAGCCAGAAATAGCCTAGGTATTACCCTCCTGAAGCTTACACGATCAGCAAAATTGTTAGTATTTGTGTTTCTTTTCTCCCAAATAGTTTTGTGCTGCTGAAGGGGGCACTCAGATGAAAACTATATCTTAAAAGGTAAAAACACAAGTAAAAAACAAATAGACAAACACTTGTGAACTATTTACATTTTATTAAGAATTTTCTCAAACTCATTAGAGCTTTCCAGTGTGGCCTTGAATCGCTCTTTTCTGGCAGCATCTTCCTTCAGGAACCGCAGAACGGCTCCCTCACCGGTCCTTCTCCTTTTGGGGGGTGTGGGACAGGCACAGCCTTTAGCCAGGCTGTGCATCCTCTTCCTCCTCCTCCACACACGCCCGGCTACAAGTGACTGCCACAAATCCAGGAAGAGATGAGCCAGTGCCATCTGAGGTCTCATCAGCCACATGTGCCAGGTTTTCTGAAACACATGAATCCATCAGGACAGGAGGATCAATAGATGGCCTCCCCCCGATGGCCTCATGCATTGCATTAAACCATGGCCATGTGGCTGCTGTGGCCTCTCCCCTGTCTGTTCCATCTCTGTAGCAGGGCATCTGAGTGCCTACAAGGAAAGATGCAAGGGTGAAGGTGAGCTGTGAGCCTATTGCACAGGCATAATTTTGTTTCAGTATGCAATAGAAACTACAAATTCGCAAAGGAAAAACATCATAAATTGAACCTCACCTTATATTTTTGCTTGAGGTTGTCCCATTTCTTTGCAATTTGGGTGGGGCTCACCTGGCCCTGTAGGCCCATCTGCAGACGAATTTCACTGAGGAAAACAACACATGTTACCATACCATACCCAAGTGCCCTACAACAATTACTGCCATGCCATAACATGTTTATGTGTTATCCATTTACAGGGGCAGGCATGCCTTTTGCCATCACACTTACATTAGGGATATCAGAAGTTGTCATTTGCATACAATTAACTACTTCAACACAAGACATGAATCATGGTGCTGAGGAGTGATTCCGTCAACATTAATCTATGACATGTAGGAACACCAATATGGACAGTGACATGGTCCTGCAAGAACATAAAAAATGGCTTATTGCCAATGTTTCTGTGTAACATATTTTAGTTCTATGTGACATCACACATTATAGAATGTCACTAATGACTCACCCCCAAGCTTTCTTTGCTACATGCCTCTTCCCCGTAAACAGATGCTCATTCTCACACCTCGGCCGAATGAGGCTGAGGGTGCTCTCATCTGTCCCTGTAAATGACACAACAGACCTGCAAGTAAAAACCAGCTAGTAATGTCTGTGTATAGCCCTAAATCACAACGGCATGTGTCAAGGGGCTTCACAAGCCCATAATTCAGACATCACATATGTAAGTAGGCTACATGATGCAAAATAGTAGCCTATCCTAATAAGCTAGCCTAATGTGCATTTCATCAGTCAAAGACAGCAAATGCAATAACATAGACTGAAATTACATTATTTCTGTCATACAAGAGTGAGGAAAAATATATTTTAAACGCAAAGCAGCTGCGTGTTCATGTTTCAGTTGTTACACTGGAAATCGAGCAGTGACTGTCGAGCCTATTTCAGTTAGCCTACTTGCCGGGATGCATTCAACAGTGTGAACATAGGCTAAACGTAACATAGCCTATTGCATAGCGTACAATATACAATTGTATACAGTTTTGAAAGGACATGGGTTAATTGAAGCTTGCGTTTCATATGCAGTAACGTTAGCTAACAAACAACTATATGGGACAGAAACATGTCCTAAATGTTACGCTTACACGCTGAACTACAATATTTGTTGTCTCTGTTTTCATGAATAAACTTGCCTTTCGTTTGTCCGAAAGAACGAGTGACATTATAAATGAAAGCGCTTTATACATTAAATTGAAAGGAACGATAAGCACTTACATTTGTGTACGCGAGGTCCCGCCATGCTTTCAACTGAGGCAGTGTGGCAGATGTGATGAAACACGTCACGCGTTCTGAGTAAAACTTCCGCTAAGGCTGCACTCGTGTTTCCTCACTGAAGAATTCTTCGGGAGCCTCCTCTTTCCCCACTGCTCGCTCCTCGGTGGAGCATTTAGCGGTTTGGGATGTCCTTCAAGATGGCGGACCTCGATCGATTTCCGGGTCAGACAAGTACCAAGTAGATAGGACGGTAAAAAAATTGGATTGGAACGCAGCCCCGGTGTTTTTATCCTCTCCTATATTTTCCATGTTAAAACTAACTGCTAGGGAGGACGTCCTCCCTAAGCCAAAAATGGTCAGAACAAAAGAATGACGTCCTGTTCATCCAATAGAAAATGAGAAGAGGCGGGTCATTGCAGACAGAGCATGTGCCAACAGAGGACTCTCTAAACACGCAGTAAAACCATGGAGGTATTAAAAAACAGGTAAAAAGAGTAAAACCCTACAGCTCTGGCTAAGAAACTCCGATTCACTCACTTTAAAAACTGGGGATGGTCAGGGATACGTGCTCTACGGAAAGCTCATCTCAGATTTTCATTTCCGATCATGGTTATTTTGATGAGCAAAAGATGGCGAATCTAAAAATATATACCATGAATTGCAACCAATGAATTGTAACAAGCTGTTAATTGTTCTTAATTACACTCCTTTAAGTGAAGCCCTGGAAATGGCTATGCATGCCAATAAATCAATATTCACATCCAGGATTTTCCATCAATCAGATCGACTAATGCATTCATTTAATATTTTATATGTCATAATTAATTTATAATTAATTTTTAAAAATGATACATTTTAATTGATTTAAATCAGAGGGATCCTAATTGCTGAAAGTGTGGACATGTTCACTGAAACTAAACCATTCGTGGAAGAGGAAGACTTCAAAGTAAATGGCAGTAGGGAACACCAGGTATAAGGAACTGCTCTTGCAACTCCAAGATTGAAGGGTTGATCCCAGGTGGGGCACTGCCATTATATCCATGAGCATGGTACTTAAGCCAAATTGTTTCATTAAACATCCAGCTGTATATGGGTTGTACTCTATATAAAGGCATCCAAGCTGTGTAAATGGATTATACTCTATATAAAGGCATACAAGCTGTGTAAAATGCTCTGGATAAGAATGTGTACTAAAAGGCTGAAGTGCAAATATGCAACGATCCAAACAACTGCAATGTGTTAAAAAAAAAAATGTAGGAAAAAATTTCAACGTAAGTGTTTTCGACAGCCTCAAATGATCAAGAGGTTTGCTGCAACAAGACCTGGCTTGTGCAGGGAATTCCAATGACTCATCATCACGGTCCTCACAGCGCATCACGGTCCTCACAGCGCATCACGGTCCTCAGCGCATCACGGTCCTCACAGCGCATCACGGTCCTCACAGCACTGTGAAAACAGACACACTCCGGGAACTACAGAGGGCCCTGATAGTTCTGGGTATGGATGGTTTCTTTTTTTTAAAATTTGTTTCTGATTTTTTCCCTTTTTCTCCCAATTTAGTAGCCAATTGAACCCCTATTCTAATTCAATTCCCCCCCGTGTAGCAACCGCTAGAGAACCACCGCTGCACGACCCCGTCAATCGGCACTTTTTTCAGGGAGGACGCTACGTCCTCTACAGGGCGCAGCTCCTGACCGTGACACGCCCTGGGTCCCCCTGTGCGCCGCGGTTCTCTCCGAGCCCCTCCCCCCACCCGGAAGCGACCGCCAATTGTCGCCTCCACAGGGCACCGGCCACGCTCGGCTATGGCAGGACCGGGGCGCGAACACCGATCCTCGGAGTACAACTGCGCTGACTGAAAGTCAGCGGCCTTTACCGCTGTACCACCGCGGCGGCCCGGTATGGATGGTTTCTGAATCAGTTTTTTGTGCAATAGAAAAGGGGCACAAGGTGAGCAAGAGAGTTAAAGGCTTTCAGTATTCTCTCCTCTCTCCTGCTTCCAAATGGCACAGTCCCATAATCTCATCTCACCACTGACAAATAATTTTTAAAAACCACACATCACCTCAAACAATAAAAGTTATTTTGCGATGTAATAAATGAGATGCTTACTTGCGGTCTAAGAATCTACACAGAATACATTTTTTGTACATGAAATATAATGCGCTACATGTCAAATGTTATTTTGCCCTCTAAAGCAGTTTACTGCCTCAGGCTACTAGGTATCTCGGTGCTCAATATATAAGATGTCCCCTTTTAAATCTCTGTTGAAAATGTACATTTTTGTCTCACTTTTCTGTGACTGCTCTGTATGCTTCTGACTGAACTAAGCTCTGAATTTAGATTTGCTACCCGTTTTTATCTGTTCAGTGCCCATGGACACTTCTGTGTAAAGCATGCTATTTTTAAAAATCATTTGATTTATTAACGATAGGGACTTTAACGCTCAACTTAACAATCCTGCATCCAGAACAGTAAATTAATAAATCATTTGTCAATGCATATGTGTTTAATTGAACACAAGACCGTACGGTTGTCTCAATTTCATTATACCGTTCTGTCAGAAACTTACTCTTAAGACTTTGTGCAGATGAAAAAAGTGTGACTGCCTTCTGATCAATGCTCACTTTTTGCATGAGTTTCACTGAAGGCAATCTATGTATCATATGATAAACTGCTAAAAATATGTAATTGCTTATTGAACAATTTAACTTAAAAAGCTAGATATACAGTGAACTAAAGAATTATTGGCACCCTTCATGAAAATTAGCAAACATTTCTGTAAAAAATTAACACGTACAATTAGTCATATTTTGTGCTAAAACATATGGAAGAGACGTATACTTTTGTTTTAACACTATTTTTTAAACACAAAGTTCATCTTGCATTGGAGCCTCACCAACCACATTCGCATTCTCTTCCTGCAGGAACAGTTTTGCATGAACATAGATGAGCGTCACTGTCTGGTTGCAAAAATTCTGACGGAACCATTTCAAGATCTGAAGTTTTTTCTTGCAATCTTTATGCCATTTTCCAATGGGAAGTGTATCACCTACCTGACATTGTACTTAACAATGTTAACTAAACAATATCAGCCTTATCAAAAAAAAAACGCCCATCCCAAGAAAAAAAAACTTTAAATGGAGGGGAAAAAAACACATCCTCTTAACGTCTCGCGTGACCAATTAACGCAAAGTCTTTCCAAATTAGAGTGGGAAATGGATATACCTACATCTCCATGGGATATAGGCTACCATTATTATATATCTCAAAGAGATATACACTGCCCCGTGTTGGGTGCCAATTTATATTTAAAAAGCGGTCTTAGTGTACTCAGAACATGGGCATTTTTTGTGAAAGTAAGCAGATCTTAGCCTGATCCATTTAACTGGACAAAGTAGTCTACATGCCCTTCTAGTATAGGCCTATAGCACATACACAATTTCACTATGTAGTTAACATGTATTGTTACAGGGACGTTCTTGAGGAAACCATTTTGTAACCTACCATCAACAACATCCTGCAAATGTTATAAAAATGTTTCACTCAGAACGTTTCATCTTTGTTAACATGTAACACTGCAGGGGCGGTCTTGAGAAAACCATTTTGTAACCTGCCATCAGGTGCAACCTGAGCTAAGACTTAATTCATACTTTCATGTGATAGAGCAAGAGGCCAACAAGGACACAGCAAAACAATTTCTAGTTATAACCAAAATATCAGGGGTTGCCTGAATCTTCCAAATATTAATAAAATCTTAATTTAAAAATAACGAGTTCTTAACGAAAACTATTCTGAGCAAACATTAGTAGGGGATACGCTACAGCATGTAAAGGGACATGCCCAAGATGCCACTTGTTATTTTCACTTCTCAGAAGTTCTAACCGCGATAAGCTTGTTTTCATGTGATGTCCAGGGTTGCCAGATCTTGCAAGACTTTCCAGCCAAATGGCGACTCAAAACTATCCCAAAATATATTTTTAACCGAAACCAACGTATTTTCCTATTTTTACTTTTTTAAATAAGTGTGTGCTTTGCGAATTTAAATGTTTACCCGTGTATGCCGCCCATTGATCACATGCGAGACTCCGGTCCTTTTTACTGATGTTTAATGTTCCTTCTTTACTGTACATCATCAATACAGCTCCATCACTGTATTAACATCGTGAACACCGTAGAACTAAAAATGCAGACAGACAAAAAAAAAAACACCGTTACGTTAGCTAGTTTGTACATTCATTCATTTGTTTGCAACTGCGTGACTTCCATCTTAATACAAACGAAAGAAAACAATACTAACCACTTTTGCCTGCTTGTAAACCAATGGAGGAGGTTAACTTGATTACTCATTCTTCTTATTACTATAATCTTCAGATTACTCTTCTTATTTTCGAAACACACCTTATATTCGTGCATGTCTTCTGCGATATGCAGTCTCTTACTCTCTTGTAAGCGCAGTGAGAATTGAAGACAAAAGAAAAACCGTAAACTTAACTTCATTAACTAAAACACTGAGTGCGACCCCAAGTGGTGAGTAACTGCAATTACACTCTCATCTTAAATTACTGCAAATAGGCCTACATATTGACTGCAATTACACCGTGACTGCAATTAAGTAAAAAAAGTAGAAAGTAGCCCAATTTAGCTGTAAAACTGCGGACATGGCAACAGTGATGTCTGGTTTTTTAAGGTCAGTTTAAGCTTCCGTCAAGCACAATTCAACGTTTAAAATATGGATATTTGCCGACTATGGAACAGAAAAAAAAACTAGATATCCTAGTCCAAAACGAAAACGGATTATTCCATCTCAGTAAGAATCAGACAAAATGTGTTAAAAGCACTCCCGGATGCCCATTCACCCCTCCACTCACACCTGTGGATTATTTGGCCAATTGGTGAAAAATAGCAGGTTGTGCCCTACCCTCGATCATCATACGAGCTCATTGTTTAACTTCAGCACCGACGATAAAACACGAGATTGCTGATTGCTGCAAGATATGATGTGAGGGGGCCATTTACGTATCTTCGTTCCTTTAAGCACCCGTGAAAAACTGCATGTGCACTCGGCCTTCTCTGTATTTTTTATATTACCCCACGCTATAATGCTAATCTGAACTCGTTTGTTGATATAATTCAAACAGTTCTCATTTAGCTTTGCTTACCTAAAATATCTGTTCTGAAATCAATTCACCCACAACGTTTTTCCGCAAAAGATGAAAGTGAATTGTGAAGATGAGATCGGAATCTTTTTCACTGATTGATGCTCCAAACTGGACGCGTTTTATTGTGAAACAACAATTAACTAGTCACGCAATTTTATAAGCAAGTAAATCAAAAGTATGATTGTTAAGTTTCGTTTGGAGGAGGGGGTTAAGACAGATAGGCCATTGGAATGGCAGGGATGGCATCTGCCAAGTTGCAGCTTGGTGGGACATGCCCCATACCTATACAGCACCGAGAGTTTGGCACTTTTATACTACGAAGGAAGCTTAACATATTTATTTTATTTTATTAAAGGATCTCTATTAGCTGGTAGCAATAGCAACCAGCTAATCTTTCTGGGGTTCAACATAAAAAACATACAAAAGCAACCACAAATGAAACACACAATTACCATTACCAAATTAAAAAATAAAAACCTCATCTCAGACACAGAAATGGCCAAAAAAATATAGATAAGTAAAAACAAATAAACACAGAAAACAAACAGCAAACAGATTACATACCCAGATATAATTAGAGTTTCTATTTGAAAGACAATTCACTGCTGGACCCTCTCATGTTATGACCATGTACATTATTGCTATTCAATTTGATCAGACAAAAAAAAATGAAATTTGACCACTATTGACCGACCTGAACAGTGCAAGTATATTATAAGAGACCCTCTTCTCAACCATGAGCCAGGAGATGCGTGTGTGTATATGATTCAGGTTAGTTCTCAGTTAACAGCCCAGGACCATCCATGCTGCCCTGTTTTGGACCACCTGGAGCTTCCTGAGCTCCATGCTTGCAGCAGATGACCAGACCACAGAACAATAGTCAAGGTGACATAATACCAGATTTTGTACAATCTGGCATAGAAGAGGATGAGCGACAAACAAAGCACATTTCCTAGAAATGGCAATTGGTCTTCTCATCTTCACAACAATCCTATTGATGTGATGCGACCAAGACAGAGTGCCATCCAGCATCACACCAAGGAGCTCAGCACTTTCTACTTGTTGGACAGTTGCATTAGGCCTACATAACTTTAGATCAAGCTTTGACCCTTCCAAAACTGGATAGTTTGCTGCAAACTTGCAGCTAATATGTAACGCATTTGCTGCAAACTAAATTGTTTTTCACAAAGTGTTGCCAGGGGTTTGTCAGAGTTTGCCAGTTGTGGTGAACTAAAGACTTTGCCAGAAGTGAATGGCAGTTCCCACAAAGCTAATTTGCATGTGAAAATATGAGCTTGCCAATAGACAATTTTCTAATTTTCTGAGACACTGAATTTGGGTTTTCATTAGCTGTAAGCCATAATCATCAAAATTACAAGAAATAAATGTGAAAAGTTAACGGAAATATTTATATTTTACCAACCATGTATTCCATACTGTTCCAGCATAATTTACAGCTAAATCTAGTCCCACCCCCAAATTCAAATAGAGATCCATTCAAATGCAGAAACGTTATAGTATCGCTTGTAAGAGTACCGGAAAATAAGATATCGAGAGTCTTTTGATGTTGTAGGGTCACAGACATCAGGAAGTCACGGCATGCAAAGGATATGCGACCAAATATTAAAAATGATGACTTTATATATAAATGCAGGGGTGTCAAAAATTGTGGCACACATGGTTTTGTTAAAAATAATTATTTTTTGATGAGGGTTTTTTTTTTCCTCTTAATAAATTTACTTAAATTAAAGGTAGATTTTTTCTCATTTTTCCAGTGTGAGATTAAGCTAATTCACCAAAGGGTGAATTTTTATAACCCTTTTTACTTATCTTTACCAGGGGTGCCAATAATAGTGGAGGGCACTGTACCTATTGAAATTTTTTTTTAAAGATATTTGGTGGGTGTGTGTAGTGGATACATCCCTCGGTGATATGTTGCGGTGATTTTAAGTTTTTAGAATCCCTTGTCCATCACTTTAACATGTAGCGTTGAGAAAACCACTTTGTAACCTGCCATCAACAACGTCCTGCAAACGTTATAAAAATGTTTCACTCAGAATGTTCCATCTTTGTTAACATGTAACATTGTAACATTGCAGGGGCGGTCTTGAGAAAACCATTTTGTAACCTGAGCTAAGACTTAATTTATACTTTCCTGTGATAGAGCAAGAGGCCAACAAGGACACAGCTAAACAATTTCTAGTTATAACCAAAATATCAGGGGTTGCCTGAATCTTCCAAATATTAATAAAATCTTAATTTAAAAATAACGAGTTCTTAACGAAAACTATCCTGAGCAAACATTAGTAGGGGATAGGCTACAGCATGTAAAGGGACATTCCCAAGATTGCCGCTTGTTATTTTTTATCTTCACTTCTCAGAAGTTCTAACTGCGATAAGCTTGTTTATGTCCAGGGTTGCCAGATCTTGCATGTTTTTCCAGCCAAATGGTGACTCAAAACTATCCCAATATATATTTTTCACCGAAACCAACGTATTTAGGGGGAGGTGGCCATGATTCGCAACTCCTTCACACCTCAGGTGACACCCCACATCCCCCGTACCGAACCTATCGCCACGCTGTCGTCCTTCAAGACTCTGGAGGACGCAGATGTGCTCCAACTTGTGACGCACCATCGCGCGACCACCTGTCCGCTGGACCCCATCCCGTCAGCAGTCCTCCAGTCAATATCTGCTGAGCTCGTTCCATATCTGTCCACTATTATCAACACCTCCCTAACCTGTGGCCATGTCCCTGCTGTTTTTAAGACTGCCCGTGTATCCCCACTCCTAAAAAAACCTAGCTTAGACCCCTCTGATGTCAGGAACTACCGTCCTGTATCTCTTTTGCCCTTCCTGTCCAAAACTCTGGAACGAGCTGTCCATAACCAACTGTCTGTTTTTCTCCACCAGAACAACCTGCTTGACCCCCATCAGTCCGGCTTCAGAACCGGACATTCCACAGAAACTGCTCTCCTGGCCGTGACTGAGGCGCTCTCCGCTGCCAGAGCCTCATCCCTCTCCTCTGTCCTGATTCTACTTGACCTGTCTGCAGCGTTCGACACGGTCAACCACAAACTCCTGATTTCCACACTTTCTGAGATGGGCATTTCTGGGACTGCCCTCTCCTGGTTTGTATCGTACCTCACTGATCGATCCTACCAAGTCTCTTGGAAGGGTTCTGTGTCTGCACCCCATCCCCTGTCTACAGGAGTCCCGCAGGGATCTGTACTGGGTCCTCTGCTGTTCTCCATCTATACAAAATCTCTTGGTTCAGTAATCAATTCACATGGCTTCTCATACCATAGTTATGCTGACGATACTCAACTCTTTCTCTCTTTCTCTCCCTCTACCCAACAGGTGAAGGAGAGGATATCTGCTTGTCTGGCTGACATCTCTGAGTGGATGACTACCCATCACCTGAAGCTCAACCTCGACAAGACTGAGCTCCTCTTCATGCCACACAAAACCTCCCCGCTACTTGACCTCTCCATCACCGTTGACGGGACCGTGGTGGCTGCCTCCCGCTCTGCAAAGAACCTGGGGGTGGTCCTGGACGACCAGCTGAACTTCAAAGACCATATCAGGGCGACGGCATGGTCCTGCAGGTTCCTCCTGTACAACATCAGGAGGATTCGACCGTACCTGACCACCTATTCCACCCAGCTTTTGGTCCAGACCATGGTCACCTCACGCCTAGACTACTGTAACTCCCTGCTCGCAAGCCTACCGGCCTGCGCCATCCTACCGGCCTGCGCCATCCTGCCTCTTCAACTGATTCAGAACGCAGCTGCCCGGCTTGTGTTCAACCTCCCGAAATTTTCACATGTCACCCCCCTGTTGAGGTCACTCCACTGGCTGCCAGTTGCAGCCAGGATCAGGTTCAAAGTTCTGACCCTGGCCTACACTGCAGCCAATAGGACAGGCCCTATCTACCTGCAGGATTTGATCCAGAACTATGTTCCTGCCCGACCGCTTCGCTCATCTACTGCAGGGCGACTTGCACTTCCCCCCCTCCGTGTAAATGGTACTCGCTCGTCCCGACTGCGGAGCTTTTCCACCCTAGCTCCCCAGTGGTGGAACGAACTTCCCATTCCCCTACGTTCCATGCCAACCCTGCCTACTTTCCGTCGTGGCCTGAAAACGCACCTTTTCAGACTCCACCTGGACTAATACTTATCTAGGACCTCATGGTTTGTGTTCTTGTTGAACTGTGTACTCAATAGTCAAGTTTATAATGGTTAGAATAGAATTGTATTAGAGCTGATTTACCCAGTTCACTGTGAACTGCATTGTGCTCATTACTGCTGCTACTGTATGGGAAGAATGTGCTTTCTTATCTGTTCTGTAGTTACTTCGATGACCTTTCTGTATGCACTTACTGTACGTCGCTTTGGATAAAAGCGTCTGCTAAATGAATGTAATGTAATGTAATGTAATTTAAAAAAAAAAAAATTCATATTTTAACTTTAAATTTTTTTTTTAAAGTGTGTGCTTTGGGAATTTTCATTTTTACCCGTGACTGCAATTAAGTAAAAAAGTAGAAAGTATCCCAATTTATCCCAAACCGTGGACATGGCAACAGTGATGTCTGGTCTTTTAAGGTCAATTTAAGCTTCCGTCAAGCACAATTCGACGTTAAAAATATGGATATTTGCCTACTATGGAACAGAAAAAAATACAAGATATCATAGTCCAAGCAAAAACGAAAACTGATTATTCAATCTCAGTTAGAATCAGACAAAATATGTAAAATATGTAATAAGTACTCCCGGATTCCCATTCACCCCTCCACTCACACCTGTGGATTATTTGCCCAATTTGTGCAAAATAGCAGGCTGTGCCCTACCCTCGATCATCATACGAGCTCATTGTTTAACTTCAGCGCCGACGATAAAACACGAGATTGCTGATTGCTGCAATGTGCGGGGGCCATTTACGTTTCTTAATTCTTTTAAGCACCTGTGAAAATCAACTGCATGTGCACTCGGCCTTCTCTGTATTTTTTATATAACCCCACGCTATAATGCTAATCTGAACTCGTTTGTTGATATAATTCAAACAGTTCTCATTTAGCTTTGCTTACCTAAAATATCTGTTCTGAAATCAATTCACCCACAACGTTTTTCCGCAAAAGATGAAAGCGAATTGTGAAGATGAGATCGGAATCTTTTTCACTGATTGATGCTCCAAACTGGGCGGTTTGATTGTGAAACAACTATTAACTAGTCACGCAATTTTATAAGCAAGTAAATCAAAAGTATGATTGTTAAGTTTCGTTTGGAGGAGGGGGTTAAGACAGATAGGCTATTGGAATGGCAGGGATGGCATCTGCCAAGTTGCAGCTTGGTGGGACATGCCCCACACCTATACAGCACCGAGAGTTTGGCACTTTTATACTACGAAGGAAGCTTAACATATTTATTTTATTTTATTAAAGGATCTCTATTAGCTGGTAGCCATAGCAACCAGCTAATCTTTCTGGGGTTCAACATAAAAAACATACAAAAGCAACCACAAATGAAACACACAATTACCATTACCAAATTAAAAAATAAAAACCTCATCTCAGACACAGAAATGGCCTAAAAAATACAGATAAGTAAAAACAAATAAACACAGAAAACAAACAGCAAACAGATTACATACCCATATATAATTAGAGTTTCTATTTGAAAGACAATTCACTGCTGGACCCTCTCATGTTATGACCATGTACATTATTGCTATTCAATTTGATCAGACAAAAAAAAGATTATTTTGACCACTAATGACCGACCTGAACAGTGTAAGTACAGGTGCAGCCAAAAAAATTAGAATATCGTGAAAAAGTTCAATATTTTTTGTCACTCATTTCAGAAAGTTAAACTCATATATTATATAGATTCATTACACATAGAGTGAAATATTTCAAGCCTTTATTTCTTGTAATTTTGATGAATTGTTACGGTTCTAACCTTTCCACGCCATGGTTTATGTTTATTGTTATGTCACGCCCCTTATTTGTATTCACGTTCTGTCATAGTTTATTAGTCAATGGTTTATTTGCATACATATTTCCATGTTTTTCCGCAGCCTTGCGTTCATGCTGTTTCTTCTCTTGCTGTCACTCACGCTTCCCTAATTGTTTCATTCTCCTTTGTCTAATTACTAATATACTAACATTAGATCAGGATTGGGTAATACTAATTATCTAACCATGTGTTCATGTTTACCTTACGTTTCTCGTACATGTTAATTACTAATTTACTAACGCTAGGTCAGGATAGGTTAACTACTAACGATTTACTAATTGCCTCGTTACGTGTAATTTTCTCAAGCTGTTGTGAATTTCCTGCTGCTCTCAAGCTAAGTGTCTGCACCTGTCTACACCTGCATATAATATCAGTGTTCATGTCATGTCCTTGCGAAATTGTTGCCTCACTAGCACTCTTAAGCATTTGTCAAGTTTACGTATTCTGATTTCCTGTTTTGATCCAAGCCTGTTTTTTGACCACTGTTTTCTGCCAGCCTTTTGTTTTCACTGCCTGTCCTGACCACGATTCCTGCTTGCTGATTTTGTACTTTTGCCACGCGGCGAGGACTCCGGTCTGACCCTGCTTGTTTTTTCAACTATTCTTTTGCCTTCTCCCTTTTGTACCTCTGCCACGCTGATTGCCTTCCTGGTTCCGAACTACTGCCTGGCTTACCGACGACGAGACTGCCTTCTCCCTCGGTACTTTTGTTTATTGGCTGGATGACCTTGTGTATGACCTTTGCTTGTGCTAAGACAACGATTACTGGACTTTCCTTAATAAAGCCCTTGCGGGTATTTATTACATCCATTGTTCTGAGTCGTGCTTCTCGGGTCCAACCCTCCATGCACTTCGTCTCATGAATATGGCTTACAGCTAATGAAACCCAAAATTCAGTGTCTCAGAAAATTAGAATATTTTTCTTGAACATATTTTTAAAGTATCATATTTAACAGGCACGTGCAGAGGATGTTAGAGGGGCAGGGGCCCAATTTCATAAAAGGGCACGCTGGTGATTTTTGATATAAAAAGGGTTATTTCTCCCGACTCATTTTTCTATAGAACTCTGGGGGGGGGGGGAAGTCAGGAGAAACAACCCTTAAAGGGATCCATCCACATGTACTCCATATCTGGCCGCAGAGTGATGGTTTGGGGCTCGTTTGATACTTCAGACCCTTGATGACGTACAGCCATTTCACCAGTCATGTGTTCCATACTGTACCAGTGTAATTTACAGCTGAATCTAGTCTCACCCCCAAATTCCCATAGAGATCAGTTCAAATGCAGAGAGGTTACAGTATCGCTTGTAACGGTACCTGAAAATAAGATATCGAGTCTTTTGATGTTGATTGGTCACAGACTTCAGGAAGTCACAGCATGCAAAGGATATGCGACCAAATATTAAATATGATACTTTAAAAATATGTTAAAGTTTCGTGGGCGTCTGCCCGGACCGCCTCCTCTGGGCACACTACCAGTGCCTCAATGGCGGGTTCAACAGAGGGCATACGGTCCAGCCCATGGACCCCAGCGTCCGACATACACGCAAATGTCCTAAATTCTTTGGCCGCCCGCTATACGCCAGGGCGTGACCAACATTTATTCAGCTCTGCCAAGAAATCGTTCGATGCTGGCATAGCGAACCGCGCCCACTGGGAGGCCCGTCGGTGAAATATAGATGTCTCCCATGCATGCCAGTGCTGCACAAAAAATGGTTTTTAGAGAGGCTGAGTAACCCACTGAACTGTTAGTGGAACCTGAGCCTCCAACCGACCCTCTGTCAGATTGGTCCCCTGTGTCAGACCGTCTCTGAGCAAACTGGGTGTTTGACGCCGCTGTACAGAGTGCAACAAACACATCTAAATTTGGATCTCTGTATGAATCCTCCTCTACTGGGAGCCCCTGTGGGGAGCCGTGCCAGGGAGCCCCGTTTCTGCTTTCACACGGTCTTCCAGCATCTCAGTCAGCTGTGTGACTTCTGCGGATAGGTTGCTACCTCTGCCAGCTTTGCCCTTTTTTTGTGAAGGGCCCTCAGTGGTGGAAATACCTTTACGTTTGGGGACAACCTCTACTGTGGATGTCGTTCTGCCCAAGGGGGACATGTGGGACATGAACGCATCCAATCGGGCCTGCGTGTTCTCCAGCGCCATACCCATACAGCATGGGCAGGTGCCCTAGGCCGAGCGCACACGCTACTCTGCCGCACAGACCAATCGATGTAGCACCGTGCTCACCAATTGGGAAAGTTTTACTGGGGTGCAGTCGCAGCCAGTACAGACTTAGGATCAATCACCGAAGCCGTTGCTCGTAGATTGTAAGAAACCAAATCTCACTGGGGTGCGCCCACGCCCAGGATAGATCTGGAATCAGTGAATAATACAGAAGAATACAAACCTGTACTTGCTGTATACACACCTGTTCACCGCGTGAATATGTTTCGCTGGAGTGAACAAAATAAACGTGGTAGCACCGTGTGAATATGTTTTGCTGGAGTGAACAAAATAAACGTGGCAGCACTGTGTCCCTAACTGCAACCAATAAATATGCTAAACGTAAACAACCGCAGTTTTTAGCGTTAGCAGTATAACCAAGAAAACAATACCCGTCTTAAAATAACAAAACTATTAGTGGATATCGCATGCAAGTGCATATTCTCACCTTTGGAGGGCGAGAATCGTAGCCCCGACTAAAGTCACAAAGCATTTCGGGATTTGCACAAGATACAAACAGTCTCACGTCTCTACTCTGCATCGGCGAGAAAACAAAGATGATTTCCACAGTGATGCGCCTCCCTTTATAGGGAGGAATTACGTGACTACGTGGAGGTCATGTCCATGACAAATGTTGTCATAAGAGTCTCGATGCATCGGACACCTGAAAGGTCCATCCTGATTGATGACCCTAATGGTCGGAGGAACGAAATAGAACTTTGTGTAGGCTACTGTAGCTATAGCCTACTGCTATACTATGACAGACATTCTTACCAGTTAATTGCATTTTACGTAGGCCAATTCAGAAACATTTCTGTAGATTAGTGAAACGAATTGTCAGGTCGTATTATCAGATATATTATTCCCAATGTTCATAGTTTTGCAGTGTTCACACTGAAAAACAATTAGCCTATTTCTCACTAACATCTAAAATCTAATTTAAATATGTCCCTTGAAAATGACTGGTTGAATAAATTAATTCATGCATATTCACATATTGAAATGGTAGCTGTCATGCTTATTTATGTTTAGTCATGATCGTTTAAACAACATCAATGTGCAGGAAAATAAATAAAGCCATTTCCCCGACTTAAATTGACAAATTTGTATATATGATATGAATCACAAAAATGAACTGCCATTTTGTTATCTGTTGTAGGCAATCGTTGGATACTTTGTCCTATGTGTGATAATAACCTACTGAACGACACACTTTAGGCTAAATATCTTGGGGCATCATTATCTTGGGGAAATTCATAAAAGGCATAACTACACATCATCACTGTTGCCATCTTTCAATCTCTGTGGGCATGAGCACGATGATGTCACCCAAAAATGTGAAGAAACTTTTGCAGTAGGATACATCGATGTATGCTTCGCCAGAGGAGAGGAGCAGAGTCAAGCTGCTTTGCTCATCTCCTCCAATATTGGGACAGTGGAGGGAGGGAGGACACACAGATCTGTTTTCAGGGCATGGAGGAGAGGAGGTGGCAGTGGAGGAAAGCAGGATACTTTTTTCGACTATTGGGACGCACCCCATTTTACCGTGGTCTTCACTTGACGTACACACATTACCTGCTGGTCATGCCAAAGTATTGCAGGCTTGAGAGCTGCATATGAATCCTTATTGGTGTTGGAAATTATTGGTCTTAATTAAAAGGAAACTGATAGGCTTGTTATTGGATTTTAAGTCTTCCTTACATTATATACCATTATTGTATGACATGTAGAAACTTGTAAATGGAGCATGGTGAATGTGTGTTGCTCATTAAAGACTGATGTATCCTATATAGTCTACTGTAAGCAAACAATGAACACAGTTATGGCTGCGCTAGCTTTATTGGAGAACGTGGGCTGCGTCCCAGTATTCTTCACTCCTCACCTCCTTTCCTAGTATGCAAAATAACCTGTACGTTTCAAGTGCAAGTATTTGCATGTACAGTATACAATGCACCTGACATTGTGGTTTGGGTTGAAACATGAATTAATATGTAACCATTAATATGTAATTAAGATGTAATGAGCAACATTAGATTAAAAGACAAAGATCCGTTTCTGGGGCACGAAGGTGAGGTGGTGGTAGTGGAGAAAAGGAGGATGCATTTTTTGAGTATTGGGATGCACCCATGGCAAACCATGCATTTCGCAGAGAGTGTTAAGTGAACGGACTGACTTTTTTGCCCAAGATGATGAACTGCTATCGGTTCCCCAGAGCCATTCTATTAAATGTATGTAACCAGTTAGCCCCACAGCGCAATTACAGAGGTCATTCATGTGAGTTCAATTTGAAGTTCATTTGAGATTTATAGACGGAAGGTACATACCAGGTACGTACAGACGTACGCTATTTTAAACAAGCGCAGCCAATTTTACAGCGCTTACGTCTATTTAAAAAAATGTGTTTATGTGAAAGTTAAAGATGATGCCCAAGTACTTTTTTTTATTATAAATGAGGCCCCTGGTCTAGCACACTCTGTCTCTAAGTCCACCATGTGGACAGATGTAAATCCTGGTTGATTGCAACGCTAGAAGGTTCAAGATTTCAGTTTTATGCCCCTTTCATTGATACATTATGAATAGATTTTCCAGTGCAGGCAATTACATTTGGCACATGTGTAAACGGTGTATTTTCAGCTACCTGGGACTGACGGTAAAGCCAGCAGTTATTGATGTGATTGATTAGTTTGATTCTTTGCCATCTACTGGTAGAGAGAAGGTGATATCATTGTCTCCGGCAGCTCAGTTATTCAAGGCATTTAAAAAAATAAGGGACTGTCCATTAAGTTAAAATCAAATTAAACATTTATTTTGAATGTCATAATGCCATTTATACAATTAATAAATGCTCAAACATGTCTGATGAAATATATCAATTCTAAAAAGTGCAGAGAAGAAAAACAAATTTTGAATCCAGCTTTGTAAAAAAGAAAAATAGTCATCAGAAATATAGACGTTAACTACTGTTAAAACCAGGTTATCAAGGCACTCAATAATTGATGACTTCAATCAACCAAGCAAGCAGTGATGAAGAGCTGATAATGTTGCCAATGACATCCCACCATGCACTCTGCTCCTGCAGAATAGCTGAAACTAAGCAGGTTTGGGCTTGGTTAGTACTTGGATGGGAGACCTCCTGAGAAGACTAAGTTGGAAAGCGACTGGAAGTGTTGTTGGTGATCAAGCAGGGGGCAATCTTCCCTCTGGTCAAATAAACCCCAATTCCTCAGTGTAGTGATGGGGACACTGTTCTGTAGGAGATGCTATTTTTTGGATGATATGTTAAACCGAGATGCTGACTCACTCTAAGATCCCATGACACTTATCGCAAAGAGTAGTGGTTTCCCTGGTGTCCTGGCTAAATTCCCAACCTGGCTCTTTTAATCTTCTACCTAATCATCCCCCAGTTCAATTAGCAAAAAAATGGTTCTCTCCCTCTCCACCTCAGCTGATGCGTGGTGAGCATTCTGGTGCAAAATGGCTGCCGTTGCATCACCCAGGTGGTGCTACACATTGGTGGTGACTGAGCCGAGTTCCCCCCCCCCCCCCCCATCATTGTAAAGCACTTTGAGTGATTATTCTTCTTAAAGTTATGTGCTTTATTAATATAAAGCACAAAAAAAACAAAATGATTGTTATAGAAAATGTATTGTGTATTTTTGCAAAAAGTACTTATATAGAGAAGGTCTAAACATTCAACTTGTTAAAATATCACAGCCTATTTACTATCCCTGATTATGCATCAACAGCAATAGAATAATGAACAAAGCTCCGCCATGCTAATTCAAAGACAGTGGGACTCATTCATGAAACGTGAGCAGAACAAATTTGTATGTAAATCGTTCATATTTGCAATTTTGCCCATATATTGGCATTCATCAACGTTTTCGTATAAGGGTGTAACAGTACACAAAAGTCACAGTTCGGTACGTACTTCGGATTTGAAGACATGGTTCGGTATGTTTTCGGAACAGCTTTTCATAACTGCAATTACACTCATCTTAAATTACTGCAAATAGGCCTACATATTGACTGCAATTACACCGTGACTGCAATAAAGTAAAAAAAAGTAGAAAGTAGCCCAATTTAGCTGTAAAACTGCGGACATGGCAACAGTGATGTCGGGTTTTTTAAGGTCAGTTTAAGCTTCCGTCAAGCACAATTCAACGTTTAAAATATGGATATTTGCCGACTATGGAACAGAAAAAAAAACTAGATATCCTAGTCCAAAACGAAAACGGATTATTCCATCTCAGTAAGAATCAGACAAAATATGGATGGATGCCCATTTAACGGATGCCCATTCACCCCTCCACTCACACCTGTGGATTATTTGGCCAATTGGTGCAAAATAGCAGGTTGTGCCCTACCCTCGATCATCATACGAGCTCATTGTTTAACTTCAGCACCGACGATAAAACACGAGATTGCTGATTGCTGCAAGATACGATGTGAGGCGGCCATTTACGTATCTTCATTCCTTTAAGCACCCGTGAAAATCAACTGCATGTGCACTCGGCCTTCTCTGTATTTTTTATATTACCCCACACTATAATGCGAATCTGAACTCGTTTGTTGATATAATTCAAACAGTTCTCATTTAGCTTTGCTTACCTAAAATATCTGTTCTGAAATCAATTCACACACAACGTTTTTCCGCAAAAGATGAAAGCGAATTGTGAAGATGAGATCGGAATCTTTTTCACTGATTGATGCTCCAAACTGGGCGGTTTGATTGTGAAACAACTATTAACTAGTCACGCAATTTTATAAGCAAGTAAATCAAAAGTATGATTGTTAAGTTTCGTTTGGAGGAGGGGGTTAAGACAGATAGGCCATTGGAATGGCAGGTATGGCATCTGCTAAGTTGCAGCTTGGTGGGACATGCCCCATACCTATACAGCACCGAGAGTTTGGCACTTTTATACTACGAAGGAAGCTCAACATATTTATTTTATTTTATTAAAGGATCTCTATTAGCTGGTAGCCATAGCAACCAGCTAATCTTTCTGGGGTTCAACACAAAAAACATACAAAAGCAACCACAAATGAAACACACAATTACCATTACCAAATTAAAAGATAAAAACCTCATCTCAGACACAGACATGGCCTAAAAAATACAGATAAGTAAAAACAAATAAAGACAGAAAACAAACAGCAAACAGATTACATACATAATTAGAGTTTCTATTTGAAAGACAATTAACTGCTGGACCGGACCCTCTCATGTTATGACCATGTACATTATTGCTATTCAATTTGATCAGACAAAAAAAGATAATTTTGACCACTAATGACCGACCTGAACAGTGCAAGTACAGGTGTAGCTCAAAAAATTTGAATATCGTGAAAAAGTTCAATATTTTTTGTCACTCATTTCAGAAAGTGAAACTCATATATTATATAGATTCATTACACATAGAGTGAAATATTTCAAGCCTTTATTTCTTGTAATTTTGATGAATATGGCTTACAGCTAATGAAACCCAAAATTCAGTGTCTCAGAAAATTAGAATATTTTTCTTTAACATATTTTTAAAGTATCATATTTAACAGGCACGTGCAGAGGTTGTTAGAGGGGCAGGGGCCCAATTTCATAAAAGGGCACGCTGGCGATTTTTGATATAAAAAGGGTTATTTCTCCCGACTCATTTTCCTATAGAACTCTGGGGGGGGGAAGTCAGGAGAAACAACCCTTAAAGGGATCCATCCACATGTACTCCATATCTGGCCGCAGAGTGATGGTTTGGGGCTCGTTTGATACTTCAGACCCTTGATGACGTACAGCCATTTCACCAGTCATGTGTTCCATACTGTACCAGTGTAATTTACAGCTGAATCTAGTCTCACCCCCAAATTCCCATAGAGATCAGTTCAAATGCAGAGAGGTTACAGTATCGCTTGTAACGGTACCTGAAAATAAGATATCGAGAGTCTTTTGATGTTGATTGGTCACAGACTTCAGGAAGTCACAGCATGCAAAGGATATGCGACCAAATATTAAATATGATACTTTAAAAATATGTTAAAGTTTCGTGGGCGTCTGCCCGGACCGCCTCCTCTGGGCACACTACCAGTGCCTCAATGGCGGGTTCAACAGAGGGCATACGGTCCAGCCCATGGACCCCAGCGTCCGACATACACGCAAATGTCCTAAATTCTTTGGCCGCCCGCTATACGCCAGGGCGTGACCAACATTTATTCAGCTCTGCCAAGAAATCGTTCGATGCTGGCATGGCGAACCGCGCCCACTGGGAGGCCCGTCGGTGAAATCTAGATGTCTCCCATGCATGCCAGTGCTGCACAAAAAATGGTTTTTAGAGAGGCTGAGTAACCCACTGAACTGTTAGTGGAACCTGAGCCTCCCACCGACCCTCTGTCAGATTGGTCTCCTGTGTCAGACCGTCTCTGAGCAAACTGGGTGTTTGACGCCGCTGTAGAGATTGCATCAAACGCATCCAAATTTGGATCCCTGTATGAATCCTCCTCTACTGGGAGCCCCTGTGGGGAGCCGTGCCAGGGAGCCCCGTTTCTGCTTTCACACGGTCTTCCAGCATCTCAGTCAGCTGTGTGACTTCTGCGGATAGGTTGCTACCTCTGCCAGCTTTGCCCTTTTTTTGTGAAGGGCCCTCAGTGGTGGAAATACCTTTACGTTTGGGGACAACCTCTACTGTGGATGGCGTTCTGCCCAAGGGGGACATGTGGGACATGAACGCATCCAATCGGGCCTGCGTGTTCTCCAGCGCCATACCCATGCAGCATGGGCAGGTGCCCTAGGCCGAGCGCACACGCTACTCTGCCGCACAGACCAATCGATGTAGCTCCGTGCTCACCGATTGGGAAAGTTTTACTGGGGTGCAGTCGCAGCCAGTACAGACTTAGGATCAATCACCGAAGCCGTTGCTCGTAGATTGTAAGAAACCAAATCTCACTGGGGTGCGCCCACGCCCAGGATAGATCTGGAATCAGTGAATAATACAGAAGAATACAAACCTGTACTTGCTGTATACACACCTGTTCACCGCGTGAATATGTTTCGCTGGAGTGAACAAAATAAACGTGGTAGCACCGTGTGAATATGTTTTGCTGGAGTGAACAAAATAAACGTGGCAGCACTGTGTCCCTAACTGCAACCAATAAATATGCTAAACGTAAACAACCGCAGTTTTTAGCGTTAGCAGTATAACCAAGAAAACAATACCCGTCTTAAAATAACAAAACTATTAGTGGATATCGCATGCAAGTGCATATTCTCACCTTTGGAGGGCGAGAATCGTAGCCCCGACTAAAGTCACAAAGCATTTCGGGATTTGCACAAGATACAAACAGTCTCACGTCTCTACTCTGCATCGGCGAGAAAACAAAGATGATTTCCACAGTGATGCGCCTCCCTTTATAGGGAGGAATTACGTGACTACGTGGAGGTCATGTCCATGACAAATGTTGTCATAAGAGTCTCGATGCATCGGACACCTGAAAGGTCCATCCTGATTGATGACCCTAATGGTCGGAGGAACGAAATAGAACTTTGTGTAGGCTACTGTAGCTATAGCCTACTGCTATACTATGACAGACATTCTTACCAGTTAATTGCATTTTACGTAGGCCAATTCAGAAACATTTCTGTAGATTAGTGAAACGAATTGTCAGGTCGTATTATCAGATATATTATTCCCAATGTTCATAGTTTTGCAGTGTTCACACTGAAAAACAATTAGCCTATTTCTCACTAACATCTAAAATCTAATTTAAATATGTCCCTTGAAAATGACTGGTTGAATAAATTAATTCATGCATATTCACATATTGAAATGGTAGCTGTCATGCTTATTTATGTTTAGTCATGATCGTTTAAACAACATCAATGTGCAGGAAAATAAATAAAGCCATTTCCCCGACTTAAATTGACAAATTTGTATATATGATATGAATCACAAAAATGAACTGCCATTTTGTTATCTGTTGTAGGCAATCGTTGGATACTTTGTCCTATGTGTGATAATAACCTACTGAACGACACACTTTAGGCTAAATATCTTGGGGCATCATTATCTTGGGGAAATTCATAAAAGGCATAACTACACATCATCACTGTTGCCATCTTTCAATCTCTGTGGGCATGAGCACGATGATGTCACCCAAAAATGTGAAGAAACTTTTGCAGTAGGATACATCGATGTATGCTTCGCCAGAGGAGAGGAGCAGAGTCAAGCTGCTTTGCTCATCTCCTCCAATATTGGGACAGTGGAGGGAGGGAGGACACACAGATCTGTTTTCAGGGCATGGAGGAGAGGAGGTGGCAGTGGAGGAAAGCAGGATACTTTTTTCGACTATTGGGACGCACCCCATTTTACCGTGGTCTTCACTTGACGTACACACATTACCTGCTGGTCATGCCAAAGTATTGCAGGCTTGAGAGCCGCATATGAATCCTTATTGGTGTTGGAAATTATTGGTCTTAATTAAAAGGAAACTGATAGGCTTGTTATTGGATTTTAAGTCTTCCTTACATTATATACCATTATTGTATGACATGTAGAAACTTGTAAATGGAGCATGGTGAATGTGTGTTGCTCATTAAAGACTGATGTATCCTATATAGTCTACTGTAAGCAAACAATGAACACAGTTATGGCTGCGCTAGCTTTATTGGAGAACGTGGGCTGCGTCCCAGTATTCTTCACTCCTCACCTCCTTTCCTAGTATGCAAAATAACCTGTACGTTTCAAGTGCAAGTATTTGCATGTACAGTATACAATGCACCTGACATTGTGGTTTGGGTTGAAACATGAATTAATATGTAACCATTAATATGTAATTAAGATGTAATGAGCAACATTAGATTAAAAGACAAAGATCCGTTTCTGGGGCACGAAGGTGAGGTGGTGGTAGTGGAAAAAAGGAGGATGCATTTTTTGAGTATTGGGATGCACCCATGGCAAACCATGCATTTCGCAGAGAGTGTTAAGTGAACGGACTGACTTTTTTGCCCAAGATGATGAACTGCTATCGGTTCCCCAGAGCCATTCTATTAAATGTATGTAACCAGTTAGCCCCACAGCGCAATTACAGAGGTCATTCATGTGAGTTCAATTTGAAGTTCATTTGAGATTTATAGACGGAAGGTACATACCAGGTACGTACAGACGTACGCTATTTTAAACAAGCGCAGCCAATTTTACAGCGCTTACGTCTATTTAAAAAAATGTGTTTATGTGAAAGTTAAAGATGATGCCCAAGTACTTTTTTTTATTATAAATGAGGCCCCAGGTCTAGCACACTGTCTCTGAGTCCACCATGTGGACAGACTCCAGTCCAGATGTAAATCCCGGTTGATTGCAACGCTAGAAGGTTCAAGATTTCAGTTTTATGCCCCTTTCATTGATACATTATGAATAGATTTTCCAGTGCAGGCAATTACATTTGGCACATGCGTAAACGGTGTATTTTCAGCTACCTGGGACTGACGGTAAAGCCAGCAGTTATTGATGTGATTGATTAGTTTGATTCTTTGCCATCTACTGGTAGAGAGAAGGTGATATCATTGTCTCCGGCAGCTCAGTTATTCAAGGCATTTAAAAAAATAAGGGACTGTCCATTAAGTTCAAATCAAATTAAACATTTATTTTGAATGTCATAATGCCATTTATACAATTTATAAATGCTCAAACATGTCTGATGAAATATATCAATTCTAAAAAGTGCAGAGAAGCAAAACACATTTTGAATCCAGCTTTGTAAAAAAGAAAAATACAGTCATCAGAAATATAGACGTTAACTACTGTTAAAACCAGGTTATCAAGGCACTAAATAATTGATGACTTCAATCAACCAAGCAAGCAGTGATGAAGAGCTGATAATGTTGCCAATGACATGCACCATGCACTCTGCTCCTGCAGAATAGCTGAAGCTAAGCAGGTTTGGGCTTGGTTAGTACTTGGATGGGAGACCTCCTGAGAAGACTAAGTTGAAAAGCGACTGGAAGTGTTGTTGGTGATTGAGCAGGGGGCAATCTTCCCTCTGGTCAAATAAACCCCAATTCCTCAGTGTAGTGATGGGGACACTGTTCTGTAGGAGATGCTATTTTTTGGATGATATGTGAAACCGAGATGCTGACTCACTCTAAGATCCCATGACACATATCGCAAAGAGTAGTGGTTTCCCTGGTGTCCTGGCTAAATTCCCAACCTGGCTCTTTTAATCTTCCACCTAATCATCCCCCAGTTCAATTAGCAAAAACATTGTTCTCTCCCTCTCCACCTCAGCTGATGTGTGGTGAGCATTCTGGTGCAAAATGGCTGCCGTTGCATCACCCAGGTGGTGCTACACATTGGTGGTGACTGACTTCCCCCCCATCATTGTAAAGCACTTTGAGTGATTATTCTTCTTAAGGTTATGTGCTTTATTAATATAAAGCACAAAAAAAACAAAATGATTGTTATAGAAAATGTATTGTGTATTTTTGCAAAAAGTACTTACATAGAGAAGGTCTAAACATTCAACTTGTTAAAATATCACAGCCTATTTACTATCCCTGATTATGCATCCACAGCAATAGAATAATGAACAAAGCTCAGCCATGCTAATTCAAAGACAGTGGGATTCATTCATGAAACGTGAGCAGAACAAATTTGTATGTAAATCGTTCATATTAGCAATTTTGCCCATATTTTGGCATTCATCAACGTTTTCGTATAAGGGTGTAACAGTACACAAAAGTCACGGTTCGGTACGTACTTCGGATTTGAAGACATGGTTCGGTATGTTTTCGGTACAGCTTTTCATTTATTATGAAGTTATAAACTTGTAAACAGTGGCTAATTGGCCATTATTTCCTTAACAAAGGAAGGCACATATCTTTCTTTCTTAAAAGCTATGGCGTTTGTTATTGCTTTAGCCTGGCCTCTAGTGGAGGCAGCTTAAATACCATGGGGAGCTGGGTTTGCACTCCACTCTGTTTTTCCTTGTACCAGTTTGCCATACTGACGAGGCTGGGCTGTGATAACCATCATTCCTTTATTTGTTTATTTATTTGTTTAATAATTTGGCGCCCAACACAGGGCTGTCTATATCCAATTTCCACCCAATTTAGAATGTTCAATTATCTCCCCAAACTACGTTCATGAAATAATCCCACTGCACTGGACACACAGCCAGGCATTCGTTTATGGTCGGAGGTCAAATGTGGGAAATGCGTCATTTCCATGTGATTACCGACATCACTGTGTTCGTGGTGCACAACTGGGGACTTTTACCTTCTCAGGGAAGTTTTGGCTTTACAAGCAAATATAGCTAAAACAGCTAACAACTACAAGAAGGACGTTTTAACGTGTAAATGTTTATCATTCTGTATCTTTTTACTTTACCATGTAGGCTACTTTACTATTTACTTCATGACACCGAAACGGACAATACTAAATTATTTATTTTCCTTGATTGAACATCTGCTAATAAAACGTCGATTTCAGTGTCGGAATAATTATTTATTTTGCTTTTCTGGGCCATTTTGACTTCATATGAACGTTTAAATGGAAGTGACATCCTCCATATAAGACAAGGATTTATGCTAATCACAAAATAACGTGAACGCGCTTGTCATTTACGTGTATGAACATACAGTACATATGTGAATATGAAAAAAAATGCCTTTCCCACACGGTTTGACGAATCCAACTAGTTTCATACATAAATGCATAGGTGTCATAAACCCATATGGTGTACACCTTTTAGAAGGTATACGGGCGTATGAGGTTATATTACGGGAAATTTAGTCTAATATATATATATTTTTTCAAACGTTTTCCAACATAATTAATTAAATCGCAGGAATCACATTTTCTTTTTTCCCTCTTACTGCTATTCTCTTGATTTCTGAGGCCGTGGGAAAAGCAAGTAGCTGCACCAGGACTGTATGATCTAAAAATGCACTTTATGATAACGAACCACAAAGACGCAGTAGCCCACAAGAGGAAATACCACTTTATAGTATATGTATGATTTTATAAATGTATTGACACAGTAGGGTTGGTTCTACGCATAGGCCACAAGGGCTTTTTCAAATAAAGTGTGTTTTAATTGTATGGTACAAAACCTACAGTCCTTTCATACCATTCAACTAGGCTGGGGCTTTTTATGTCAAGTCAAGTCAAGTCAAGTTTATTTGTATAGCACATATTCATACAATTGAATGCAATTCAAAGTGCTTCACAGAATAATGAAAGGGAAAAAAGAGATTGATGTGACAATACATCATTAACAGTTTAACAGTTTATAATAATAAAAGATAAGATAAAAGATAAAATGGCTTTAAAAGATAAATAGACTTAAAAGATAGACGATTTTGATTAAAGATGATTAAAAATACCGGCAGGGCTTAATAAAAATACAGTAAAATGCAGTGCAATACATGAGCTAATGGAACACTCTAATCAGATATGTTAGGTACAGAGGGAGAGAGCTCCATCTGCAAGTTCCAGAAGATATTAGGAAATTTAGAATTTCTTCTGCAAGTTCCATGCTAGTGGAACACTCTAGTCGAACACACTGGGTATTCCACGGTCAAAAACCTGTTTATGAATCAAAACTGTATTCCATGAATCAAGTCCTTTTGTATGTTTTCACTCGTGGCTTTAGCGCAATTCTAGCTCGACTGTCTGGTTATATTAAATGTCGACTATTTGGTTCGACGGACCTTACATTGATATCACTAGATCAATGTATACCACAGTAATTTGCGTATTTCGTTTCAGAGGTGCATATGCGTCGCTCCACTATGTAACTATTGATACTGGCCCAGAATCCTAAGGCTGAATTCGTTTCCAAAAGACTACTCCCTTAGTATCTCATTACATAGGTCCCACAAATAATGGACCCGCAAATTTTTAATTACACACAACCAAAGAATATTTTATTCTGTGTCTTCACTGCACTTTTTATCCTTATTCTTTGTCAAGTTGGGTCATGGAATACAAGTTCCAGGAGAGATTAAAAATAGAGAGAAAATCAAATTACGATAAATACACAAGAGACGATAGATTTAAAAATACCGGCAGGGCTTAATAAAAATACAGTAAAATGCAGTGCAATGCAGCGAAATTTCATGTGCTTAGACATTATAAGTTGTGAGTAGATTATTCAATATTAATGCTCCTCAGAAGATCATTTTCCAACCCTACTGAAACAGGGGCTGTAGGATCCATTTAATTTAATCTCCACTTGTTTTGATCTGGAAGGATCGCATCAGGCTTTCCATGGCTTGGTCTTGGGTTATATCGCTCCAAAGGGGAGGAATGTCAGCAGGCTTAGCTTCATATTCCTTGGCAAACTGCTTGTTAAATCTGTTGTAGATGTACTTCCAGTAGTCTGAGGCTTGGATGCTGGTGTCAGACTGGATGCGCCAGTCAGGGTAAATGCTCTGATAGTCCTTGAATGGATGCCATTTCCCCTCAGTTTCCCATGATCTGAACGTTCTCTCACTGGCAACACTGGAGGAGCAGATATCACTCACTAATATACGGGAGGAAGCATATCTCCATTTCCCAGACCCCTGAGGACGGTGAATGGAAGAAAAGTGCTCTGTGTGGTTCTGGCCGCCAGCTTCACACGGGGTCTTGCAGAAGGGACACTGGCTCCCACAGCCAAACACCCTGCTAAACAGCTCCTTCTGTGGCTGAAAGGGCAGTGAGGTCAGTCTGGTCCTCACATCCACACCTTTCTGAAACTCGGCGGGAAAGGACTCCTCCATTTCATCCACAAGCACTATCAGGCACTGGGAAAAGTCCCCTGGCTTGGCATTGTTTAAGGTCAGGACCGCTCTGAGGGGGTCTTTAGGGATGACGAGCTCCTGTAGGTCAGTACAGATATCCTGAATGAACTGCTGAATGTTCTGATCCTCTTCACCCCTTTCTGCCATTCGTTCACTGGCCTTCTTCTCTGCGTTTGCAACGGCTTCCTTTAATCTTTTAACCATCACCTTCAGATGCATAATCTCAATGTTCCTGAGGCTAGTTCCCTCTGAGAACATCTGTACCATCTGGTCCAATATCCAGTCCTGCACAAAGGCCTCATAATTGCTTATGTATTTCACAAAGTTCTGAAAGTTATCGTCCACAAGCAGCTGCTGGAGGACTGAGAACTGGAAGAAGGAACGAGTGCTGAAATTAATGGCTTTCTTCCCTGTCAGCATTTCATCCACTAGGTCAAAGCCCAGAGATTTGGTGATGTATTCCTGTACTGCAGGTGCAAGACAGTTGGAGGTGAACTCAATGGCTTTCTTCTGACACTGATATCTCTTGTTGAACAGGTCCTTAAAGTCAGTGCAGTACTGTTCCTTAAACTGTTTCAGACACTGCCTGGGATCATTTGCTTTGATAAAATTCAAATGCATCTGTTGAAACTCTCGTGCTGCATGTCCACAGATGTGGATTTTCAGACTGGCCTTAAATTCAGCAGTTGTTTTCAGATTCATGTGCTTGTCCAGGTTTTTGTCGACATTGCAAAGCAAGTCTATCATGTATGTGTTATGGTAATCAGACCCTGTTCTCACTTTCTCATCCACAAACTGCCTGCTACACTCGATGATGTTATTAACAAGCTCTTGTGTCTGCACCTGCTGCTCATCTCTAACCAATATGTTCCAGGACTTTTTAAACCATCCCTGACCTCTACTCTTCACTTCAAATGGCTTTGTTTCATATTCAGACAAATTGCCCACTTTGGACAGCCTTTCTTGTACTGAGCTGCCTTCCCTCTCTAAGTTGGTTCTCAGCTGGTGGTGGATATCTTGGACGATATCTAGTTTTTCCAGGCCAGAGTACGGCAGTTTTGCCACTGTCCGATCCCACATCTTCCCAAATTCATCATTCAGCTGTAGATCTGACAGATCTTTACTTTTCCTGCATTTCTCAATCAGCTCCAGCACTTTTTCCTCCATTATGGCAGTGTGATTTCTCTTGATATTGTCTAACTTGATCATACCTTTTTTAATCCCCACTGCTGCCTTAAGCTTGTTTTTCACAGAGTACTCTGTCTCTCTCCTGATGTTTTTGGCTGTGTTTATGAAGTCCTGCTTGTACTTCTCTACCAAGTGAACATGTCCCTCTGGTCTCTTGTAGAATTCAGTGAGGTTGTGCAAAATGAGCTTTTCCCCTTTAGCCAGTTCTGTAAAGGCCTCGCCTTCCAGGCTGCTCAGTAAGTTGCTTATGTTGGAGGATGGCTTAGCCTGTGCTGCTATTGTGCCAAAGTTTGACACGTTTGTCGCAGCTTCCCTTAACCAGGAGTACATGTTCTTCCTGAAGTTCCACTCCCATTTGTTGAACTCAGTGCAAAGCTGAGTATAAGCTTCAGCCACAAGGCTATTACGGAAACTGAAGATGAAGTTCTCATACTTCACTGCATTCCATAAACTCTTGGTCCACTCAAGGAACTCATCGAATGTGTGTGGGGAGCCCTTTCCAGATTTGGACTCCTTAAATATCTCAATCACACTCCTCTTGAACACATTCACAGAATCACTGTAGCCAGCATTGACAGGAGCCATGGGAGGGTTGCCATGCCAGAGCGTAGAAATATACCAGTTGTTTTTCTCTGGATCGTACTCCATGACATCAGTAAATTTGTAATTGTTTCCCCTCTTTTCCATCTTAGCTGCTGCTCTGGTCATCTCATTCAGCTGCTCCAGCAGAAGCTTTCTGTCTCTCATGTTACTGTCATGGGCAGAGATGTCCGGTACGTTCTGGTGCACAAACTGACAGCAGGGTTTTCTCCCAACGTCTTTCATGCGCAGGAAGGCATGCACCACAATCTGCAGGATGCCCTTCATCTCTGTGCAGTTCTCCATGGCGATGTTGATGACTGTGATGTCACTCAGCCCCACCACCAGAATGACCAGTTCATTATCATGCTCATGACTCTCATCCAACTGGGCCAACTCTGGTGACGTCAAACCTTCAGTGTCAATAACCATGACGTAATCACACCCAAGCTGTCTTTTAAAATCCTCTTTCACTCCGATGAGAACCATGAAGGCCCCTCTCGTGCACCTGCCACTACTGACAGCAAACTGAACCCCGAACATGGTGTTCAGGAGGGTGGACTTCCCACTGCTCTGCACCCCCAGTACAGTGACCACCCGGATCTTACATTTATACTCTGTTAGATCATGGAGTTCCGTGAGAACCTTTGTCACCCACTGCAGAGGAATGTTGGACGCATCTCCATCCACCAGCTCCAGAGGAAAGCCTTCCTGCAGCAGCTCAGCACAGATACGTGGCAGGAATTTCATCTGGGAGGGCTGAGACTCATACAGCTGACCTATTTCACGCATGAAATGCTCCATCCCCAAGGAGCAACTGGAGATCTTCCTGTCCAACTCTGCAATGCGCTCTTTATTTTCTGAGGACTTCTGCAACAGTTCCTTGTACTCTGCTCGAAGGAGTAAAAGGCTTTTGCGTGACAGGTTGTCCAAGTTGATCTTCATCCACTTGAGGAAATACTTCCGTTCCTCCGTGGAACTGCACATTGCAGAGATGAAACGGGACATAGGCTCTGAGATTTTGTGAGCTCTCTGCTGTGCTCTGAGCTTCTCCTTCTGATCTGAAAGCTCATTCCTGTAAACCTCTATGTTTTTCTCCCCAGCATTTTTTAACCTGCACTCTTCCTTCTCCAGTTTAGCCAGCTGTTTCCATGCAGTCCCCTGCAAGGGCAGCTCTTTCTCCTTGAAGATTGTTACATCAGTTATTCCTCCTGTAATTTCATCAGCCTTCTTCTTGCCACTCTGACAGGAGCTGTCATCTTCATCAACCTGGATCCCAAGGTCACGGGCAACATCAGACATCTGTTTAACACTCATTTTGACCTTGTTTCCTTTTAAAATGCTGCTTATGGCCGAATGCAGGTTTTCAATTAATTCTGCATCATTCATCCACGGAGTCTTTATGATGATGTTACTGGGTTGTAGCTCTAACTCAGAGACACGTTTGTTTAAGTCATCCTCATTGAAGCTTTTGCCCTGTGAATTGCTGATCAAGAAAATTTTTGCCTTAAGACGTTGTGTTTCCAGAAATTTTCTTTCAAATGTAAAATCATCGCAAAACACAAATACAGCAGCAGAAGTGCTGCAGAGGAAATCGTACTGAGTTGCAAAGTCACTGAGGTCCCCACGGAGGTTGGTTATAGCAAGTGGCTCTGAGAAGATGTCCGTTGTTATATTCCCACTGGGCAGATACCAGCAGATTTCCACCAGCCCATTGGAAATCCTCCTTGGGGCATTACCGCACTTCATATTTCTGTGAATAAAGGTGTCGTGGTACTGCTGAGGGTTGCTGAGAATTTGGTTCAGAATGTGAGACTTGGACAAGCTGCTTTTTCCCAGCCTCACAAAAGAGATTACAGGAAGGTCAGCGAGAACAATGCTCTCCTCCACAAACCCTTTTGGGTCCTTCAAAGAGTGCGGCTTGTACTTTTTCACAATATCCCTCATGGCCCATAGCATTAATGTGCACTCCTGTGCATCACATTTGGGAAGCAGCAAGGGAACAGAGAACTGGCACATGGACATTTTAAAAACGATCTCCTGCTGAAGAAAGCCATCTGAGCAGAGGAATATAGCAGTTATGAGGTCCAGTGGGTTGACTATGTTTCTCTGGTCCTGTGGCTTGCGTGCGATGTCCAGTATCTTGTCTAGGTCTTGGGAAGCGGTGTCCTGTTTGGAGGAGCACTTCACACTCCTCGCGGACAAATTCACCATCATCAGCTTCCTCAGGAAACACCACGGCAGAGATTTCACAGACGTGATGTTTTCATCAGTTAAAGTCTCTCCATCAATCTCCAGCACCTTGCTCAGAGTCAGCTTGTTCTTCAGGTGGTGTTCCAGTCCCAACTCACTCAGCAGCTCATCTAGACTGGATCCTGTCATTGGGGATGGAAGCTGCATTACTCCATGTATGTACAATGAAATAAAAATCTATTTAAAGTCACAATCCACAAAAGCCACATTACATTGGTAAAACAAATGTTGTAAAAATATAAATCACAAAAAAGGGTTACCTCATAGCACCATAATTAATTGGACAGTGACACATTTTTTGATATTTTCATCGATATTGGATGAATCATTTAGAAATTATAGAACCTTTTGTGGAACTGCACATCGCAGAGATGAAATGGGACATAGGCTCTGAGATGTTGTGAGCTCTCTCACCATGTCTAATGTTACCCTTCAGAGATGCACTTTGCTCAACCCAGCCACTCTCCTTCCTACCCTGGAAGACGGAGAACCCCATGATTGCGTCGCTGTTGTCGACCTAGTCAATAAACCACGTTCTGACCTCATGGACGTTCCCTTGTCAAACCCTGATCTTGAGTTTTTTGTAGATGGTTCAGCCCAGCGATCAGACACTGGTCAACCAATTGTTGCCTATGCGGTTACAACTACTGATACGGTGCTAGAATCAGCCAGGCTCCCCAGCCATCTCTCAGAGCAAGCCGCCGAGTTATTTGCCCTGACAAGAGCATGTATTTTGGCTAAGGGTAAGTCTGCTACCATTCATACAGACAGTTCCTACGCATTTAATGTGGTCCATGATTTTGCAATGTTGTGGAAAAATTGTGGATTTCTCACATCCACTGGTAAACCAATTGCACATAATGCTTTGATTAACAACCTGCTAGAGGCAATATTATTGCCTTCCAAACTAGCAGTGTGCAAATGCCAAGCTCATACTAAAAGCTCTGATCCTGTGTCCATAGGGAATGCGACTGCTGATCTCGCTGCCAAAGCAGCGGCTGTCTCCCCTTCCTCTCCTGCTTTGTCTATGCTGTCTCTCTCATCTGCAGATTCCCATGTAACTCCTCCTCTGTCTCTCAAAGACATTGCTGATCTGCAAGAGACTGCTCCCCCTTCTGAGAAGAGAAGATGGAAGAGAAACTGTTTATTTCATACTCAACACAACCTGTGGTTAGGGCCTAATGACAAACCAGTGTTACCTCGTTCATGTTTTCATTATGCTTTCAAACTAGCACATGGACCAGATCATATCTCAAAAACGGGGGTGGTAGATGATGTCAATAGGTATTGGTATGCACCAGGGTTCACTGTGTTTGCAGAGCAGAGCTGTGCCAAATGCATCATCTGTATGCAGAACAACATTGGTAAGGGGATAAAAATGAAAATGTCAGCACATCCTAGACCAGAGTCTCCTTGGGAACATGTTATGATGGATTTCATTGAGCTTACACCATGTGAGGGTTACAAGTATTGCCTTGTGTTAACTGATGTGTTTTCAAAATGGACAGAGGTGTTTCCTTGCAAGCATGCCTCAGCATTCGCTGTAGCAAAGAGCCTACTGCGAGACATAATCCCCAGGTGGGGGTTGCCTACGAAGCTCTCTTCAGATAGAGGGAGCTATTTTGTCAATAATGTGATTCAAGAGATTTGTAACAGTTTACAGATTGACCTCAGAACGCACTGCAGTTACAGCGTGGAACAGTGTCCGGTGGCGTGGACAGATCCTGCTTACCACACAGACGGCGATTAAGGTAGCTGAAAGGGAGTCGTGGATCCATGCGAGCCACTGCAGGTGTGTTCCAGGCCCAGGTCCAGGAGAAGAAAGTGACCCACCAAGGGGTCCCAACGGCCAAGATGATCAACCAGCTGCCTCTACAACTAGAGCGAAAGCTCACAATCTGGTCTCCTCAGATGAGGAGTCAGGGGAGGAGTGATCTGTACTACATTGCCAAGATTGTTGTTATCATAACAACTTTGAGCACAGCACCCACTGCCTCACATACACATGCACCACACACTCTGGAGCTGAACCCGAACTCAAGTCATTCATTTCCAGAAGATAAGACATTGGGATTGCGACCGAAAAGACAGAACAATTTGTCAACCACAATAGTGTATAATTTGTAATAATTGTAAAATGTCTTACAAGGTGTTTAAACAATGTTACTGATTTGCCTATTACTGCGTTGATGCTGAATGACAAAGTTGAATCAGATAACCAGTCAGTTAATTATCTTGATGAAATTTGTGCCATTCGTGATGAAGACTTAAAATGTTTTGAGACATGAGCTGGTACATGTTTCCAGATTTGAATGTATGGATTTTTCCTCTCAGAAGAGGTTTTTTTTCACCTTCAGAAAATACCTGGAAAAGATTGTTAGATTAGTAAATCATGCCATCTTTTACCTAGCTTCCGTCAAATTGAGGCTAGGAGGTTTGGTGTTCATGGTTTTACATGTGGAGTAGAATTTATCCCAAAATTTTTAAATAGTAATTCAAACATCTAATTAGATGTAGTTTTTTAAATCTGACTCCACCTAGTGGAGCAAGGAAAAAGGGATAACTTCTTTTCCATGTGTTTAGATTAGGGTTTTTATGCAGGAACAAATAATTTTTTTCTCATTATGTTTGGTTAGGCAGGGGACTAGGCCCCCCGAACCTAGCCAAAAACAGACAGCGGCGGAATTGCAAAGTTCCGAGGGCACGTTAAAGACGTGATATAGTGCTGGGGAGAAGACTGAAGGCCCCCGTGTCTGATGAAGTATGAATGGACATACTGCCGTGGTACCGTCTAGTCAGTGTAGCTGTTGCATGTAAGTGTGCAGGCAGTACGTGGTACGTGGATGACAGTCCACACCTAGCAGAGGGGCGTAAGAGACGACCTCTGTGAACAGGCAAGGCTGGTGAAAACGGTCAAAGTTTCTATACCCATAGCAAAGTGGGATAGGGATCAGACCGTCGGTTTCTAAACGGGTGGTTAACAGCTACTACGGGGTCCTGATTAGATGCAGGACTGGAGATCGCTATCGACTGGGTCACCGGCCGGTCGGATCGCAGAGGGTAATAAGACCATGAGAGATGGCCGCCACATCCGGCTCAATGTACAGTCAAGCCACTATAAGCTGAAACCGAATGAGTTAGTAAGCGAGTAGTGCTTTCTGTGATCAGTGTTTTTGAAAAGAAAGCATTGGGAAGCAGAAAAGGCTGAAATGTCCTTTCACTCAGAGGAATCTGGGGAAAGGAATTCAGCGGAAAGGGATCTAGCCTGGAGCTGCGCCCCAGAGAGAGGGAGGCTTGAAGGATCTAAGTGTTTATATCTAAATTTCTTTTAAATTACATTTTGTTATGTGGATGTCGAATCCACAAAACCGGGGGATTGTGAATGAAATTTAATTACCACTGTCCCCTGCTTGGTGAAACCCTTTGATGTAGAGTTCCTGAGTTAAAATTAGTTAGACAACTGTTTCTCTTGTCTGAAGGAACTGGCTATAAACTGCGAAGAGTACCGAAGCAGATGTTGGTTTATAACCCTAATAACCCTAGGAATAATAATCTGGCTAGGCTCTCATCAGAATTCTTCCTGTGCCCTCCATTGTAAGAATTCCTTTGATGTTTTAATTTGGTGGACAGTTTCAAAACCCCCAAAACTGTATTTAACCAATGAGAATGATTTCCTGTGATGTCATAGTTTTGTCTATTTAATGAATTACTCAACAGAAATTGGGGTTCTGTCTGATCAGCTACTTTGACCGGATAGCACCCTTCTGCAGAAGTTTTCTTAAATGAATAAACGAACAATCCTTTGTTAACGGCTTAACCTAACCTCGTGGTTGATCACTCTTATTTCTTAAAATCTAAATTTAGCAAACTTAGATTCGGAAATTCCTTAACAGCACTCACAAGACTAAACTTGCTAATTTCAGGTTTGAGAGGGCAGGCATATAATGGGACAGCTAACATGACAGGGAAGAATTTAGGGGCACAGGCACTTCTGAAGAAACATCAGCCCTTAGCTCTGTACCTCCATTGTGGTGCAGACTGTATTAATCTGGTTACTCATGCAGCCTGTACATCTTCTACTCTAATTCATGATTCCTTACAGTGGGTGCATGAGCTGGGAAATCTGTCCAACCAGTCAGGGAAATTTAAGGCAGTTTTCGAGGGCATAGCAACATCAGAAAGTGTACCTCACAAAGTGCTTAGGCCTTTATGCCCAACAAGGTGGACAGTAAGGCACCAGGCCCTTAGATCAGTCATTGACCAGTATGAGCCTGAGCTGGCTAGTCTAGAAGAGATGGGCTCAGGTTCAACAAACACAGCAGCAAAGGCAAATGGTTTGTTGGAAAGGTTTAGAAAGGGAAAAACTGCTAGGCCTTCTCCTTGCATCAGAGGTAATGGGTGAACTGGAATGTCTCAATAAGTCTTTCTAACAGTGGACACAAACAGTCGGGGGGATGCAGGCAGCTGTGGAATGTGTAAGAAGCACACTCCAACAGAAAAGGGATGATGAAGCCTTCCAAAATGGGTCTGAAAAGGCTGTAGATGGGGATTGGGGGTGGCGGGGGGGGGGGGGGGGGGGGGGGGGGTGTAGCAGTAGCAGCAAAAAAAAAGTAAAGGGAGCAGCAAAAGTCCTATGTCCCCCCAAAAGTTGAAATGAAACCTATGCCCTTGGTTATGACCCTAGCTCGTAGGGCCACAACACAAAGGATTTCAAACACAAAAAGGCAATTTACAAAATGTTTTTATTAAAATATCAAAATAGAGAGACATAAAAAGGACAAAGACACAACAAACTGGTTTTTACAGACTAACAGACAGTGAAACACGACAGCCAGCGGTTTTGTACTAGACAGCGTTGGAACCACGGTAACCAACCTTCCCGAATTGAGAACAATTCCAAAGTCTCCACAAAACCCCGGTCAATTTGCCTCCAGTCTCCTCTGCCTCCGGATGTCCTCTGTTGTAACGAGTCTCCGTGCTTACACATACTTACTTAAAAATATCACACGAGCACATCAAAAGTACTCCTGTGGTAGGGGGGCGTAGTTTTAGGCGCTTCTGGCAAGAGAGAGAGAGAACTCGTGTGGTTTGTGGAGCCGGCACAGCTGTCGGAAATCATGCAATTGGTGACGAATGATTGTGTTATTGATTGTATCGATTAATCAATTGTTTTGATTGTTCGATAGTGAGCCTGAGAGCATAAAAAAGCCATCTGGGAGTTCTGCAGGAAGAAGGCGGAAGACTGTCTCGTTGTCTGTATGTCTTTCTGTGAGTAAGTGTGTAAACTCTTATGAGAAACGTGAAAATGACAAAAAAAACTCACACTTAAAAAGTCTTGGACTCTGTCTCTGCACACGAGCGGTGGTGCTCACTTCGCCACAACGCCATAAAACACAAATGGCTTTCCCAAGCGACAGAATACAACAGCAAAGTAGCCAAAAACTAACAAGCAGCTTACTACCGAAACGTTCCTTCTGGAAACACAAAGCGGCATTCAAAAGATGTGAATATGCTTAGAAAGCAGTCTAAACAGTCTTCCGAATGGGGAATCACACAGAAGCACAATCAGCAAACGTGTACCCCTACACCACGGCAACAGCCACGACAAAATTAAGCGTGGCATAATACCCAAAACAAACACCACAATGCTATTTTAAAATAAGCTCCAGCACAGCAGCAAAAGCTGGCAACGTGAATGAAGTTAACCAAATGTAAAATGAACCAACCTCGAGCTACATGGGCCTCCAATACATGGGGCCATTCTGCCGAATCGGTGCCTTTTCTGTCCCCAGGACATTACATGCATAAATATGCGTGAAAAGCATCTGTATAATACATTATATTATCAAGCAAAGTGTCGTGCACTTTGTTCCAATTGCAATTTGAAGATACATCATGTAAAACCTTAATAAAAACTACCTAGAACACTGAAAAAATAGGATTGTAGCCCGTCCCCACTCTCTAACACTACACTTCACCATGAAATATAATGAGAATCCATCAGAAATCTTTTTGTATTATTGTGTGACTCTGTCCAATTTATACATGAATTTTCGATGAGAAAATACATTTTATAATACGTCAGTTGAAATACACATTTTAGTCATGTCCCCAGGTTTTCACTCAGTCCTGTTACCCTGACACATTCCCCCCTTTAAAAATTTGGGACATTCCACAAGACACATGATCAACAGGAATTGGCATCATTTGAGTCTCCTGAAGGCCATGGGAAGACCAAAAGTAAGTTCTCTCTCTATTTTCTGTTTTCGGGACCTCACCAAAATTAATTGTTTTGACGCACAAACTAACTACGGCAGATAATACATCGATAAGAGAACACAAGGGTGAAAAGAAGGTACGCGTTTGTTTTGATATTTAGTGTATTTTCTATGTTTTATTATCTTATAAACCAAAAAGTTTCGTTATTTTAACTCAGTGAAGAATCTTGGCGCACGATAAAGTTGACGTCATGAGTCATGCATTATGATAATCCGCTTTTGGATCTTTGTAGACCAATGTTACTAGTAAAATGGGGGGTTTACGACAAAGTGGATAACTGCATTGAGTAAAACCGGAATCCTCCCAAATCTGGAACACGGGAAGAAAAATACCTGTTCCAGGTTTTATTCAGTGCAGTTATCCAGTCCAGGTTGCCATACCAACCAGGGATAGCTCCTATGTTGTGAGAAAGTTGTGCTTCATCGGATTTGCTTTGTAGTTGTGTCAATGACCTTCAACATGCACTTATTGTACGTCGCTTTGGATAAAAGCGTCTGCCAAACATTACATTTACATTACAGGCATTTAGCAGACGCTCGTATCCAGAGCGACTTACACATCTTATGACATTTATCCATTCATACAGCTGGATATATACTGAAGCAATTCAGGTTAAGTTCCTTGCTCAAGGGTACAACGGCAGTATTCTACCTGGGAATTGAACCTGCAACCTTTCGGTTACAAGTCCAGTTCCTTAACCATTATACAACACTGTAATGTAAACAACTGTAATGTAACAAACTTCCCGAGCTCCATTTAATCCACCAACTACGTCATAACAAAACAAAAAAATCTAACTACGGCTTGTTGTATTTCTACACAGTAGCCTATCCGAAAATAGTTACACTATTTTTTTTACAACAGCCATACCACCATGCAATCTGCTCCTGCTGAATGACTGAAACTAATAATAATATAAATAATAATAATAAACTTTATTTATATAGCACCTTTCATATCATAAAATGCAGCTCAAAGTGCTTTACAAGAGAAACAATAGAAATAAATAACACAGGTATTAAAATAAGAATAGTAATAAAAATGTATAATGATAATAGTATAAATTAAATACATTTATAAAATAAAATAATAAAAATAAAATAATAATAGTAATAAAATAAATTGATAATGATATAAACAATACTAAAATATAAAAAGCATAAAACAAGTATACAAAATATAAAAATATATAAAATAATAACAATGGTGTTAAAATAAAAAGGTGGAATTGATTGAAAGCAAGGTCATAAAAATGGGGTTTGAGCTGTTTTTAAAAACTATCAACAGAGGTTGCTTGTCTTATTTGTAATGGAAGTTTGTTCCAAACCTTTGGTGCATAAGAACAGAAAGCTGCTTCACCATACCTTTTGTAATTCATTTTTGAGGCATTGAGCAAGCCAGCACTAGATGATCTAAGGGAACGGTTTGTAGCATACTTCGATAAGCAATCAGAGGCATGAAGGTGCTAAACCATTTAGGGCCTTATAAACAAGTAAATTCATTTTCAGATCAATCCTAAACGTTACAGGGAGCCAGTGTAATGAGGCTAGAACTGGTGTAACATGTTCTCTTTTCCTGGTTTTTGTAAAAATTCTGGCTGCTGCATTTTGTACAAGTTGCAGCCTATCAACAGTTTTTTTAGGTAATCCAGTAAAGAGTGCATTGCAATAATCTAGGCGAGAGAATACAAAGGCATGGGTCAACTTTTTGACATCATCCAGTGAGAGGTAGGAACTAACTCTTGCAATATTTCCTAACTGAAAAAAGCCAATCTTTGTAACATTGTTGACATGTGATTTAAAATCCAAAATCAAGACTAACACCCATGTTTTTTACTTCAGGCTTATTCTGTAGAGCCAGACTTCCAAATTTGCTTAATATCATTTCTCTCTGTGCATTTGTGCCAATTATAAAACTTTCTGTTTTATCTTCATTTAGTTTGAGGAAATCTTTACTCATCCAATGCCGGATAGGCAATTTATCAAGGGATTTAGGGCATCAGTATCATCTGGCGCTACAGATAAATATAACTGTCTTTAGGGCATCAGTATCATCTGGCGCTACAGATAAATATAACAGAGTGTCTTTAGAGCATCAGTATCATCTGGCGCTACAGATAAATATAACCGAGTGTCTTTAGGGCATCAGTATCATCTGGCGCTATAGATAAATATAACCGAGTGTCTTTAGGGCATCAGTATCATCTGGCGCTACAGATAAATATAACAGAGTGTTTTTAGGGGATCAGTATCATCTGGCGCATCAGTATCATCTGATGATTATTTTCTAAATAGTATAAACTTGAGTACACAGTTCAACAAGAAGACATACCATGAGGTCCTAGATAAGTATTAGTCCAGGTGGAGCCTGAAAAGGTGTGTTTTCAGGCCACGACGGAAAGCAGGCAGGGTTGGTATTGAGCGTAGGGGAATGGGAAGTTCGTTCCACCACTGGGGAGCTAGGGTGGAAAAGCTCCGCAGTCGGGAGGAGCGAGCGCCATTGACACGGAGGGGGGGAAGTGCGAGGCGCCCTGATAAATATAACCGAGTGTCTTTAGGGCATCAGTATCATCTGGCGCTACAGATAAATATAACTGAGTGTCTTTAGAGCATCAGTATCATCTGGCGCTACAGATAAATATAACCGAGTGTCTTTAGGGCATCAGTATCATCTGGCGCTACAGATAAATATAACCGAGTGTTTTTAGGGCATCAGTATCATCTGGTGCTACAGATAAATATAACCGAGTGTTTTTAGGGCATCAGTATCATCTGGCGCTACAGATAAATATAACCGAGTGTTTTTAGGGCATCAGTATCATCTGGCGCTACAGATAAATATAACTGACTGTCTTTAGAGCATCAGTATCATCTGGTGCTACAGATAAATATAACCGAGTGTTTTTAGGGCATCAGTATCATCTGCTGCTACAGATAAATATAACCGAGTGTTTTTAGGGCATCAGTATCATCTGGTGCTACAGATAAATATAACCGAGTGTTTTTAGGGCATCAGTATCATCTGGCGCTACAGATAAATATAACCGAGTGTCTTTAGGGCATCAGTATCATCTGGCGCTACAGATAAATATAACTGAGTGTCTTTAGTGCATCAGTATCATCTGGCGCTACAGATAAATATAACCGAGTGTTTTTAGGGCATCAGTATCATCTGGCGCTACAGATAAATATAACCGAGTGTCTTTAGGGCATCAGTATCATCTGGCGCTACAGATAAATATAACTGAGTGTCTTTAGTGCATCAGTATCATCTGGCGCTACAGATAAATATAACTGACTGTCTTTAGAGCATCAGTATCATCTGGTGCTACAGATAAATATAACCGAGTGTTTTTAGGGCATCAGTATCATCTGGTGCTACAGATAAATATAACCGAGTGTTTTTAGGGCATCAGTATCATCTGGCGCTACAGATAAATATAACCGAGTGTTTTTAGGGCATCAGTATCATCTGGCGCTACAGATAAATATAACTGACTGTCTTTAGAGCATCAGTATCATCTGGTGCTACAGATAAATATAACCGAGTGTTTTTAGGGCATCAGTATCATCTGCTGCTACAGATAAATATAACCGAGTGTTTTTAGGGCATCAGTATCATCTGGTGCTACAGATAAATATAACCGAGTGTTTTTAGGGCATCAGTATCATCTGGCGCTACAGATAAATATAACCGAGTGTCTTTAGGGCATCAGTATCATCTGGCGCTACAGATAAATATAACTGAGTGTCTTTAGTGCATCAGTATCATCTGGCGCTACAGATAAATATAACCGAGTGTTTTTAGGGCATCAGTATCATCTGGCGCTACAGATAAATATAACCGAGTGTCTTTAGGGCATCAGTATCATCTGGCGCTACAGATAAATATAACTGAGTGTCTTTAGTGCATCAGTATCATCTGGCGCTACAGATAAATATAACTGACTGTCTTTAGAGCATCAGTATCATCTGGTGCTACAGATAAATATAACCGAGTGTTTTTAGGGCATCAGTATCATCTGGTGCTACAGATAAATATAACCGAGTGTTTTTAGGGCATCAGTATCATCTGGTGCTACAGATAAATATAACCGAGTGTTTTTAGGGCATCAGTATCATCTGGCGCTACAGATAAATATAACCGAGTGTCTTTAGTGCATCAGTATCATCTGGCGCTACAGATAAATATAACCGAGTGTTTTTAGGGCATCAGTATCATCTGGCGCTACAGATAAATATAACCGAGTGTCTTTAGGGCATCAGTATCATCTGGCGCTACAGATAAATATAACTGAGTGTCTTTAGTGCATCAGTATCATCTGGCGCTACAGATCAATTTAACCGAGTGTTTTTAGGGCATCAGTATCATCTGGCGCTACAGATAAATATAACCGAGTGTTTTTAGGGCATCAGTATCATCTGGTGCTACAGATAAATATAACCGAGTGTCTTTAGGGCATCAGTATCATCTGGCGCTACATATAAATATAACCGAGTGTCCTTAGGGCATCAGTATCATCTGGTGCTACAGATAAATAACTGAGTGTCATCAGCATAACAATGAAAATTCACTCCATGATCACAATTTTTTTTTTCAAGTGGCAGCATATACAGACAAAACAGTAAAGGACCAAGAATAGAACCCTGAGGAACACCAGACAAAATGTCATGCTTTTCTGAAACATGGTCACAGAGACTAACAGAATATATTCTGCCAGTAAGGATGTCATGCTTGTCTGAAACATGGTCACTGAGACTAACATGATATCTTCTGCTAGTAAGGTAAGTATTAAACCAGTTCAGGGCTGTGCCTGAGAGACCAATCCAATTTTCAAAACGGTTTAGAAGTATCCCATGATCGACTGTATCAAAGGCAGCACTCAGATCAAGAAGTACAAGAATAGAAACATTTGTATTATCTGCGCTCACTCTAAGATCATTGATTACTTTTACAAGCGCTGTTTCAGTTCTGTGTTCCCTTCTAAAACAATCTTGTTGTCCTGTAAGAATGCATCCAACAGACTGCTTTTTCCAATATCTTACTCAGAAAAGGCAGGTTGGAAATAGGCCTAAAATTGCTCAAAACAGAAGAATCAAGATTGTGCTTCTTGAGTAAGGGCTTCACTAGAGCCGTTTTGAGTGCATCTGGAAAGAGTTTTGTAGAGAGCAATTTACAATATCCAGTACATCACCAATCAAACTATCGATGACATCCTTAAAGAAAGTAGTGGGAATTGCATCCAGGGAGTTCTCCTTCACAAATTTTACAAAAAGAATTTTGATTTTTAGAAGCTAAGTAGGTGTGGGCTTGGTTAGTTTTTGGATGGGAAACCTCCTGGGAAAACTAAGTTGCTGCTAGAAGTGGTGTTGGTGGGCCAGTAGGGGGCAGTCTTCCCTCTGGTCAAATAAACACCAATGCCCCAGTGCTGTAGGAAATACCTTTTTTTGGATGAGACATTAAACCGAGGACCTGACTCACTGTGGTCATTAAAGATACCATGACACTTATTACAAAAAGTAGGGGCTTCCCCGGTGTCCTGGCTAAACTTCCAACCCAGGCTCTTTCAATCTGCCACCTAATCATCCCCCAATTTAATTGGCAAAAAAAAAATCTGCTCCCTCTCCACCTCAGCTGATGAGTGGTGAGCATTCTGGCGCAAAATGGCTGCCGTTGCATCACCCAGGTGGGTGCTACACTTTGGTGCTGGTTGAGGCGAGTTTCCTCCTCATCATTGTAAAGCGCTTTGAGTGTCAAGAAAGGCACTATATAAATGGCAGGCATTATCATTATTATTTATAGCCAATTTAAAAACTTGATAGCAGTTTATAAGCTAAAAAAAGTCCCGCGTTAAGTCCACATGAAAGAAAATATTATATTAGAAATCACTAATGGTCTATTTTAATACAGTACTGTACCTTTAAATGTTTTACCGGCGGCACAGTGACTGGCGGCACCTAGCAACTAAAGCGGGAATTACACTGTCAGCTAGTTATCGAGAAGGTTTGATCGGTGGACTTCTGACAGTATCTTATCTTCATTAATATTTCCAGTATAATTGCTCGCTGAAACTGAAAAATGTCTCTGTGTTTTGTAGAGGCATTATCTCTTCATCAGCACTTCCAGCGTGTTTTTTGTTTGTTTGTATTTTCTTTTCTCTATGTGATATACTGTGATGTGTTTTTTTTCTCGCCGATACAGGGAGCAAGATGCATAGAGACAGACTAAACGGGAGTTATGGGACATTGTTTGATAGGCGGTTTGCTTGTTAATTATTCAAGTAAAAAAAACAGATTTTGTCATTCAACTTAAGAATAATAGATTTAAAAAGGGCAAGATGACCAGAGACTGACAAAATGAAGAACCTCCTTTTATATTATTATTTGTTACATGCACAAATTGCGCATTAATTCAAGAGATTCTCTCCTGTAACTTCGCAAAATGTAAAAATTTCCCCAGTGGAGTACACAATCAGAATTTGTAGTGAATAAAATGGATGGTTTTGCACTTAATTTAGATTTCATGAGTATATATCTTTCTTGTACGGCCCTCCATCCAATGCAGGCTCCCTTAATTGGCCCTCAGTCACCAAAACTTTGAGAACCCCTGATCTAAAGGCTTTAAATGCGCATTCACATACGCACACATTTTGATCACTCACTTGTGTGTATGCATGTTGAGCTGGTCTTGCTGCGGCTGCCATTTGGAAAGACTGCAGTGATGTGGAAATGATATTCCATCCCAGGTTTCAGATCAGAAAGGACAGCAGTGGTGGTGTTGGGTGCACATATATGTGATCTGGATTTGCCTCCTTCACAGTCATAGGTGATGTGGATCGCATAAGAAACTCCCTCCATGCTGACCGGTCTTTCCCAGCACAGTGTCACTGACCTGGTCTTCACATCAGTTACTTTCATCCTCTCAGGGGCAGATGGCTCTATTTGAGAGAACAGAGAGGGAATTTATCATTGCTTTTAGCCTGACAACATTCCATTTAGAAAGAAACCTAAAAAAGTACAGGATGTTTATGTAAGGTTTTATACATTTACATGCAATTCTACAGTATAAAAAATAAGACAACACATATACACACACTTGTGCACTAAGGGGTCGATTTATTAAAGGTTTGCATGTACAAGAACACGTGTAAAACTTACCACCCGCAAAAAATCATCCGAGGTGAGCAACTAACGTGGTGTAAAGAGGATTGCGGGTGCTAAAATTGAAAGATACTTAGATTTCTACTTTTTGCGGGTTTGCCTGAATGAATATGCAAAATTGGGCATCCCTACGTTATTTCACGAAAGAGTGGGAGGTGGTCATGCAAATAGATTACTTTAGCACGTGTAAAGTGATCTGCTAAGTCTGAAACGAAGTTTGGGAAAGGTATTTGCGGGTCCATTTTAGTACAAATGGAAAACATGTATTAAAAGCACGGAATCGATTAGATGACGGCTGTCATTGTAGCAAGACACGTACGGGTGTTTGGAATATCTATAACTGAACATTCTGAATGATTGTGGAAAAATGGGGGCTAATTAACTGGCCCATTCTAATGCTCAAAATACACAAGAGAATTTATGGAAAGCCTACATTGGCTAAATCATGAACAGTAATAATATTTTTTTAAATCATGAAGCACATTGTGTTACAGAATACAAAAGTAACTAGTACTTGAATCAAACAAGTAATACGACGTCTATTTGTAATGGATTTTAGTGGCGGAAAATCAAACGCGAAGGTAGGGGATCAGAGCAAGTCACTCACACAGTGAGGACCAATAAAGGGAATAACAAAACAATAAATGCAAAGAAAGAAAAGACAGGAAACTACTTCCTTGTGGCTAAACAGTCAAACGAAAATCAACCCACTAAAATAGGGCGAACTCGAATAACGAGTGAAACACAAACTAAATCTCCCGAGCTCAATACTGGAGGCAAAACGGGATACTTAGTAAAGAAAAGAACACCTTCGGCACAGGAGTTCGGGCGGCCGAAAAGATGTGTAAAACCAAAATGAAACAAAGAAAAACTGCCTCAGAGAGAACAGCAAAGAATAAAATAAATAGCACAGAATGCTAACAGGAGGAATAATACCTATACCTGAAATAAAAGCTAATAGCAAGTCCCCCGTGAACATAAACAGCGTTTAATATCACGAGGTCACTAGTACCTGGCTATACCTGGCTCAATGCAATGTCGAATGACAAAGAAGCACTGGGGAAGCGGAAGTGAGGAACTTAAATACCCCGCAGGTAGAGGCACAGGTGAAAACAATGATGAGGGAAAGCAAACCCCGGAACAAAACATGGAATCAAAGCTTTATAAAAAATAAAACCCATGATCAAATGGAAATGTGACACTTATGGTGCGAGTAGGCTTAGTGCTAGTAAGCATAGTTATGATCATTTCAGTCCTGACAAACATCTGTAACTCCTGGCAGAAACTAAGAGACATCCAGTGAAACAGTTTGTAATAAACCAGTGTAACAGAAGCCTATACCCTACACTAAAAAATACCATAAAAATGGCAACATTATACTGCCAGTCTTGTCACCGTTTTCTTACAGTAGATCCATTCCAAACAAGCAAAATTTCTCATTTAAATATTGCTGTTTGCAGCTGGAGTAATTTACATAATGACTCTTAGTTGATCACCCGCAAAGTGTAAAATGAACATTTATTTGGGATGTTAGTAAATCGACCCCTTAAACTGTGGGCAACGCTACTGCAATTTATGGACCTGCTGGGATACCAGCAACAGTCGGCAGTGGCATGGTCAGGATTTGATCCCAGACCATGGAGCCTGTTCATACACTAGAATGGTGCCATAACAGTTTATTTGACACGCCAACATTTTAATTCCATATTTTAACATGTTAGGCTGCATTTTAACACATCTTCCAGCAGCAGCCTGGGTTTTCCCAGGAGGTCTCCCATCCAAGTATGCAAACACACAGATTTCAAAACACGCAGCCAGGGGTCTCTTCATGGGGTCTTCACCTTTACTGATGGTCTCATCTTTAGACACACTTGTGCTCTCCTTTGAGTCATCAGTTTCCTTCAATGAAAAAAACACCACAGGCAGTTTACTCATAATTCTTGGTGCTCAATTATTAATACGAATGCTAGTTTATACGTCAGGAGTTGGCTTTTTATTATTGGACTTTCAACAGCATTGATGTGAATTTCAGTGTTTTCACAATTTATGATCAAGTATGTGCGTCCCAACATTTAATAAATGAGGCCCCTAATAATAAATTATTAAAACATTTCTAGAGAAACTGTCACTTTCATTAGCCTCATCCTGAAGATGCACCACAGCACCTTTGATTACCTGAAACACAGCCATAACAGTATCTTTAGCCAGTGCTACTGAGTTGGGTAATGTAGCTGGGACATGTCAGTCATCCAAGCAGACCAATCACATGCTCATGAGGCGGAGTTCTGGGTGTGAGTGTAGGAATATGACTCTAGAGCAGAGATCCCAAAGATCTTTGAGGACTGCAGTGTTTGCTGACTTTTGGTGTGTTTCAGCACTTGCGTATGAAATTTAAGTCACCGTTTGCACAAAAACATCACAATCCTTGTTTCAAATGAGACCCATTGCAGCACTCAGGGCTGTAATTAAACCTGTAGACACTGTGGCCACCCAGGACTGGAGTTCAACCTGCATACACTGTGGCCCTCCAAAACAGAAGTTTAAACCAGCAGATACTGCAGCCCTCCAAGACTGGAGTTTGGTCCCTGCTCTGGGGTTTGTGTAAGTGCTCTCACCTCCTCTTCCTGTGCAGCACTCACAGTGTTTTTGCTGTCCTTACTCAAAGTCTGATCTGTATCCGCTGAACAACTCTTTGCATCTGACTTAGCTGGGTCTGCAGAGGAGGGTGGGGACTGGGCCAGGTATGAGGATCTGTTCTGTTCTGGTTCTCCTTCTGGGCCCAGACTGGATTTGTTGTCTGTGGTCTCCTCCTGATACTCAGAATCTTCAGCAGAAATGTTAAAAGACAGACTACAGTCACATTTCCTGGTATAAGAGGTCCCAAGGAATGGGATTCTACCCCTTTTCACCCATCCATAGGCGGCCTTTGCCATTTGGGGGCCTGTTTCAAAAACCAATTAGTGTCCACCCCGCCCCCTCCCCCCAAACGATTACCCGCCAAACCATCTTTTAAATAACACAACAAACAATGGCGTGCTACTGAAATGAGCTTCCTCACTTTAATATTCTCAAATAAATTTATGCAAAATTTCTTTTTCAATTCATGATTGAGGTGAGGCCCGTTTCAAGTGAAACAAATGAAGCATAGCAGAGGCTGCCTATGCAGCCATCACAAGTCAAATATTGATCAACACTGAAATTATTAGTATGTCATTTTAAAACCAGTTCATTTATACCTGGGGCAGGTGTATCAGAGATGATGTGCTCAGCAGGTGTTGCGTCTCTCTGCTGGTTCACTGATTCCAAACAACTTGTCTGTGGTTCATCCTTTTCTTTCTGTTCTTTCATAGTTTCCTGTAAATCAGACTTTAATTTACCTCCCTTTCACCCTTTTATACACAATTTAGGAAATCTCACTTCATTGAAAAGTGAGAGTATATGTTGCACGCAAAACATTTAAGATTGCACACAGGAATCCTTTAAGCAGAATTAATAGTTCTGCTCAGTAACAACTTCATATGAAGTAAGCAACAGGGAAATTACTGAATGCATGAACTAATCAAGTGGTGGAAATCTTGTTTCATTGATGAATGCGATTGTGTAAATGATGCTGTCCAGAAACAAAGACCAGTTGAGTATCCAGCATGTACCTTTTTCTCAATTTCTGGAGGGCCAGTGTCAGGGGTGGAGCCATAGCTCTTGGAGTGGGTGTGGTTATCAGAGTGGGCTTGGTTGTCAGAGTGGGTGTGGTTATCAGTGTGGGCTTGGTTGTCATTGCGTTTGCTTGACAGAGTGGGCGTGGATATCAGAGTGGGCGTGGTTATCATAGTGGGCTTGGTTTTCAGAGTGGGCGTGGATATCAGAGTGGGCGTGGTTATCAGAGCGGCCGTGGTTATCAGAGCGGCCGTGGTTATAAGAGCGGGTGTGGATATCAGAGTGGGCGTGGTTATCAGAGTGGGCGTGGTTATCAGAGCGGCCGTGGATATCAGAGCGGGCGTGGTTATCAGAGCGGGCGTGGTTATCAGAGCGGCCGTGGTTATCAGAGCGGCCGTGGTTATCAGAGCGGCCGTGGTTATCAGAGCGGGTGTGGATATCAGAGCGGGCTGGTTATCAGACCGGGCTTGGTTATCAGAGTGGGCTTGGTTATCAGAGTGGGCTTGGTTGTCAGAGTGGGCTTGGTTGTCAGAGTGCGCTTGGTTGTCAGAGTGCGCGTGGTTGTCAGAGCGGGCTTGGTTGTCAGAGTGGGCTTGGTTGTCAGAGTGGGCTTGGTTGTCAGAGTGGGCTTGGTTGTCAGAGTGCGCTTGGTTGTCAGAGTGCGCGTGGTTGTCAGAGAGGGCTTGGTTATCAGAGTGGGCTTGGTTGTCAGAGTGCGCGTGGTTGTCAGAGTGGGCGTGGTTGTCAGAGTGGGCTTGGTTGTCAGAGTGGGCTTGGTTGTCAGAGCGGGCTTGGTTGTCAGAGCGGGCTTGGTTGTCAGAGTGGGCTTGGTTGTCAGAGTGCGCGTGGTTGTCAGAGTGGGCTTGCTTGTCAGAGTGCGCGTGGTTGTCAGAGTGGGCTTGGTTGTCAGAGTGCGCTTGGTTGTCAGAGTGGGCGTGGTTATCAGAGTGGGCTTGGTTGTCAGAGTGGGCTTGGTTGTCAGAGTGGGCTTGGTTGTCAGAGTGGGCTTGGTTGTCAGAGTGGGCTTGGTTGTCAGAGTGGGCGTGGTTATCAGAGTGGGCTTGGTTGTCAGAGTGGGCTTGGTTGTCAGAGTGGGCGTGGTTGTCAGAGTGGGCTTGGTTGTCAGAGTGGGCTTGGTTATCAGAGTGGGCTTGGTTGTCAGAGCGGGCTTGGTTGTCAGAGTGGGCTTGGTTGTCAGAGTGGGATTGGTTGTCAGAGTGGGATTGGTTGTCAGAGTGGGCTTGGTTGTCAGAGTGCGCTTGGTTGTCAGAGTGGGCTTGGTTGTCAGAGTGGGCTTGGTTGTCAGAGTGGGCTTGGTTATAAGAGTGGGCTTGGTTGTCAGAGTGGGCTTGGTTATCAGAGTGGGCTTGGTTGTCAGAGTGGGCGTGGTTATCAGAGTGGGCTTGGTTGTCAGAGTGGGCTTGGTTGTCAGAGTGGGCGTGGTTGTCAGAGTGCGCTTGGTTGTCAGAGTGGGCTTGGTTGTCAGAGCGGGCTTGGTTGTCAGAGTGGGCTTGGTTGTCAGAGTGGGATTGGTTGTCAGAGTGGGATTGGTTGTCAGAGTGGGCTTGGTTGTCAGAGTGCGCTTGGTTGTCAGAGTGGGCTTGGTTGTCAGAGTGGGCTTGGTTGTCAGAGCGGGCTTGGTTGTCAGAGCGGGCTTGGTTGTCAGAGCGGGCTTGGTTGTCAGAGTGGGCTTGGTTGTCAGAGTGGGCTTGGTTGTCAGAGTGGGCTTGGTTGTCAGAGTGGGCTTGGTTGTCAGAGTGCGCTTGGTTGTCAGAGTGCGCGTGGTTGTCAGAGAGGGCTTGGTTATCAGAGTGGGCTTGGTTGTCAGAGCGGGCTTGGTTGTCAGAGTGGGCTTGGTTGTCAGAGCGGGCTTGGTTGTCAGAGTGGGCTTGGTTGTCAGAGTGGGTTAGGTTGTCAGAGCGGGCTTGGTTGTCAGAGCGGGCTTGGTTGTCAGAGTGGGCTTGGTTGTCAGAGTGGGCTTGGTTGTAAGAGTGCGCTTGTTTGTCAGAGTGGGCTTGGTTGTCAGAGTGCGCGTGGTTGTCAGAGTGGGCGTGGTTGTCAGAGTGGGCTTGGTTGTCAGAGTGGGCTTGGTTGTCAGAGTGCGCTTGGTTGTCAGAGTGGGCTTGGTTATCAGAGTGGGCTTGGTTGTCAGAGTGGGCTTGGTTATCAGAGTGGGCTTGGTTGTCAGAGTGGGCGTGGTTATCAGAGTGGGCTTGGTTGTCAGAGTGGGCTTGGTTGTCAGAGTGCGCGTGGTTGTCAGAGTGGGCGTGGTTGTCAGAGTGGGCGTGGTTGTCAGAGTGCGCTTGGTTGTCAGAGTGGGCTTGGTTGTCAGAGTGGGCTTGGTTGTCAGAGTGCGCGTGGTTGTCAGAGTCGGCTTGGTTGTCAGAGTGGCCTTGGTTGTCAGAGTGCGCTTGGTTGTCAGAGTGGGCTTGGTTGCCAGAGTGGGCTTGGTTATCAGAGTGGGCTTGGTTGTCAGAGTGCGCGTGGTTGTCAGAGTGGGCTTGGTTGTCAGAGTGGGCTTGGTTGTCAGAGTGGGCTTGGTTGTCAGAGTGCCCTTGGTTGTCAGAGTGGGCTTGGTTGTCAGAGTGCGCTTGGTTGTCAGAGTGGGCTTGGTTGTCAGAGTGGGCTTGGTTGTCAGAGTGGGCTTGGTTGTCAGAGTGCGCGTGGTTGTCAGAGTGGGCTTGGTTGTCAGAGTGGGCTTGGTTGTCAGAGTGGGCTTGGTTGTCAGAGTGCCCTTGGTTGTCAGAGTGGGCTTGGTTGTCAGAGTGCGCTTGGTTGTCAGAGTGGGCTTGGTTGTCAGAGTGGGCTTGGTTGTCAGAGTGGGCTTGTTTGTCAGAGTGCGCGTGGTTGTCAGAGTGGGCTTGGTTGCCAGAGTGGGCTTGGTTATCAGAGTGGGCTTGGTAGTCAGAGTGGGCTTGGTTGACAGAGTGGGCTTGGTTATCAGAGTGGGCTTGGTTGTCAGAGTGGGCTTGGTTGTCAGAGTGGGCTTGGTTGTCAGAGTGGGCGTGGTTATCAGAGTGGGCTTGGTTGTCAGAGTGGGCTTGGTTGTCAGAGTGCGCGTGGTTGTCAGAGTGGGCGTGGTTGTCAGAGTGGGCGTGGTTGTCAGAGTGCGCTTGGTTGTCAGAGTGGGCTTGGTTGTCAGAGTGGGCTTGGTTGTCAGAGTGGGCTTGGTTGTCAGAGTGCGCGTGGTTGTCAGAGTGGGCTTGGTTGTCAGAGTGGCCTTGGTTGTCAGAGTGCGCTTGGTTGTCAGAGTGGGCTTGGTTGCCAGAGTGGGCTTGGTTATCAGAGTGGGCTTGGTTGTCAGAGTGCGCGTGGTTGTCAGAGTGGGCTTGGTTGTCAGAGTGGGCTTGGTTGTCAGAGTGGGCTTGGTTGTCAGAGTGCCCTAGGTTGTCAGAGTGGGCTTGGTTGTCAGAGTGCGCTTGGTTGTCAGAGTGGGCTTGGTTGTCAGAGTGGGCTTGGTTGTCAGAGTGGGCTTGGTTGTCAGAGTGCGCGTGGTTGTCAGAGTGGGCTTGGTTGTCAGAGTGGGCTTGGTTGTCAGAGTGGGCTTGGTTGTCAGAGTGCCCTTGGTTGTCAGAGTGGGCTTGGTTGTCAGAGTGCGCTTGGTTGTCAGAGTGGGCTTGGTTGTCAGAGTGGGCTTGGTTGTCAGAGTGGGCTTGGTTGTCAGAGTGCGCGTGGTTGTCAGAGTGGGCTAGGTTGCCAGAGTGGGCTTGGTTATCAGAGTGGGCTTGGTAGTCAGAGTGGGCTTGGTTGACAGAGTGGGCTTGGTTATCAGAGTGGGCTTGGTTGTCAGAGTGGGCTTGGTTGTCAGAGTGCGCGTGGTTGTCAGAGTGGGCTTGGTTGTCAGAGTGGGCTTGGTTATCAGAGTGGGCTTGGTTGTCAGAGTGGGCTTGGTTATCAGAGTGGGCTTGCTTGTCAGAGTGCGCGTGGTTGTCAGAGTGGGCTTGGTTGTCAGAGTGGGCTTGGTTATCAGAGTGGGCTTGGTTGTCAGAGTGGGCTTGGTTGTCAGAGTGCGCGTGGTTGTCAGAGTGCGCGTGGTTGTCAGAGTGGGCTTGGTTGTCAGAGTGGGCTTGGTTATCAGAGTGGGCTTGGTTGTCAGAGCGGGCTTGGTTGTCAGAGCGGGCTTGGTTGTCAGAGTGGGCTTGGTTGTCAGAGTGCGCTTGGTTGTCAGAGTGGGCTTGGTTGTCAGAGTGGGCTTGGTTGTCAGAGTGGGCTTGGTTGTCAGAGTGGGCTTGGTTGTCAGAGTGGGCTTGGTTGTCAGAGTGGGCTTGGTTATCAGAGTGTGCGTGGTTGTCAGAGTGGGCTTGGTTGTCAGAGTGCGCTTGGTTGTCAGAGTGGGCTTGGTTGTCAGAGCGGGCTTGGTTGTCAGAGTGGGCTTGGTTCTCAGAGCGGGCTTGGTTGTCAGAGTGGGCTTGGTTATCAGAGTGCGCGTGGTTGTCAGAGTGGGCTTGGTTGTCAGAGTGGGCTTGGTTGTCAGAGTGTGCTTGGTTGTCAGAGTGGGCTTGGTTGTCAGAGTGGGCTTGGTTGTCAGAGTGGGCTTGGTTGTCAGAGTGGGCTTGGTTGTCAGAGTGCGCGTGGTTGTCAGAGTGGGCTTGGTTGTCAGAGTGGGCTTGGTTATCAGAGTGGGCTTGGTTGTCAGAGTGGGCTTGGTTGTCAGAGTGCGCGTGGTTGTCAGAGTGGGCTTGGTTGTCAGAGTGGGCTTGGTTGTCAGAGTGCGCGTGGTTGTCAGAGTGGGCTTGGTTGTCAGAGTGGGCTTGGTTGTCAGAGTGGGCTTGGTTGTCAGAGTGCGCGTGGTTGTCAGAGTGGGCTTGGTTGTCAGAGTGGGCTTGGTTGTCAGAGTGGGCTTGGTTTTCAGAGCGGGCTTGGTTGTCAGAGTGCGCTTGGTTGTCAGAGTGGGCTTGGTTGTCAGAGTGGGCTTGGTTGTCAGAGCGGGCTTGGTTGTCAGAGTGGGCTTGGTTATCAGAGTGCGCGTGGTTGTCAGAGTGGGCGTGGTTGTCAGAGTGCGCTTGGTTGTCAGAGTGGGCTTGGTTGTCAGAGTGGGCTTGGTTGTCAGAGCAAGCTTGGTTGTCAGAGTGCGCTTGGTTGTCAGAGTGGGCTTGGTTGTCAGAGTGGGCTTGGTTGTCAGAGTGCGCGTGGTTGTCAGAGTCGGCTTGGTTGTCAGAGTGGCCTTGGTTGTCAGAGTGCGCTTGGTTGTCAGAGTGGGCTTGGTTGACAGAGTGGGCTTGGTTATCAGAGTGGGCTTGGTTGTCAGAGTGCGCGTGGTTGTCAGAGTGGGCTTGGTTGTCAGAGTGGGCTTGGTTGTCAGAGTGGGCTTGGTTGTCAGAGTGCCCTTGGTTGTCAGAGTGGGCTTGGTTGTCAGAGTGCGCTTGGTTGTCAGAGTGGGCTTGGTTGTCAGAGTGGGCTTGGTTGTCAGAGTGGGCTTGGTTGTCAGAGTGCGCGTGGTTGTCAGAGTGGGCTTGGTTGTCAGAGTGGGCTTGGTTGTCAGAGTGGGCTTGGTTGTCAGAGTGCCCTTGGTTGTCAGAGTGGGCTTGGTTGTCAGAGTGCGCTTGGTTGTCAGAGTGGGCTTGGTTGTCAGAGTGGGCTTGGTTGTCAGAGTGGGCTTGTTTGTCAGAGTGCGCGTGGTTGTCAGAGTGGGCTTGGTTGCCAGAGTGGGCTTGGTTATCAGAGTGGGCTTGGTAGTCAGAGTGGGCTTGGTTGACAGAGTGGGCTTGGTTATCAGAGTGGGCTTGGTTGTCAGAGTGGGCTTGGTTGTCAGAGTGCGCGTGGTTGTCAGAGTGGGCTTGGTTGTCAGAGTGGGCTTGGTTATCAGAGTGGGCTTGGTTGTCAGAGTGGGCTTGGTTATCAGAGTGGGCTTGCTTGTCAGAGTGCGCGTGGTTGTCAGAGTGGGCTTGGTTGTCAGAGTGGGCTTGGTTATCAGAGTGGGCTTGGTTGTCAGAGTGCGCGTGGTTGTCAGAGTGCGCGTGGTTGTCAGAGTGGGCTTGGTTGTCAGAGTGGGCTTGGTTATCAGAGTGGGCTTGGTTGTCAGAGCGGGCTTGGTTGTCAGAGCGGGCTTGGTTGTCAGAGTGGGCTTGGTTGTCAGAGTGCGCTTGGTTGTCAGAGTGGGCTTGGTTGTCAGAGTGGGCTTGGTTGTCAGAGTGGGCTTGGTTGTCAGAGTGGGCTTGGTTGTCAGAGTGGGCTTGGTTGTCAGAGTGGGCTTGGTTATCAGAGTGCGCGTGGTTGTCAGAGTGGGCTTGGTTGTCAGAGTGCGCTTGGTTGTCAGAGTGGGCTTGGTTGTCAGAGTGGGCTTGGTTGTCAGAGCGGGCTTGGTTGTCAGAGTGGGCTTGGTTCTCAGAGCGGGCTTGGTTGTCAGAGTGGGCTTGGTTATCAGAGTGCGCGTGGTTGTCAGAGTGGGCTTGGTTGTCAGAGTGGGCTTGGTTGTCAGAGTGCGCTTGGTTGTCAGAGTGGGCTTGGTTGTCAGAGTGGGCTTGGTTGTCAGAGTGGGCTTGGTTGTCAGAGTGGGCTTGGTTGTCAGAGTGCGCGTGGTTGTCAGAGTGGGCTTGGTTGTCAGAGTGGGCTTGGTTGTCAGAGTGGGCTTGGTTGTCAGAGTGCGCTTGGTTGTCAGAGTGGGCTTGGTTGTCAGAGTGCGCTTGGTTGTCAGAGTGGGCTTGGTTGTCAGAGTGGGCTTGGTTGTCAGAGTGGGCTTGGTTGTCAGAGTGCGCGTGGTTGTCAGAGTGGGCTTGGTTGTCAGAGTGGGCTTGGTTGTCAGAGTGGGCTTGGTTGTCAGAGTGCGCTTGGTTGTCAGAGTGGGCTTGGTTATCAGAGCGGGCTTGGTTGTCAGAGTGGGCTTGGTTGTCAGAGCGGGCTTGGTTGTCAGAGTGGGCTTGGTTGTCAGAGCGGGCTTGGTTGTCAGAGCGGGCTTGGTTGTCAGAGCGGGCTTGGTTGTCAGAGTGGGCTTGGTTGTCAGAGTGGGCTTGGTTGTAAGAGTGCGCTTGGTTGTCAGAGTGGGCTTGGTTGTCAGAGTGCGCGTGGTTGTCAGAGTGGGCGTGGTTGTCAGAGTGGGCTTGGTTGTCAGAGTGGGCTTGGTTGTCAGAGTGCGCTTGGTTGTCAGAGTGGGCTTGGTTATCAGAGTGGGCTTGGTTGTCAGAGTGGGCTTGGTTATCAGAGTGGGCTTGGTTGTCAGAGTGGGCGTGGTTATCAGAGTGGGCTTGGTTGTCAGAGTGGGCTTGGTTGTCAGAGTGCGCGTGGTTGTCAGAGTGGGCGTGGTTCTCAGAGTGGGCGTGGTTGTCAGAGTGCGCTTGGTTGTCAGAGTGGGCTTGGTTGTCAGAGTGGGCTTGGTTGTCAGAGTGGGCTTGGTTGTCAGAGTGGGCTTGGTTGTCAGAGTGCGCTTGGTTGTCAGAGTGGGCTTGGTTATCAGAGTGGGCTTGGTTGTCAGAGTGGGCTTGGTTATCAGAGTGGGCTTGGTTGTCAGAGTGGGCGTGGTTATCAGAGTGGGCTTGGTTGTCAGAGTGGGCTTGGTTGTCAGAGTGCGCGTGGTTGTCAGAGTGGGCGTGGTTGTCAGAGTGGGCGTGGTTGTCAGAGTGCGCTTGGTTGTCAGAGTGGGCTTGGTTGTCAGAGTGGGCTTGGTTGTCAGAGTGGGCTTGGTTGTCAGAGTGCGCGTGGTTGTCAGAGTGGGCTTGGTTGTCAGAGTGGCCTTGGTTGTCAGAGTGCGCTTGGTTGTCAGAGTGGGCTTGGTTGCCAGAGTGGGCTTGGTTATCAGAGTGGGCTTGGTTGTCAGAGTGCGCGTGGTTGTCAGAGTGGGCTTGGTTGTCAGAGTGGGCTTGGTTGTCAGAGTGGGCTTGGTTGTCAGAGTGCCCTAGGTTGTCAGAGTGGGCTTGGTTGTCAGAGTGCGCTTGGTTGTCAGAGTGGGCTTGGTTGTCAGAGTGGGCTTGGTTGTCAGAGTGGGCTTGGTTGTCAGAGTGCGCGTGGTTGTCAGAGTGGGCTTGGTTGTCAGAGTGCCCTTGGTTGTCAGAGTGGGCTTGGTTGTCAGAGTGCCCTTGGTTGTCAGAGTGGGCTTGGTTGTCAGAGTGCGCTTGGTTGTCAGAGTGGGCTTGGTTGTCAGAGTGGGCTTGGTTGTCAGAGTGGGCTTGGTTGTCAGAGTGCGCGTGGTTGTCAGAGTGGGCTTGGTTGCCAGAGTGGGCTTGGTTATCAGAGTGGGCTTGGTAGTCAGAGTGGGCTTGGTTGACAGAGTGGGCTTGGTTATCAGAGTGGGCTTGGTTGTCAGAGTGGGCTTGGTTGTCAGAGTGCGCGTGGTTGTCAGAGTGGGCTTGGTTGTCAGAGTGGGCTTGGTTATCAGAGTGGGCTTGGTTGTCAGAGTGGGCTTGGTTATCAGAGTGGGCTTGCTTGTCAGAGTGCGCGTGGTTGTCAGAGTGGGCTTGGTTGTCAGAGTGGGCTTGGTTATCAGAGTGGGCTTGGTTGTCAGAGTGGGCTTGGTTGTCAGAGTGCGCGTGGTTGTCAGAGTGCGCGTGGTTGTCAGAGTGGGCTTGGTTGTCAGAGTGGGCTTGGTTATCAGAGTGGGCTTGGTTGTCAGAGCGGGCTTGGTTGTCAGAGCGGGCTTGGTTGTCAGAGTGGGCTTGGTTGTCAGAGTACGCTTGGTTGTCAGAGTGGGCTTGGTTGTCAGAGTGGGCTTGGTTGTCAGAGTGGGCTTGGTTGTCAGAGTGGGCTTGGTTGTCAGAGTGGGCTTGGTTGTCAGAGTGGGCTTGGTTATCAGAGTGTGCGTGGTTGTCAGAGTGGGCTTGGTTGTCAGAGTGCGCTTGGTTGTCAGAGTGGGCTTGGTTGTCAGAGTGGGCTTGGTTGTCAGAGCGGGCTTGGTTGTCAGAGTGGGCTTGGTTCTCAGAGCGGGCTTGGTTGTCAGAGTGGGCTTGGTTATCAGAGTGCGCGTGGTTGTCAGAGTGGGCTTGGTTGTCAGAGTGGGCTTGGTTGTCAGAGTGTGCTTGGTTGTCAGAGTGGGCTTGGTTGTCAGAGTGGGCTTGGTTGTCAGAGTGGGCTTGGTTGTCAGAGTGGGCTTGGTTGTCAGAGTGGGCTTGGTTGTCAGAGTGGGCTTGGTTGTCAGAGTGGGCTTGGTTGTCAGAGTGGGCTTGGTTGTCAGAGTGGGCTTGGTTGTCAGAGTGCGCGTGGTTGTCAGAGTGGGCTTGGTTGTCAGAGTGGGCTTGGTTGTCAGAGTGCGCGTGGTTGTCAGAGTGGGCTTGGTTGTCAGAGTGGGCTTGGTTGTCAGAGTGGGCTTGGTTGTCAGAGTGCGCGTGGTTGTCAGAGTGGGCTTGGTTGTCAGAGTGGGCTTGGTTGTCAGAGTGGGCTTGGTTATCAGAGCGGGCTTGGTTGTCAGAGTGCGCTTGGTTGTCAGAGTGGGCTTGGTTGTCAGAGTGGGCTTGGTTGTCAGAGCGGGCTTGGTTGTCAGAGTGGGCTTGGTTATCAGAGTGCGCGTGGTTGTCAGAGTGGGCGTGGTTGTCAGAGTGCGCTTGGTTGTCAGAGTGGGCTTGGTTGTCAGAGTGGGCTTGGTTGTCAGAGCAAGCTTGGTTGTCAGAGTGCGCTTGGTTGTCAGAGTGGGCTTGGTTATCAGAGCGGGCTTGGTTATCAGAGCGGGCTTGGTTGTCAGAGTGCGCTTGGTTGTCAGAGTGGGCTTGGTTGTCAGAGTGGGCTTGGTTGTCAGAGTGGGCTTGGTTGTCAGAGCGGGCTTGGTTGTCAGAGCGGGCTTGGTTGTCAGAGCGGGCTTGGTTGTCAGAGTGGGCTTGGTTGTCAGAGTGGGCTTGGTTGTAAGAGTGCGCTTGGTTGTCAGAGTGGGCTTGGTTGTCAGAGTGCGCGTGGTTGTCAGAGTGGGCGTGGTTGTCAGAGTGGGCTTGGTTGTCAGAGTGGGCGTGGTTATCAGAGTGGGCTTGGTTGTCAGAGTGGGCTTGGTTGTCAGAGTGCGCGTGGTTGTCAGAGTGGGCGTGGTTCTCAGAGTGGGCGTGGTTGTCAGAGTGCGCTTGGTTGTCAGAGTGGGCTTGGTTGTCAGAGTGGGCTTGGTTGTCAGAGTGGGCTTGGTTGTCAGAGTGGGCTTGGTTGTCAGAGTGCGCTTGGTTGTCAGAGTGGGCTTGGTTATCAGAGTGGGCTTGGTTGTCAGAGTGGGCTTGGTTATCAGAGTGGGCTTGGTTGTCAGAGTGGGCGTGGTTATCAGAGTGGGCTTGGTTGTCAGAGTGGGCTTGGTTGTCAGAGTGCGCGTGGTTGTCAGAGTGGGCGTGGTTGTCAGAGTGGGCGTGGTTGTCAGAGTGCGCTTGGTTGTCAGAGTGGGCTTGGTTGTCAGAGTGGGCTTGGTTGTCAGAGTGGGCTTGGTTGTCAGAGTGCGCGTGGTTGTCAGAGTGGGCTTGGTTGTCAGAGTGGCCTTGGTTGTCAGAGTGCGCTTGGTTGTCAGAGTGGGCTTGGTTGCCAGAGTGGGCTTGGTTATCAGAGTGGGCTTGGTTGTCAGAGTGCGCGTGGTTGTCAGAGTGGGCTTGGTTGTCAGAGTGGGCTTGGTTGTCAGAGTGGGCTTGGTTGTCAGAGTGCCCTAGGTTGTCAGAGTGGGCTTGGTTGTCAGAGTGCGCTTGGTTGTCAGAGTGGGCTTGGTTATCAGAGCGGGCTTGGTTATCAGAGCGGGCTTGGTTGTCAGAGTGCGCTTGGTTGTCAGAGTGGGCTTGGTTGTCAGAGTGGGCTTGGTTGTCAGAGCGGGCTTGGTTGTCAGAGCGGGCTTGGTTGTCAGAGCGGGCTTGGTTGTCAGAGCGGGCTTGGTTGTCAGAGTGGGCTTGGTTGTCAGAGTGGGCTTGGTTGTAAGAGTGCGCTTGGTTGTCAGAGTGGGCTTGGTTGTCAGAGTGCGCGTGGTTGTCAGAGTGGGCGTGGTTGTCAGAGTGGGCTTGGTTGTCAGAGTGGGCTTGGTTGTCAGAGTGCGCTTGGTTGTCAGAGTGGGCTTGGTTATCAGAGTGGGCTTGGTTGTCAGAGTGGGCTTGGTTATCAGAGTGGGCTTGGTTGTCAGAGTGGGCGTGGTTATCAGAGTGGGCTTGGTTGTCAGAGTGGGCTTGGTTGTCAGAGTGCGCGTGGTTGTCAGAGTGGGCGTGGTTCTCAGAGTGGGCGTGGTTGTCAGAGTGCGCTTGGTTGTCAGAGTGGGCTTGGTTGTCAGAGTGGGCTTGGTTGTCAGAGTGGGCTTGGTTGTCAGAGTGGGCTTGGGTGTCAGAGTGCGCTTGGTTGTCAGAGTGGGCTTGGTTATCAGAGTGGGCTTGGTTGTCAGAGTGGGCTTGGTTATCAGAGTGGGCTTGGTTGTCAGAGTGGGCGTGGTTATCAGAGTGGGCTTGGTTGTCAGAGTGGGCTTGGTTGTCAGAGTGCGCGTGGTTGTCAGAGTGGGCGTGGTTGTCAGAGTGGGCGTGGTTGTCAGAGTGCGCTTGGTTGTCAGAGTGGGCTTGGTTGTCAGAGTGGGCTTGGTTGTCAGAGTGGGCTTGGTTGTCAGAGTGCGCGTGGTTGTCAGAGTGGGCTTGGTTGTCAGAGTGGCCTTGGTTGTCAGAGTGCGCTTGGTTGTCAGAGTGGGCTTGGTTGCCAGAGTGGGCTTGGTTATCAGAGTGGGCTTGGTTGTCAGAGTGCGCGTGGTTGTCAGAGTGGGCTTGGTTGTCAGAGTGGGCTTGGTTGTCAGAGTGGGCTTGGTTGTCAGAGTGCCCTAGGTTGTCAGAGTGGGCTTGGTTGTCAGAGTGCGCTTGGTTGTCAGAGTGGGCTTTGTTGTCAGAGTGGGCTTGGTTGTCAGAGTGGGCTTGGTTGTCAGAGTGCGCGTGGTTGTCAGACTGGGCTTGGTTGTCAGAGTGGGCTTGGTTGTCAGAGTGGGCTTGGTTGTCAGAGTGCCCTTGGTTGTCAGAGTGGGCTTGGTTGTCAGAGTGCGCTTGGTTGTCAGAGTGGGCTTGGTTGTCAGAGTGGGCTTGGTTGTCAGAGTGGGCTTGGTTGTCAGAGTGGGCTTGGTTGTCAGAGTGGGCTTGGTTGTCAGAGTGGGCTTGGTTATCAGAGTGCGCGTGGTTGTCAGAGTGGGCTTGGTTGTCAGAGTGCGCTTGGTTGTCAGAGTGGGCTTGGTTGTCAGAGTGGGCTTGGTTGTCAGAGCGGGCTTGGTTGTCAGAGTGGGCTTGGTTCTCAGAGCGGGCTTGGTTGTCAGAGTGGGCTTGGTTATCAGAGTGGGCTTGGTTGTCAGAGTGCGCGTGGTTGTCAGAGTGCGCGTGGTTGTCAGAGTGGGCTTGGTTGTCAGAGTGGGCTTGGTTATCAGAGTGGGCTTGGTTGTCAGAGCGGGCTTGGTTGTCAGAGCGGGCTTGGTTGTCAGAGTGGGCTTGGTTGTCAGAGTGCGCTTGGTTGTCAGAGTGGGCTTGGTTGTCAGAGTGGGCTTGGTTGTCAGAGTGGGCTTGGTTGTCAGAGTGGGCTTGGTTGTCAGAGTGGGCTTGGTTGTCAGAGTGGGCTTGGTTATCAGAGTGCGCGTGGTTGTCAGAGTGGGCTTGGTTGTCAGAGTGCGCTTGGTTGTCAGAGTGGGCTTGGTTGTCAGAGTGGGCTTGGTTGTCAGAGCGGGCTTGGTTGTCAGAGTGGGCTTGGTTCTCAGAGCGGGCTTGGTTGTCAGAGTGGGCTTGGTTATCAGAGTGCGCGTGGTTGTCAGAGTGGGCTTGGTTGTCAGAGTGGGCTTGGTTGTCAGAGTGCGCTTGGTTGTCAGAGTGGGCTTGGTTGTCAGAGTGGGCTTGGTTGTCAGAGTGGGCTTGGTTGTCAGAGTGGGCTTGGTTGTCAGAGTGCGCGTGGTTGTCAGAGTGGGCTTGGTTGTCAGAGTGGGCTTGGTTGTCAGAGTGGGCTTGGTTGTCAGAGTGCGCTTGGTTGTCAGAGTGGGCTTGGTTGTCAGAGTGCGCTTGGTTGTCAGAGTGGGCTTGGTTGTCAGAGTGGGCTTGGTTGTCAGAGTGGGCTTGGTTGTCAGAGTGCGCGTGGTTGTCAGAGTGGGCTTGGTTGTCAGAGTGGGCTTGGTTGTCAGAGTGGGCTTGGTTGTCAGAGTGCGCTTGGTTGTCAGAGTGGGCTTGGTTATCAGAGCGGGCTTGGTTGTCAGAGTGGGCTTGGTTGTCAGAGCGGGCTTGGTTGTCAGAGTGGGCTTGGTTGTCAGAGCGGGCTTGGTTGTCAGAGCGGGCTTGGTTGTCAGAGCGGGCTTGGTTGTCAGAGTGGGCTTGGTTGTCAGAGTGGGCTTGGTTGTAAGAGTGCGCTTGGTTGTCAGAGTGGGCTTGGTTGTCAGAGTGCGCGTGGTTGTCAGAGTGGGCGTGGTTGTCAGAGTGGGCTTGGTTGTCAGAGTGGGCTTGGTTGTCAGAGTGCGCTTGGTTGTCAGAGTGGGCTTGGTTATCAGAGTGGGCTTGGTTGTCAGAGTGGGCTTGGTTATCAGAGTGGGCTTGGTTGTCAGAGTGGGCGTGGTTATCAGAGTGGGCTTGGTTGTCAGAGTGGGCTTGGTTGTCAGAGTGCGCGTGGTTGTCAGAGTGGGCGTGGTTCTCAGAGTGGGCGTGGTTGTCAGAGTGCGCTTGGTTGTCAGAGTGGGCTTGGTTGTAAGAGTGCGCTTGGTTGTCAGAGTGGGCTTGGTTGTCAGAGTGGGCTTGGTTGTCAGAGTGCGCTTGGTTGTCAGAGTGGGCTTGGTTATCAGAGTGGGCTTGGTTGTCAGAGTGGGCTTGGTTATCAGAGTGGGCTTGGTTGTCAGAGGGGGCGTGGTTATCAGAGTGGGCTTGGTTGTCAGAGTGGGCTTGGTTGTCAGAGTGCGCGTGGTTGTCAGAGTGGGCGTGGTTGTCAGAGTGGGCTTGGTTGTCAGAGTGCGCTTGGTTGTCAGAGTGGGCTTGGTTGTCAGAGTGGGCTTGGTTGTCAGAGTGGGCTTGGTTGTCAGAGCGGGCTTGGTTGTCAGAGCGGGCTTGGTTGTCAGAGCGGGCTTGGTTGTCAGAGTGGGCTTGCTTGTCAGAGTGGGCTTGGTTGTAAGAGTGCGCTTGGTTGTCAGAGTGGGCTTGGTTGTCAGAGTGCGCGTGGTTGTCAGAGTGGGCGTGGTTGTCAGAGTGGGCTTGGTTGTCAGAGTGGGCTTGGTTGTCAGAGTGCGCTTGGTTGTCAGAGTGGGCTTGGTTATCAGAGTGGGCTTGGTTGTCAGAGTGGGCTTGGTTATCAGAGTGGGCTTGGTTGTCAGAGTGGGCGTGGTTATCAGAGTGGGCTTGGTTGTCAGAGTGGGCTTGGTTGTCAGAGTGCGCGTGGTTGTCAGAGTGGGCGTGGTTCTCAGAGTGGGCGTGGTTGTCAGAGTGCGCTTGGTTGTCAGAGTGGGCTTGGTTGTCAGAGTGGGCTTGGTTGTCAGAGTGGGCTTGGTTGTCAGAGTGGGCTTGGATGTCAGAGTGCGCTTGGTTGTCAGAGTGGGCTTGGTTATCAGAGTGGGCTTGGTTGTCAGAGTGGGCTTGGTTATCAGAGTGGGCTTGGTTGTCAGAGTGGGCGTGGTTATCAGAGTGGGCTTGGTTGTCAGAGTGGGCTTGGTTGTCAGAGTGCGCGTGGTTGTCAGAGTGGGCGTGGTTGTCAGAGTGGGCGTGGTTGTCAGAGTGCGCTTGGTTGTCAGAGTGGGCTTGGTTGTCAGAGTGGGCTTGGTTGTCAGAGTGGGCTTGGTTGTCAGAGTGCGCGTGGTTGTCAGAGTGGGCTTGGTTGTCAGAGTGGCCTTGGTTGTCAGAGTGCGCTTGGTTGTCAGAGTGGGCTTGGTTGCCAGAGTGGGCTTGGTTATCAGAGTGGGCTTGGTTGTCAGAGTGCGCGTGGTTGTCAGAGTGGGCTTGGTTGTCAGAGTGGGCTTGGTTGTCAGAGTGGGCTTGGTTGTCAGAGTGCCCTAGGTTGTCAGAGTGGGCTTGGTTGTCAGAGTGCGCTTGGTTGTCAGAGTGGGCTTTGTTGTCAGAGTGGGCTTGGTTGTCAGAGTGGGCTTGGTTGTCAGAGTGCGCGTGGTTGTCAGACTGGGCTTGGTTGTCAGAGTGGGCTTGGTTGTCAGAGTGGGCTTGGTTGTCAGAGTGCGCTTGGTTGTCAGAGTGGGCTTGGTTGTCAGAGTGCGCTTGGTTGTCAGAGTGGGCTTGGTTGTCAGAGTGGGCTTGGTTGTCAGAGTGGGCTTGGTTGTCAGAGTGCGCGTGGTTGTCAGAGTGGGCTTGGTTGCCAGAGTGGGCTTGGTTATCAGAGTGGGCTTGGTAGTCAGAGTGGGCTTGGTTGACAGAGTGGGCTTGGTTATCAGAGTGGGCTTGGTTGTCAGAGTGGGCTTGGTTGTCAGAGTGCGCGTGGTTGTCAGAGTGGGCTTGGTTGTCAGAGTGGGCTTGGTTATCAGAGTGGGCTTGGTTGTCAGAGTGGGCTTGGTTATCAGAGTGGGCTTGCTTGTCAGAGTGCGCGTGGTTGTCAGAGTGGGCTTGGTTGTCAGAGTGGGCTTGGTTATCAGAGTGGGCTTGGTTGTCAGAGTGGGCTTGGTTGTCAGAGTGCGCGTGGTTGTCAGAGTGCGCGTGGTTGTCAGAGTGGGCTTGGTTGTCAGAGTGGGCTTGGTTATCAGAGTGGGCTTGGTTGTCAGAGCGGGCTTGGTTGTCAGAGCGGGCTTGGTTGTCAGAGTGGGCTTGGTTGTCAGAGTGGGCTTGGTTGTCAGAGTGGGCTTGGTTGTCAGAGTGGGCTTGGTTGTCAGAGTGCGCGTGGTTGTCAGAGTGGGCTTGGTTGTCAGAGTGGGCTTGGTTGTCAGAGTGCGCGTGGTTGTCAGAGTGGGCTTGGTTGTCAGAGTGGGCTTGGTTGTCAGAGTGGGCTTGGTTGTCAGAGTGCGCGTGGTTGTCAGAGTGGGCGTGGTTGTCAGAGTGGGCGTGGTTGTCAGAGTGCGCTTGGTTGTCAGAGTGGGCTTGGTTGTCAGAGTGGGCTTGGTTGTCAGAGTGGGCTTGGTTGTCAGAGTGCGCGTGGTTGTCAGAGTGGGCTTGGTTGTCAGAGTGGCCTTGGTTGTCAGAGTGCGCTTGGTTGTCAGAGTGGGCTTGGTTGCCAGAGTGGGCTTGGTTATCAGAGTGGGCTTGGTTGTCAGAGTGCGCGTGGTTGTCAGAGTGGGCTTGGTTGTCAGAGTGGGCTTGGTTGTCAGAGTGGGCTTGGTTGTCAGAGTGCCCTAGGTTGTCAGAGTGGGCTTGGTTGTCAGAGTGCGCTTGGTTGTCAGAGTGGGCTTTGTTGTCAGAGTGGGCTTGGTTGTCAGAGTGGGCTTGGTTGTCAGAGTGCGCGTGGTTGTCAGACTGGGCTTGGTTGTCAGAGTGGGCTTGGTTGTCAGAGTGGGCTTGGTTGTCAGAGTGCCCTTGGTTGTCAGAGTGGGCTTGGTTGTCAGAGTGCGCTTGGTTGTCAGAGTGGGCTTGGTTGTCAGAGTGGGCTTGGTTGTCAGAGTGGGCTTGGTTGTCAGAGTGCGCGTGGTTGTCAGAGTGGGCTTGGTTGCCAGAGTGGGCTTGGTTATCAGAGTGGGCTTGGTAGTCAGAGTGGGCTTGGTTGACAGAGTGGGCTTGGTTATCAGAGTGGGCTTGGTTGTCAGAGTGGGCTTGGTTGTCAGAGTGCGCGTGGTTGTCAGAGTGGGCTTGGTTGTCAGAGTGGGCTTGGTTATCAGAGTGGGCTTGGTTGTCAGAGTGGGCTTGGTTATCAGAGTGGGCTTGCTTGTCAGAGTGCGCGTGGTTGTCAGAGTGGGCTTGGTTGTCAGAGTGGGCTTGGTTATCAGAGTGGGCTTGGTTGTCAGAGTGGGCTTGGTTGTCAGAGTGCGCGTGGTTGTCAGAGTGCGCGTGGTTGTCAGAGTGGGCTTGGTTGTCAGAGTGGGCTTGGTTATCAGAGTGGGCTTGGTTGTCAGAGCGGGCTTGGTTGTCAGAGCGGGCTTGGTTGTCAGAGTGGGCTTGGTTGTCAGAGTGGGCTTGGTTGTCAGAGTGGGCTTGGTTGTCAGAGTGGGCTTGGTTGTCAGAGTGCGCGTGGTTGTCAGAGTGGGCTTGGTTGTCAGAGTGGGCTTGGTTGTCAGAGTGCGCGTGGTTGTCAGAGTGGGCTTGGTTGTCAGAGTGGGCTTGGTTGTCAGAGTGGGCTTGGTTGTCAGAGTGCGCGTGGTTGTCAGAGTGGGCTTGGTTGTCAGAGTGGGCTTGGTTGTCAGAGTGGGCTTGGTTATCAGAGCGGGCTTGGTTGTCAGAGTGCGCTTGGTTGTCAGAGTGGGCTTGGTTGTCAGAGTGGGCTTGGTTGTCAGAGCGGGCTTGGTTGTCAGAGTGGGCTTGGTTATCAGAGTGCGCGTGGTTGTCAGAGTGGGCGTGGTTGTCAGAGTGCGCTTGGTTGTCAGAGTGGGCTTGGTTGTCAGAGTGGGCTTGGTTGTCAGAGCAAGCTTGGTTGTCAGAGTGCGCTTGGTTGTCAGAGTGGGCTTGGTTATCAGAGCGGGCTTGGTTATCAGAGCGGGCTTGGTTGTCAGAGTGCGCTTGGTTGTCAGAGTGGGCTTGGTTGTCAGAGTGGGCTTGGTTGTCAGAGTGGGCTTGATTATCAGAGTGCGCGTGGTTGTCAGAGTGGGCTTGGTTGTCAGAGTGCGCTTGGTTGTCAGAGTGGGCTTGGTTGTCAGAGTGGGCTTGGTTGTCAGAGTGGGCTTGGTTGTCAGAGCGGGCTTGGTTGTCAGAGTGGGCTTGGTTATCAGAGTGGGCTTGGTTGTCAGAGTGGGCTTGGTTGTCAGAGTGGGCTTGGTTGTCAGAGCGGGCTTGGTTGTCAGAGTGGGCTTGGTTATCAGAGTGGGCTTGGTTGTCAGAGCGGGCTTGGTTGTCAGAGTGGGCTTGGTTGTCACAGTGGGCTTGGTTGTCAGAGCGGGCTTGGTTGTCAGAGTGGGCTTGGTTGTCAGAGTGCGCTTGGTTGTCAGAGCGGGCTTGGTTGTCAGAGTGGGCTTGGTTGTCAGAGCGGGCTTGGTTGTCAGAGTGCGCTTGGTTGTCAGAGTGGGCTTGGTTGTCAGTGTGGGCTTGGTTGTCAGAGCGGGCTTGGTTGTCAGAGTGGGCTTGGTTATCAGAGTGCGCGTGGTTGTTAGAGTGGGCTTGGTTGTCAGAGTGCGCTTGGTTGTCAGAGTGCGCTTGGTTGTCAGAGTGGGCTTTGTTGTCAGAGTGCGCGTGGTTGTCAGAGTGGGCTTGGTTGTCAGAGTGGGCTTGGTTGTCAGAGTGGGCTTGGTTGTCAGAGTGGGCTTGGTTGTCAGAGTGGGCTTGGTTGTCAGAGTGCGCGTGGTTGTCAGAGTGGGCTTGGTTGTCAGAGTGCGCGTGGTTGTCAGAGTGGGCTTGGTTGTCAGAGTGGGCTTGGTTGTCAGAGTGGGCTTGGTTGTCAGAGTGGGCTTGGTTGTCAGAGTGCGCGTGGTTGTCAGAGTGGGCTTGGTTGTCAGAGTGGGCTTGGTTGTCAGAGTGGGCTTGGTTGTCAGAGTGCACGTGGTTGTCAGAGTGGGCTTGGTTGTCAGAGTGGGCTTGATTATCAGAGTGCGCGTGGTTGTCAGAGTGGGCTTGGTTGTCAGAGTGCGCTTGGTTGTCAGAGTGGGCTTGGTTGTCAGAGTGGGCTTGGTTGTCAGAGTGGGCTTGGTTGTCAGAGCGGGCTTGGTTGTCAGAGTGGGCTTGGTTATCAGAGTGGGCTTGGTTGTCAGAGTGGGCTTGGTTGTCAGAGTGGGCTTGGTTGTCAGAGCGGGCTTGGTTGTCAGAGTGGGCTTGGTTATCAGAGTGGGCTTGGTTGTCAGAGCGGGCTTGGTTGTCAGAGTGGGCTTGGTTGTCACAGTGGGCTTGGTTGTCAGAGCGGGCTTGGTTGTCAGAGTGGGCTTGGTTGTCAGAGTGCGCTTGGTTGTCAGAGTGGGCTTGGTTGTCAGAGTGGGCTTGGTTGTCAGAGCGGGCTTGGTTGTCAGAGTGCGCTTGGTTGTCAGAGTGGGCTTGGTTGTCAGAGTGGGCTTGGTTGTCAGAGTGGGCTTGATTATCAGAGTGCGCGTGGTTGTCAGAGTGGGCTTGGTTGTCAGAGTGCGCTTGGTTGTCAGAGTGGGCTTGGTTGTCAGAGTGGGCTTGGTTGTCAGAGTGGGCTTGGTTGTCAGAGCGGGCTTGGTTGTCAGAGTGGGCTTGGTTATCAGAGTGGGCTTGGTTGTCAGAGTGGGCTTGGTTGTCAGAGTGGGCTTGGTTGTCAGAGCGGGCTTGGTTGTCAGAGTGGGCTTGGTTATCAGAGTGGGCTTGGTTGTCAGAGCGGGCTTGGTTGTCAGAGTGGGCTTGGTTGTCACAGTGGGCTTGGTTGTCAGAGCGGGCTTGGTTGTCAGAGTGGGCTTGGTTGTCAGAGTGCGCTTGGTTGTCAGAGCGGGCTTGGTTGTCAGAGTGGGCTTGGTTGTCAGAGCGGGCTTGGTTGTCAGAGTGCGCTTGGTTGTCAGAGTGGGCTTGGTTATCAGAGTGCGCGTGGTTGTTAGAGTGGGCTTGGTTGTCAGAGTGCGCTTGGTTGTCAGAGTGCGCTTGGTTGTCAGAGTGGGCTTGGTTGTCAGAGTGCGCGTGGTTGTCAGAGTGGGCTTGGTTGTCAGAGTGGGCTTGGTTGTCAGAGTGGGCTTGGTTGTCAGAGTGGGCTTGGTTGTCAGAGTGGGCTTGGTTGTCAGAGTGCGCGTGGTTGTCAGAGTGGGCTTGGTTGTCAGAGTGCGCGTGGTTGTCAGAGTGGGCTTGGTTGTCAGAGTGGGCTTGGTTGTCAGAGTGGGCTTGGTTGTCAGAGTGGGCTTGGTTGTCAGAGTGCGCGTGGTTGTCAGAGTGGGCTTGGTTGTCAGAGTGGGCTTGGTTGTCAGAGTGGGCTTGGTTGTCAGAGTGCGCGTGGTTGTCAGAGTGGGCTTGGTTGTCAGAGTGGGCTGGGTTGTCAGAGTGGGCGTGGTTGTCAGAGTGGGCTTGGTTGTCAGAGTGGGCTTGGTTGTAAGAGTGCGCTTGGTTGTCAGAGTGCGCTTGGTTGTCAGAGTGCGCTTGGTTGTCAGAGTGCGCTTGGTTGTCAGAGTGGGCTTGGTTGTCAGAGTGGGCTTGGTTGTCAGAGTGCGCTTGGTTGTCAGAGTGGGCTTGGTTGTCAGAGTGGGCTTGGTTGTCAGAGTGGGCTTGGTTGTCAGAGTGGGCTTGGTTGTCAGAGTGGGCTTGGTTGTCAGAGTGGGCTTGGTTGTCAGAGTGCGCGTGGTTGTCAGAGTGGGCTTGGTTGTCAGAGAGGGCTTGGTTGTCAGAGTGCGCTTGGTTGTCAGAGTGGGCTTGGTTGTCAGAGTGGGCTTGGTTGTCAGAGTGGGCTTGGTTGTCAGAGTGGGCTTGGTTGTCAGAGCGGGCTTGGTTGTCAGAGTGCGCTTGGTTGTCAGAGTGGGCTTGGTTGTCAGAGTGGGCTTGGTTGTCAGAGCGGGCTTGGTTGTCAGAGTGGGCTTGGTTATCAGAGTGCGCGTGGTTGTTAGAGTGGGCTTGGTTGTCAGAGTGCGCTTGGTTGTCAGAGTGCGCTTGGTTGTCAGAGTGGGCTTGGTTGTCAGAGTGCGCGTGGTTGTCAGAGTGGGCTTGGTTGTCAGAGTGGGCTTGGTTGTCAGAGTGGGCTTGGTTGTCAGAGTGGGCTTGGTTGTCAGAGTGCGCATGGTTGTCAGAGTGGGCTTGGTTGTCAGAGTGCGCGTGGTTGTCAGAGTGGGCTTGGTTGTCAGAGTGGGCTTGGTTGTCAGAGTGGGCTTGGTTGTCAGAGTGGGCTTGGTTGTCAGAGTGCGCGTGGTTGTCAGAGTGCGCTTGGTTGTCAGAGTGGGCTTGGTTGTCAGAGTGGGCTTGGTTGTCAGAGTGCGCGTGGTTGTCAGAGTGGGCTTGGTTGTCAGAGTGGGCTTGGTTGTCAGAGTGGGCGTGGTTGTCAGAGTGGGCTTGGTTGTCAGAGTGGGCTTGGTTGTAAGAGTGCGCTTGGTTGTCAGAGTGCGCTTGGTTGTCAGAGTGCGCTTGGTTGTCAGAGTGCGCTTGGTTGTCAGAGTGGGCTTGGTTGTCAGAGTGGGCTTGGTTGTCAGAGTGCGCTTGGTTGTCAGAGTGGGCTTGGTTGTCAGAGTGGGCTTGGTTGTCAGAGTGGGCTTGGTTGTCAGAGTGCGCGTGGTTGTCAGAGTGGGCTTGGTTGTCAGAGAGGGCTTGGTTGTCAGAGTGCGCTTGGTTGTCAGAGTGGGCTTGGTTGTCAGAGTGCGCGTGGTTGTCAGAGTGGGCGTGGTTGTCAGAGTGGGTGTGGTTGTCAGAGTGGGCTTGGTTGTCTGAGTGCGCTTGGTTGTCAGAGCGGGCTTGGTTGTCAGAGCGCGCGTGGTTGTCAGAGTGGGCGTGGTTATCAGAGTGGGCTTGGATGTGAGAGTGCGTGTGGTTGTCAGAGTGGGCGTGGTTGTCAGAGTGGGCGTGGTTATCAATGAGGGCTTGGATGTCATAGTGGGTGTGGTTATCAGAGTGCGCGTGGTTGTCATATTGGGTGTGGTTATCAGAGTGGGCTTGGATGTGAGAGTGGGCTTGGTTGTCAGAGTGGGCGTGGTTGTCAGAGTGGGCGTGGTTGTCAGAGTGGGCGTGGTTGTCAGAGTGGGTGTGGTTGTCGGCGTGCTCTTGGTTTTCAGAGTGGGTCTGGTTATCAGAGTGGGTGTGGTTATCAGAGTGGGCTTGGTTGTCAGAGTGGTCTTGGCTATCCGATTGGCCTTGCCTATCAGAGTGGGTGTGGTTATCACAGTGGGCGTGATCATCAGAGTGGGCGTGGTTATCAGAGTGGGCTGGGTTGTCATAGTGGGTGTGGTGATCAGAGTGGGCTGGGTTGTCATAGTGGATGTGGTTATCAGAGTGGGTGTGGTTGTGGGAGTGGGTGTGGTTGTGGGTGTGGTTATCCGAGTGGGCATGGTTATCCGAGTGGGCTTGGTTGTCAGAGTGGGTGTGGTTATCACTGTGGACATGGTTGTCAGAGTGAGTATGGCTATCAGAGTGGGCGTGGTTATCACTGCGGGCGTGATCATCAGAGTGGTCTTGGTTATCAGAGTGGGTGTGGTTATAAGAGTGGGTGTGGTTATAAGAGTGGGTGTGGTTATAAGAGTAGGTGTGGTTATAAGAGTAGGTGTGGTTATCAGTGTTGGTGTGTTTGTCAGGGTGGGTGTGGTTATCAGAGTGGGAGTGGTTATCAGAGTGGGCGTGGTTGTCATAGTGTGCATGGCTCTCACTGACTGGGTGCTCAGGCCCTTCCTGTTGGTCAGAGTCTAATACAGTGGGCCAAAAAAGCAAATGGAAGAGCAGCCGTCAGAATGTAGGCAGATCCCTCTACACAAGATTAAACACTGACTCTAAATATCTTTACAAAGATCTGCCGGTCTGTAGCAATAAATATTTGAGAGTAATTAGTGAATCGAGGCTGTTAGAGAATATTGCAGGCATTCTCACAGCAATATATTCATGGTGGCCAGCTTTAGCAAAACACAGCCACTGCCATACCAGCCAGTCACAAATATAAAGATTGCCTGTAAATATCTAGTATGGTCATCTAATATATGCTTTTTTATTTGAAGCATAAAATATCAATGACTACACCTCTTTTTCAGAAACAGCCTAAGAGTTGTAGTTGATGAACAACAGACAGCACATTCCAAGCAAACTTGAGCTCTACAGCAAAATAAACTTAAGTTGGAATGGGATTGTCAGTGCCTTTCATCTTGTTGAGTACACTAACTTTATAAAGACAGCGAAATAATCAGTTAAAAAAAAAAAATGATCGCTGCTTTTTTAATTTAGCAAGCTGAGCTAATCCTTGCCAGCTAAGCGATGATCTGAAAATGAAGCTAGAAGCGCTAGTTATTAACTCGCTTGCTAGTCTTACCTGTGACAGGTGTGCTTGCAGAGCACAGTTTGGTGCCACATTCACTGCAGAACCGCCCACATTTCCTGCTGCACTTTGGGCAATCCATCCTCCTGCCTCTGGGTAAACATCACACAATTACAGCAATAATAACCAAAGCACCTTGTACAAAAGGTAAAAGTGTTAAGGTTTTGGGATATAAGAGGATTAATATTTTTCAGTTTCCGCTATTTTTAAATTTAAATCAATGGAGCCTACAGTGTATGAGCTATATGTAGAGTGCCAGACCTGGCTAACAGCATTTTCTAGACAAATGAGAATATACTGTATGTATCATCACAAATCACTAATGCAAATTTACTGTTCATAGAAAAAAAATCAGATCATATACAGTCAAGCCGGAAAGTCTGAAGACTCCTTTCACGTTCTCCACGTTTTATTACATTACAGACATATTCTACAATAGATTGAGTTAATTTTTTGTCTCAAAATTCTACACAAAATAGCCCATAATGACAAAGTGAAAACATGTTTTTAGCAATTTTTGCAAATGTATTAAAAATCGAAAACTATATTCAGTACCCTTTCCTTTAACATATTTTTACAGTATCATATTTAATATTTGGTCGCATATCCTTTGCATGCTGTTACTTCCTGAAGTCTGTGACCAATCAACATCAAAAGACTCTCGATATCTTATTTTCAGGTACTGTTACAAGCGATACTATAACCTCTCTGCATTTGAACTGATCTCTATGAGAATTGGGGGGTGAGACTAGATTCAGCTGTAAATTACGCGGGTACAGTATGGAACACATGACTGGCGAAATGGCTGTAAGTCATCAAGGGTCTAAGGTATCAAACGAGCCCCAAACCATCACTCTGCGGCCAAATATGGAGTAGATGTGGATGGATCCCTTTAAGGGTTGTTTCTTAATTTTTTTTTATACATTTGCAAAAATGTCTAAAAACATGTTTTCACATTGTCATTATGGGCTATTTTGTGTAGAATTTTGAGACAAAAAATTAAATCAATCTTTTGTAGAATATGTCTGTAATGTAATAAAACGTGGAGAAGGTGAAAGGGGTGTCCAGACTTTCCGGCTTGACTGTACATAGCACGCCCTAAGAAGAAAAATACCCAACAGTAAAATGCAATAAGATTTATAGAAATGAGTCATGTTGAGGTTTTTCCTGCAGATAACTTATTTTAATTTAGAAAATCAACAAAACCAGGTGTGCCCAAACTTGTACATGCCACTGTACATGTCCATTTTTCATAAAACTTGAAGTTGTTTTATCCTTCAAGGGAAGGCGCAGAAAGTACTGAAAACATGGGTGGCAATAGTTTTGACACCTATAGGTTATTGTAGGCTAAATTATTAATTATTAAAAACATTAATTCACCGTCATTTGTGTAACAGAATATAATTTCCGCATTTTTTAGCACACAATATAGATCATTGTAGGATAAATGATGTTTGTATAGCAAAGCTTTGATAAAACACAAGTAAACTACAGTATTTAACAGACAAAACATTAGCCTAAAGTATATGTATGATAAGGTTTGAATGAAACCGAGTGCTTTTATAGTCCTGCAGGGCCCTGGGCTATAGTGCAAGTCTGAAATAATTTCTCGATATTAGCCAGTGCTATGAAGTTTTGATTTAGTTTAACTTACCTTAAAAATCTGTACGGAAATCAGTTCACCAACGATGTTTTTCTACATGAAGATGCAATTAGAATTTTCCACTTTTCCACTTACTGATTGTGTGCATTTGACTGCAGCAACTATTGACTGACGGGCAATTTCTGAAGAAAGTTAATCGAATTAATTTATAGTAGTTTAGTATGGGGGAGGGGTAAGTGTGTTCACTTTACTATATTACCTTACTATTAATGATTAAAACAAGCTGTAAGCCACTTCCAAGAAAAGTAAACTGAAAGTGTTTTTCACCTAAGTCACCTAAGGATAAGCTTTGGACAGTTGAAAAAAAAATTACATTACATTTGTTTAGCAGATAATCTTATCCAGAATGACTTGCAATGTAGGAAAAATAAGTATTTAATACAAAGATTTTCTAAGCTAAGTTTTTTATAAAAATCATATGTTGATTAGTATTATATTATATGTTTGTATACAATTCTTATACAATCTCTTAATGTTTTTTATAGGGACTACCATGTATGTTAGTGAACCATTTAATTGTAGTCTGAAATGTATATGGGTCATTCCATATAAAATGCTTCCCACCTGACCCCCTCAGAATCACCTGCTTGTTTTGTACATTAACTACAATCTATTTAATGAAGCTATGCAAAATACTGTTCTGTCATTTTTGAGTCCTCATAGCTTTATAACTAAAAGTGCTCGCCACATTAAATTCTCAGGGCTCAAAGATACATTGGAGTTGTGTTCAAAACACAAAAAATTGATAACTTGAAGGGTTTCTTTTCCTGACTTATTTTGTCATAGAGTTCAATAAGAAAAGTTCTCTGGAGAAACAACCCTTAATGTGATCCATACATATCTACTGCATATCTGGCAGCAGAGTGATGGTTTGAGGCTCGTTTGATACCTCAGACCCTTGATGACTTACAGCCATTTTACCAACCACTTTTCCAGCATAATTTACAGCTAAATCTAGTCCCACCCCCCAATTCCCATAGAGATCCATTCAAATGCAGAGACGTTATTGTATCGCTTGTAAGAGTACCGGAAAATAAGATATCAAGAGTTTTTTTATGTTGTTGAGTCACAGATCGGGGGGGGGTGTAGGCTATGTACAAAAGGTGCTATGAATCCTAAATGGTTTATCCGATATGGATGAAAATACCCTCAAATTAAGGCTGAGAGTATGCACTCCAACTTCATTTTCATTATATTCTTTCAAAATCAAAGTGCTAGACTACAGAACCAAAATAACAAATAATGTGTCACTGTCCAATTAATTATGGTGCTCAATGTATATGTACCTTGCAGAGGATCTCACAGGACTCAAATAGTCTATTTGCCAGCTTAGTTTAATAATGTATTTTTGTGAATAAATGATGGCCATTTTAGTCTGACTCATTAAAAGTTCAGGTGTGTTTAACTCACTATATTAACTATGTTAGTTCAATTTAACTTATCTTTGTCAACCTGACCTTTGCCATATAAGGCAAAGAAATCTTATTGAGATATCTGTGTTATTGATTATCTCTCAGGCTGCCTAGCTGTGGAACACAAGCTGTAAACCACTTCCAAGAAAAGTAAACCGAAAGTGTTTTTCACCTAAGTCACCTGAGGATAAGCTTTGGACAGTTGAAAAGGAAAATTACATTACATTTGTTTAGCAGATAATATTATCCAGAATGACTTGCAATGTAGGAAAAATAAGTATTTAATACAAAGATTTTCATTATCTGTGGAAATGAGAGTGCCCATATGCAAAAGGTCTTTAAAAATCATATATGATCATACTTAAGTTTTCACCTGCTTGTTTTGTACATTAACTACAATCTATTTCAGTGATTTTCAACCACTGTGTCGCGGCACACTAGTGTGCCGTGAGAGATCGTCAGGTGTGCCGTGGGAAATTATCTTATCCTATTAACTTCACTTAATTAGTAACACTTTTGGTTGGTGGTGTGACTCAGGATTTTTTTTTTATGTAAAAAATGTGCCTTGGCTCAAAAAAGGTTGAAAAACACTGATCTATTTAATGAAGCTATGCAAAATACTATTCTGTTATTTTTGAGCCCTCATAGCTTTATAACTAAAAGTGCTAGCCACTTAAACTTTTCAGGGCTCAAAGATACATTGGAGTTGTGTTCAAAAAACAAAAAATGGATAACTGGAAGGGTTTCTCCTGATTTATTTTTCCATAGAGTTCAATAAGAAAAGTTGTCTGGAGAAACAACCCTTAACGTGATCCATCCATATCTACTGCATATCTGGCAGCAGAGTGATGGTTTGAGGCTCGTTTTATACCTCAGACCCTTGATGACTTACAGCCATTTTACCAAAATCTAGTCCCACGCCTCAATTCCCATAGAGATCCATTCAAATGCAGAGACGTTATTGTATCGCTTGTAGGAGTACCAGAAAATAAGATATCAAGAGTTTTTTGATGTTGTTGGGTCACAGATGGGTGGGTGGGGGGTGTAGGCTATGTACAAAAGGTGCTATGAATCCTAAATGGTTTATCTGATATGGATGAAAATACCCTCAAATTAAGGCTGACGGTATGCACTTCAACTTCATTGTATTCTTTCAAAATCTAAGAATAGACTACAGAACCAAAATAACAAATAATGTGTCACTGTCCAATGTCCAATGAATTATCGCTCATCTACTGCAGGGCGACTCGCACTTCCGCCCCTCCGTGTCCATGGCTCTCGCTCGTCCCGACTGTGGAGCTTTTCCACCCTAGCTCCCCAGTGGTGGAACAAACTTCCCATTCCCCTACGTACTATGCCAACCCTGCCTGCGTTCCGTCGTGGCCTGAAAACACACCTTTTCAGACTCCACCTGGACTGATACTTATCTAGGACCTCATGGTACTTGTTCTTGTTAAACTGTATAGAATAGAATTGTATTAGAGCCGATTTACCCAGTTCACTGTGAACTGCATTGTGTTCATTACTAGGGATAGCTGCTATTGTATGGGAAGAATGTACTTTCTTATCTGTTCTGTAGTTACTTCGATGACCTTTCTGTATGCACTTACTGTACGTCGCTTTGGATAAAAGCGTCTGCTAAATGAATGTAATGTAATGTAATTATGGTGCTCAATGTATATGTACCTTGCAGATGCTTCCCACCTGACCCCCTCAGAATCACCTGATTTTTTTTTAATGAATTAATGAAGCTATGCAAAATACTCAGAAGTTCTAACCGCGATAAGCTTGTTTTCATGCGATGCCCAGGGTTGCCAGATTTTGCTAGACTTTCCAGCCAAATGGCGACTCAAAACTATCCCTAAATATATTTTTAACCGAAACCAACGTATTTTAAAGAGAAATAATCATATTTTTACTTCTTTTTTTTAATGTGTGCCTTGCAAATTTTCATTTTTACCCGTGACTGTAATTAAGTAGAAAGTATCCCAATTTAGCTGTAAATAGATGTATGATAGACATTCTTACCAGTTAATTGCATTTTACGTAGGCCAATTCAAAAACATTTCTGTAGATTAGTGAAACTAATTGTTAGGTTGTATTATCAGAGATATTATTCCCAACGTTCGTAGTTTCGCAGTGTTCACACTGAAAAACAATTAGCCTATTTCCCACTGTAACATCTAAAATCTAATTTAAATATGTCCCTTGGAAATGACTGGTTGAATAAATTAATTCATGCATATTTACATTTTTAAATGGTAGCTGTCATGCTTATTTATGTTTAGTCATGATCGTTTAAACAACATCAATGTGCAAGCAAATAAATAAAGCCATTTCCCCGTCTTAAATTGACAAATTTGTATGTATGATATGAATCACAAAAATGAACTGCCATTTTGTTATCCGTTGTAGGCAATCGTTGGATGCTATGTCCTATGTGTGATAATAACTTACTGAACGACACAAAATTTAGGCTAAATATCTTGCATTGGGGCATCATTATCTTGGGGAAATTCATAAGAGGCATAACTACACATCATCACTGTTGCCATCTTTCAATCTCTGTGGGCGTGAGCACGATGATATCACCCAAAAAGGTGAAGAAACTTTTGCAGTAGGATACATCGATGTATGCTTCGCCAGAGGAGAGGAGCAGAGTCAAGCTGCTTTGCTCATCTCCTCCAATATTGGGACAGTGGAGGGAGGGAGGACACACAGATCTGTTTTCAGGGCATGGAGGAGAGGAGGTGGCAGTGGAGGAAAGCAGGATGCATTTTTCGACTATTGGGACGCACCCCATTTTACCGTGGTCTTCACTTGACGTACACACATTACCTGCTGGTCATGCCAAAGTATTGCAGGCTTGAGAGCCGCATGTGAATCCTTATTGGTGTTGGAAATTATCGGTGTTAATTCAAAGGAAACTGATAGGCTTGTTATTGGATTTTAAGTCTTCCTTACATTATATACCATTATTGTATGACATGTAGAAACTTGTAAATGGAGCATGGTGAATGTGTGTTGCTCATTAAAGACTGATGTGTCCTATATAGTCTACTGTAAGCAAACAATGAACACAGTTATGTCTGCGCTAGCTTTATTGGAGAATGTGGGCTGCGTCCCAGTATTCTTCACTCCTCACCTCCTTTCCTCCACTCGTCTCCTACGAGGAAGTATGCAAAATAACCTGTACGTTTCAAGTGCAAGTATTTGCATGTACAGTATACAATGCACCTGACATTGCGGTTTGGGTTGAAACATGAATTAATATGTCACCATTAATATGTAATTAAGATGTAATGAGCAACATTAGATTAAAAGACAAAGATCCGTTTCTGGGGCACGAAGGTGAGGTGGTGGTAGTGGAGAAAAGGAGGATGCATTTTTTGAGTATTGGGATGCACCCATGGCAAACCATGCGTTTCGCAGAGAGTGTTAAGTGAACGGACTGACTTTTTTTGCCCAAGATGATGAACTGCTATCGGTTCCCCAGAGCCATTCTATTAAATGTATGTAACCAGTTAGCCCCACAGCGCAATTACAGAGGTCATTCATGTGCGTTCAATTTGAAGTTCATTTGAGATTTATAGACGGAAGGTACGTACCAGGTACGTACAGACGTACGCTGTTTTAAACAAGCGCAGCCAATTTTACAATGCTTACGTCTATTTAAAGAAATGTGTTTATGTGAAAGTTAAAGATGATGCCCAAGTACTTTTTTTTTTGTATAAATGAGGCCCCTGGTCTAGCACACTGTCTCTGAGTCCACCATGTGGACAGACTCCAGTCCAGATGTAAATCCTGGTTGATTGCAACGCTAGAAGGTTCAAGCTTTCAGTTTTATGCCCCTTTCATTGATACATTATGAATAGATTTTCCAGTGCAGGCAATTACATTTGGAACATGCGTAAACGGTGTATTTTCAGCTACCTGGGACTGACGGTAAAGCCAGCCGTAATTGATGTGATGGTAGTTTGATTCTTTGCCATCTACTGATAGAGAGAAGGTGATATCATTGTCTCGGGCAGCTCAGTTATTCAAGGCATTTAAAAAAATAAGGGACTGTCCATTAAGTTCAAATCAAATTAAACATTTATTTTGAATGTCATAATGCCATTTATACAATTAATAAATGCTCAAACATGTCTGATGAAATATATCAATTCTAAAAAGTGCAGAGAAGCAAAACAAATTCTGAATCCAGCTTTGTAAAAAAGAAAAATACAGTCATCAGAAATATAGACGTTATCTACTGTTAAAAACAGGTTATCAAGGCACTAAATAATTGATGACTTCAATCAACCAAGCAAGCAGTGATGAAGAGCTGATAATGTTGCCAATGACATCCCACCATGCACTCTGCTCCTGCAGAATAGCTGAAACTAAGCAGCCATTCCACCATGCACTCTGCTCCTGCAGAATAGCTGAAACTAAGCAGGTTTGGGCTTGGTTAGTACTTGGATGGGAGACCTCCTGAGAAGACTAAGTTGGAAAGCTGCTGGAAGTGTTGTTGGTGGCCCAGCAGGGGGCAATCTTTCCTGTGGTCAAATAAACCCCAATTCCTCAGTGTAGTGATGGGGACACTGTTCTGTAGGAGATGCTATTTTTTGGATGATATGTGAAACCGAGATGCTGACTCACTGTAAGATCCCATGACACTTATCGCAAAGAGTAGGGGTTTCCCTGGTGTCCTGGCTAAATTCCCAACCTGGCTCTTTTAATCTTCCACCTAATCATCCCCCAGTTCAATTAGCAAAAAAATTGTTCTCTCCCTCTCCACCTCAGCTGATGTGTGGTGAGCATTCTGGTGCAAAATGGCTGCCATTGCATCACCCAGGTGGCGCTACAAATTGGTGGTGACTGAGCCCCCCATCATTGTAAAGCACTTTGAGTGATTATTCTTCTTAAGGTTATGTGCTTTATTAATATAAAGCACAAAAAAAACAAAATGATTGTTATAGAAAATGTATTGTGTATTTTTGCAAAAAGTACTTATATAGAGAAGGTCTAAACATTCAACTTGTTAAAATATCACAGCCTATTTACTATCCCTGATTATGCACCCACAGCAATAGAATAATGAACAAAGCTCAGCCATGCTAATTAAAAGACAGTGGGACTCATTCATGAAACGTGAGCAGAACAAATTTGTATGTAAATCGTTCATATTAGCAATTTTGCCCATATTTTGGCATTCATCAACGTTTTCGTATAAGGGTGTAACGGCACACAAAAGTCACGGTTAGTCTCGCTGGTGGTCATCCTGCCCATTATCGTCTTCGCCGACACCGTGCCGGCGCAGGACGGCGGCGTGGACTGCAACTTCCTGTGGCCGGAGTCGTCGTGGTCGGCGGCCTTCGTGGTCTACACCTTCCTGCTGGGGTTCCTGCTGCCCGTGGTGGCCATCTGCCTGTGCTACTGCCTGATCATCGCGCGCATGCGGGCCGTGGGGCTGAAGGCGGGCTGGCTCCAGAGGCGGCGCTCGGAGAAGAAGATCACCCGCATGGTGCTGCTGGTGGTGGCGGTCTTCGTCATCTGCTGGATGCCCTTCTACATTGTCCAGCTGATCAGCGTCTTCCGCCATCCGCCCGACCCCATGGTGACCCAGCTCTTCGTCATCCTCAGCTACGCCAACAGCGGCGCCAACCCCATCCTGTACGGCTTCGTGTCCGACAACTTCCGCCGCTCCTTCCAGCGAATCGTGTGCTTCCGCTGGCTGGAGAGCGGCCTGGAGGCGGAGCAGGTGGACTACTGCGCCGTGGCGTTGAAGCGGCAGGCCACCTGCGGCCCGCGGGACTTTCCCAGGGACTGCCTGGCCTCGGACGTGGCGTACCGCAACGGAACCTGCACCTCCCGCACCACCACCCTATGATCCCGGCACCAGGTAGGAGGCCGAAGAGAGCAGGAGAAAACCCACTTTTTCAGCTTTATTGGCAGAGTATAGAGAGACAGGAAGAAAGGGAGCGAGAGAGAGGGAGAGACACGCGACAAAGGTCGCGACGCCGGATTTTAACCGCTGAAGTCAGTTCGCAATGAGCATGTGGACAGTGTTCTACAGGCTACGCCCCCCGAGACAACCCTTATCAGTATTTTTTTAAATGCACTTCTGAAAATAAGGAACATCAAGCATCCCAATGGACGAGGCTCATATTTTTTCAGTGCGCGAGTTCAGCGCTTTTATGAACAACTGACCTTTATTCATTTTTGACTTACAAACGTAACGTACTCAATTGACATAGACTTTATTAGGGTACAGCCCTTAGAACTTTCCAACACACCTGGCCTGTTGATCAGCTTTTGTGACCGTGTGCAGTCGTGTATTCTCACTTTTTGCAGTGAGGATGATTATTGTTTTGCTCTTCAACCCTTTTTAAAAAAACCAAAGCACTATATGAAACCCCAAAACACTGGAAGACATTTACAAACTTATAGCATCTCTGTGGATTTTATATTATGTTTCAGGAGGAACTGGCTGACAAACAGATCAATGAAACAATGATAACCAAATCTTTGAAAGAAAAAGCCCTTGCCACAACATTTGTGTTTGCTTGTACATTATATTTATTTATTTATATATTTATTTATTTATTAATTAATTAATGTATGTATTTGTTTATTTGAGTGGTTAACAACCAGCAGCTGGGAATGTTCACAGTGAGTTTAATTGGCATGTGTTGACTCAGTGAACCAAATAAGTAAAGTTCAGATTTCTGTTGGTTGGAGTGTGTTTGATCTTCATTAAACACAAAATAAAACAATCCTACAACCAGGATACCACAGGTGGAAACACTGCCACACTACCCCTGAACAGGGTCCTGAAGCAGAATTGAGAAAAAAAAAAACACCTTTCCTAAAACCTAAAACGGGGGCAGCACTGAGACGTGATGGTAAAGCAACAATCCGGCATTAATTAAACACCTCTGGTCTGCGGGTCTCTTGCACTCACAGACTGGAAAGGGCATCTTTCCTGCTGTATAAACGCTGTCAGCGCATTAAAAATACTGCAACATTATTAAAACATTATCCTCCAGTTGTGCTAAGTAATACATTCAGCGCCGCTCAGGGGCAGCGTCCCGTCCCATAAGGCACAGGGGCTGATATGGGTTTCCGTAAAGGCGTACTACGCAGGATTTTTAGCCTTGTTGTGGTGCTGTGTTTACAATCGAAGAAGTCTCCTCCTCCGTCATCCACCCCCCCACTGAAGGTACCTGACTTCGGCCATCAAACTACCTAACATAGCTAGCTGGATAGCTAGAAGTAACGGTACTTACAGGTTCAACAGAAAACACGCCAACTCCGCGTCGCTTGTCATCCCCTTGCTAAACTTAAGCTTCCGCCAGTGAGGCAAAAGAGAATCCAATTCTTGAACGCCTTGTTGGTTTGTTGTCTGGCTTCACTGTACATGCGCTTCTTCACCTGTGCCATTGCAGAAGCTAGCTAGCTAAACGCTCCACTGAAACAGCTGATCCAACCCCACAGGCTCTGTAGACACAGCCGCCCCTCCCCACACAGAAAAGAGCGTCACCCAGAAACGTCCCAAAAACATCTAAGCATAAAAAATACAGCCAGAGGAGCATGAATTCGGCAAATGTCCACAAAGACTGAGAGATTGCCAGTGCATTGTTTGTAGATAATGCACCTTTAAGTCCTTTTGGGTTATTGATTGTCACGTGTTCTGTGAATTATGTTTACAAGTAGACCTGAATGAAAAACAAGCCTGAATTAAAATCTCACATGCATTTCAGAAATGATTTGTCACAATTCTCCGCGGGGTTTCACAGACGCTCTCTGAAATCAATTATTCTCTGAATCAGGACTGATTCCTTTATCTCAGTTCACCGTCCTGTTTCTGAGAAACACCGGATGAGCATGTTATTTGGAAGATGCCAGTGTTGGGGAAACTACTCTGAAATTACTACTTCAATTACTTCACACTGAAAGTACTACAGCCAAGCTACCATAAAGAGAACTGTGGCTTTTAAAAGTACAATTTACTTTGTAAAATAAATAAATATATATCATTGTCACGTTCCCCAGAAATGCATGTGAACAATGCCTTATTTTTGAACATGGGGAGAACCAGCAATGTGTGACAATTGGCAGTTTACTGTTGGCAGATATACTGGAGCAGAGGGCTTCTCACCAATCAGGATTAGAGGGAAAAGTGAGAGAGGTGGCAGTATTTGGTCAAAGGGGTTTGGAAAAAAAAAGTAGTTGGTCATTCCTGTGGTTAACTACACCTCAACATGACAAAAAAGTAATTAACTACGACAACCGCTACACAAATTTGAATGTAGTTGAACTACCAGCAAACTGCTGCAAAATGTGATTAAACTACTAGTTTAAGTACATGTAGTTAAACTGCTTTCCATCCGAACACTAGAAGATGTGCAGTGATCTCTTTTCTGCCAAAGTATTTTCTGTCAGATTCAGAAAATTTGCCTCTACAGTGACTGAAAGAATGAGACACTTAAGCGTGTGTGGGAGGAATGAATGTGTGTCCTTGAATAGCCCGGGTAAACCCAGTATATCTGAAGTCTTAACAAAAAACCAATCCCACCAGTCACCCCCCCCCCCCCCCCCCCCACACACACACACATCCTAAAGAACACACACCCCCTACTACTATGAAAGAACAGCCCAGTCTCATGCACAAGCAGTTAGATTTACCCCTCAAGCTGGCTCCGCTTAGCTGCTGATTCAGCGAAATCAAGTTCAAAGCTTTGAGTTAATGTACTTGGGAGATATTGTGCAAGGGGGCCGTGTCACACTAATATCAAGCACATGTGTGTCTGCTCTACTCTGCATGATCACCCATCACAATGTAACCAGGTGTGTGCAGTACGCCACATGTTTGTCTGCTCTACTCTGCATGATCACCCATCACAATCAGGTGTGTGCAGTATGCCACACGTGGCTTGGTGCAGCATCATAGCGCTCTTTTAACACTTCTCGTTCGCACCACATACTACACTGAATACCACATGCTATAAAATACAATAAAACAAACCTACAGCCTACAAATGAACAAACACCTACTTACAAGAACACACCAATCAACAACATATGTTAGGCCCTATCCGGACTAATCTACTTTTCCAGAACCATTTCCATGGGAATATTGAAAACATGAGAGAATCATTTTAAAGACTTAACTTCACTTAAATCATGTCCTTTTATTTTAAACAAGAAACACTGGCTTAAATCCGTTAAACAGCCGTGACTATGAGGTGATTGTTCCATCCTCAGTAAAAGCAGAACTGCAATGTTTGTTGCTTTGTGAGAATTGTCTGACATAATTGTTTTTAATGCCATTCTTATCTGAAGGTTTGTCCTTGCAGGCCTGGTTGGCTTGCCCATAGAGTTTTCCCTTTATTCAATGCAACTTCTGTGGAATATAATTCATTGTTCTGTTATTCTTTGCCTTCATTAAAGTAAACAATGAACGTCTCCATTTTTTTTTCTAGATTCACTTTCAAACCCTTATTTTATTTCATATACATTTAGACAAAATGACATGCATGTTGTCGTTGACATGGGCTTGATCCTAGACTTTAAAGGCTATGAATTAACTTAGATGACATGTCTTCCTACCGAATAAGGACTAGGCCTAGGTTAGGCTACTAATCATTTACTTATCATCATTTCACTTGAATCTGGGGATATACAGAAACTAGGTATAATGCCAACTGATATCCTAGAATTCAATGTTTTTACAGGTGACCAAGAACATATAATTAAGCAATAACACATGAGAGGGAGTGCCGTTATACTGTAGTTTATATCAGCACGGCTGTGATTCGGTCAGGCATGAGGTCACAGGCCGAGTGCCGAGATAATCACAGCCGTGCTGATTTTGTAACAAAACGACCTTGAGTGCGATATTGCCTTAGTTCCGAGCACGCTTTGTGATTGGCCGAGCTGCATTCAATGAGTGCTGCTGCATTCACGACAGGTTTAAATGATTTGGTTGCTCCTAACAACAATGTGGAAGCATTCACACGTTAACCTCGGATTAACTTTAAATCAGAGATCACCAGAGATTCGGGTCTTCAAGATCACTGCAAAGATGAAGGTTTGCCGGAAAGCTTTGGTTTTGTTAACTATCACAATTTTGGCAAATTTTTGCCAAACTTTGCTAAACATGCGATTCGACTGTTAGCCTTGGGACTTTTGAAATGTCATCAGGTAATGCGTTAAATCCGATAAACGAGAGTCCGTAATTTTTTCCTGATTATTTATCGAACATATGCTTCTTTCTTGCGTTTGACCACAGAATTCGCCACCATTGGTAGGCCGTCATAGGCCATTTCCGCACTGGTGACGTGGAGTAGGGATAACTCGGAGTAGGCCTACAAAACATTTTGAGTTCACAAGTTGTATTTACGATTTGAAAGCGGACATAAACGGTATTTCCGTTGGAAGTTCGTAGTATCTCTTCCGTATGTCGTGAACGTATATACTGTATATATTATATACAGTATAACATCACTCGAAGCTCATCACCAGCCGGGATTACTCCGCTTTGTTTACATTCAAATTGAGCTCAGTGAAGTTCGGTCTGTAGGTAGGTATGGCATTGAATGGAGACGAAACGACTGTCGTGTCCCATGTAAAAGCCCTCACTCTCCGATTCAAATAGCTAACGCTGTCATACAATTTCTTCTTACCGTGAAAATCAATGACTTGTATAAAATTTCGGACAGATGTTAGCGTAAATCTATCACAACAGCGGCACTTTTGCCACAAGTCAGCAATTATACTGGGAAATGCTGTTATTTAAAAAAAATTAAAAAAGACAATAAAAAGGCTATGCTGTTATTGCATACCGGTTTTTGCCAACGTTGCATCATAGCCATCATACTGCGGAGTTGTCAAAACTATAACGCCTCACGTGGCGCTGTAATGGCAACATGTAGTCCAGCTGTCTCTCGTGTTTGTGTTTGTTAATTTGAATGTGTTTTGTTGTGTCTGGCTTTTGTCTTTTGTTTTTTTTTCATGCGCTGTGTATCTGTCGCCGTACGAGGAAGCGGGCTGGAGATTTTTCAGGGCACTCCTGCTGCTTGTTTTTATAATATTGACAAATTGTCTAGCCAGGATAATTTTGTTTGTGGTAGTTGCCATGGAGACGAATTTGCATTATACATTATACATGATAGGCATTTAGCAGACGCTCTTATCCAGAGCGACTTACACAGCATTTTTTTTGCATTTATACATAGTATCCATTGATACAGCTGGATATATACTGAAGCAATGCAGGTGAAGTACCTTGCTCAAGGGTACAACGGCAGTGTCCGACCTGGGAATCGAACCTGCAATCTTTCGGTTACAAACCCAGTTCCTTAACCATTATACCACACTGCCGCCCTCTTATGCTTAGAAATGTCTGTTGGATCTGCAGCCACAAAGTTTACCATCGCTCTTCAACGGAGTTGGGACTGATCCAGGACTGCAGGCAATCTTCAAAAGGCCACCAGGGAATGGAAGGAGAAGATAAGGCGGGGGAGAAGTGAGGCGGCGACTGGGAAGCCTGAGCTCCGTGTCGACAGTGGACAGAGACAGCGACACTTTGTGTAGCCTATGGAGGAAAGTCGTGGAGGCGGAGTTTGTGTGTTGGACTGGTTGATGACATTGGACATGTCGGGACAGTGGGGGCTATTTTTAATCATGACGTTTGGCTGTATTCACTTTAATTCACTTAATTAGTTTGATTAATGCAATTATTCTATTGAATGTTTTTATTTGATATGTTCGTGTGTTGTGGGTCTGCCCCACTGCCTGTCTTTTTTGTTGTTGATAGTGGCTACAACTGAAGTTCCCTATCAGTAAAATAAAAGTTATTCTATTCTATTCTATTCTATTCTAACAATAATGTCCTGAACATTCTAATAAAGTGATCTTACGCTGTTGAAAAGATGTGTTGACGATGTGAAAAGTGATTGACGTGCACTGCAGCCAGCCCTCGCTTGCTAAGTAAAACCAGATATTCTCAAGAGTCTTCTAGAAAATTCTTGTTAAAACCAGATTGTCTATAAGATACAAGGTGATGTACCGCCGGTACTAGCTAGTAATTTGTACGTCCACATCGTTGTCATTCTTGTGCTGTTATTACTGAACAACTTCAGCTGGCTGTAGCCGTCCATCTTGCTTTTGAGTCTCAAGCGATCATGAATATTCATGACCAAATTTGCATAACCAGAAAATAAAAGTAAGATTCAAGATTTAATTCATTTAAGTGCGTAGAAAATCATATTGCTGTCGGTGAATTTTCTCCAATTTACAATAAAAAATTATTATCTCATAGATTTGGGTTCCTGGAAAAAACTTCCATTGACCCCCATTCATTCTCCTGTTTAGCCCAGTTTTAGTGCTCATAGTCGCCCCTAGAGGTGAAACATTATATTCATGCAGTTGGCATATCTTTTTACTATACAATCTCTGCATCAATGTAACTTACCTCAGTAATAAATAAATACCGTTAATGTTTATAGTTTGCGTGTCTGAAAAATACCCACAATGCAACACTGGTGAGACGTCGTGCCTGTTCTCTATACAGCTCGGTGGGGAGAACCAGCAAAGTGTGACTGTTGGCAAATATAGTGGAGCAGAGTGCTTCTCACCAATCAGGATTAGAGGTAAAAGTGAGAGAAGTGGCAGTATTTGGTCAAAGGGGTTTGGAAAAAAATAATTTCAAGGCCAAAAGTATATTGGTAGTTCCTGTAGTTAAGTAGGCCGCTACACAAATTTGAATATAGAACTACCAGCGAAGTGCTCCAAAATGTAATTAAACTACAAGTTTAAGCACATGTAGTTAAACTACTTCCCAACACTGGAAGATATGTGCAGTGATCTCCTTTCTGACAAAATATTCTTTCAGATTCAGATTCATAGACACGGTGATGCGCCATCTGGATGATCCAGGCAGGGAAGTTTCCGCTTCCGTTACACTCTGACTATCTCAGTTGTTAGTTGATGCACTATTGTTTAAAGTGGGTTGGCCTGAGCTCACCTTCTTTGTTCATTATTTGGGCCCACAAGCCCCACATGGGCAGGAATCATCTCTTTTAATCACCCTTCTTCTTTCCCCTGACTTAAGAATTTATTCCCCAACGCGTAGAATGATTTCCTCTGCTCCCTTCGATAGCTCTGGGTTTGTTTGGAAACGAGTTCCTACACTTTGAGAAGAGGCCTCTAGATATACACGTATGAGTGACTATACATTTGTTTTGTGGTTCTGAAATGTGTGAAGACAGCGGCTGAATGTCTTGGAACAGCGTTTGATTTTCCCTCAGTTTGTTGGCAGAGCAGTGTGGTGTACCCTGGGTATGTTTCTACTTTGATCAAATTCATGATTTATATATATTTTTAATGACACTCAACACACTTCTGCCCCAATGTGTGTTGAGTCCTGGTCTAGCATGCCCCGTCTCTGAGTCCACCATGTGGACAGACTCCAGTCCAGATGTAAATCCTGGTTCAAGCTTTCAGTTTTATGCCCCTTTCATTGATAAAGTGTGAAGAGTTTTTCCAGTGCAGGCAATTACATTTGGCACATGTGTGTGTAAACTGTATTTTCAGCTATCTGAGACAGACGGTAAAGCCAGCAATAATTGATATGATGTTAGTTTGATTTTTTGCCATACTGATAGTTACATACAATGTCTCGGGAAACTCTGTTATACAAGGCATTGAAAAAAAGAAGGGACTGTTCATTAAGTTCAAATCAAATTAAACATTTATTTTGAATGTCATAATACCATTTATACAATTAATAAATGCTCAAACATGTCTGATGAAATATATCAATTCTAAAAAGTGCAGAGAAGCAAAACAAATTTTGAATCCAGCTTTGTAAAAAGGAAAAATACAGTCATCAGGAACATAGACGTTAAAACCAGGTTATCAAGGCACTAAATAATTGATGACTACAATCAACCAAGCAAGCAGTGATGAAGAGCTGATAATGTTTCCAATGACATGCACCATGCACTCTGCTCCTGCAGAATAGTTGAAACTAAGCAGGTTTGGGCTTGGTTAGTACTTGGATGGGAGACCTCCTGAGAAGACTAAGTTGGAAAGCTGCTGGAAGTGTTGTTGGTGATCGAGCAGGGGGCAATCTTCTCTCTAGTCAAATAAACCCCAATTCCTCAGTGTAGTGATGGGGACACTGTTCTGTAGGAGATGATATGTTAAACCGAGATGTTGACTCATTAAGATCCCATGACACTTATCGCAAAGAGTAGTGGTTTCCCTGGTGTCCTGGCTAAATTCCCAACCTGGCTCTTTTAATCTTCCACCTAATCATCCCCCAGTTCAATTAGCAAAAACATTGTTCTCTCCCTCTCAGCTGATGTGTGGTGAGCATTCTGGTGCAAAATGGCTGCCGTTGCATCACCCAGGTGGTGCTACACATTGGTGGTGACTGAGCCGTGTTCCCCCACCCCCCCCCATCATTGTAAAGCACTTTGAGTGTGATTATTAATATTAAGGTTATGTGCTTTATTAATATAAAGCACAAAAAAAAAAAAAGATTGTTATAGAAAATGTATTGTGTATTTTTGCAAAAAGTACTTATATAGAGAAGGTCTAAACATTCAACTTGTTAAAATATCACAGCCTATTTACTATCCCTGATTATGCACCCACAGCAATAGAATAATGAACAAAGCTCCGCCATGCTAATTCAAAGACAGTGGGACTCATTCATGAAACGTGAGCAGAACAAATTTGTATGTAAATCGTTCATATTAGCAATTTTGCCCATATTTTGGCATTCATCAACATTTTCGTATAAGGGTGTAACAGTACACAAAAGTCACGGTTCGGTACGTACTTCGGATTTGAAGACACGGTTCGGTATGTTTTCGGAACAGCTTTTCATTTATTATGAAGTTATAAACTTGTAAACAGTGGCTAATTGGCCATTATTTCCTGAACAAAGGAAGGCACATACCTTTCTTTCTTAAAAGCTATGGTGTTTGTTATTGCTTTAGTCTGGCCTCTAGTGGAGGAGCTTAAATACCATGAGGAGCTGGGTTTGCACTCCACTCTGTTTTTCCTTGTACCAGTTTGCCATACTGACGAGGCTGGGCTGTGATAACCATCATTCCTTTATTTGTTTATTTATTTATTTGTTTAATAATTTGGCACCCAACACAGGGCTGTCTATATCCAATTCCCACCCAATTTAGAATGTTCAATTATCTCCCCAAACTACGTTCATGAAATAATCCCACTGCACTGGACACACGGGCCCGGCATTCGTTTATAGTCGGAGGTCAAATGTGGGAAATGCGTCATTTCCATGTCATTACCGACATCACTGTGTTCGCGGTGCACAACTGGGGACTTTTACCTTCTCAAGGACGTTTTGGCTTTACAAGCAAATATAGCTAAAACAGCTAACAACTACAACAAGGAAGTTTTAACTTGTAAATGTTTATCATTCTGTATCTTTTTACTTTACCATGTAGGCTACTTTACTATTAACTTCATGACACCGAAACGGACAATACTAAATTATTTATTTTCCTTGATTGAACATCTGCTAATAAAACGTCGATTTCAGTGTCGGAATAATTATTTATTTTGCTTTTCTGGGCCATTTTGACTTCATATGAACGTTTAAATGGAAGTGACATCCTCCATATAAGACGAGGATTTATGCTAATCACAAAATAACGTGAACGCGCTTGTCATTTACGTGTATGAACATACAGTACGTACGTGAATACGAAAAAAAAAAGCCTTTCCCACACGATTTGACGAATCCAACTAGTTTCGTACATAAATGCATAGGTGTCATAAACCCATACGGTGTACACATTTTAGAAGGTATACAGGCGTATAAGGTTATATTACGGGAAATTTAGTCTAATATATATATATTTTTTCAAATGTTTTCCAACATAATTAATTAAATCGCAGGAATCACATTTTCTTTTTTTCCTCTTGCTGCTATTCTCTTGATTTCTGAGGCCGTGGGAAAAGCAAGTAGCTGCACCAGGACTGTATGATCTAAAAATGCACTTTATGATAACGAACCACAAAGACGCAGTAGCCCACAAGATACCTAAAAACTATGGCTCGTGATTTTAATTGATCATAGATAATGTTCTACACGGTTTTTGGTGAATTTATACAGTTTTTCAGGTGTGAAAATAAAGGCAGCACTCTCCAGAGGTTAACACCGATGTAAATGTATGCCCATATTTAGGAGCGTTTCATGAATGAGGCCCAGTGTGTGTATATGTACAGTGCCCTCCACTATTATTGGCACCGCTGATAAAGATGAGTAAAAAGGGTTATAAAAAATTCACCATTTGGTGAATTTGCTTAATCTTACACTGAAAAAATTAGAAAAATCCAACCTTTAATTGAAATAAATTTATTATGAGAAAAAAAAATCCCTCATCAAAAAATTATTCTTTTTAATAACCTTTTTTACTCATCTTTATCAGGGGTGCCAATAATAGTGGAGGGCACTATATACAGGTGCAGCTAAAAAAATTAGAATATCGTGAAAAAGTTCAATAATTTTTGTCACTCATTTCAGAAAGTGAAACTCATATATTATATAGATTCATTACACTAGATTCAATGGCTGTACGTCATCAAGGGTCTAAGGTATCAAACGAGCCCCAAACCATCACTCTGCGGCCAGATATGGAGTAGATGTGGATGGATCCCTTTAAGGGTTGTTTCTCCTGACTTTTTTCCCCATAGAGTTCTATAGAAAAATTAGTCAGGAGAAATAACCCTTGCAGCGATCCATCCACATCTACTCCATATCTGGCAACAGAGTGATGGTTTGGGGCTCGTTCGATAGCTCAGACCCTTGATGACTTACAGCCATTTAGTCAGCCATGTGTTCCATACTGTACCAGTGTAATTTACAGCTGAATCTAGTCTCACCCCCCAATTCCCATAGAGATCAGTTCAAATGCAGAGAGGTTATAGTATCGCTTGTAACAGTACCTGCAAATAAGATATCGAGAGTATTTTGATTGGTCACAGACTTCAGGAAGTAACAGCATGCAAAGGATATGGGACCAAATATTAAATATGATACTTTAAAAATATGTTAAAGCAAAATATTCAAATTTTCTGAGACACTGAATTTTGGATTTCATTAGCTGTAACCATAATCATCAAAATTACAAGAAATAAAGGCTTGAAATATTTCACTCTATGTGTAATGAATCTATATAATATATGAGTTTCACTTTCTGAAATGAGTGACAAAAAATATTGAACTTTTTCACGATATTCTAATTTTTTGAGCTGCACCTGTATATATATAATGTCGCATAGGTCAGGATAGAGGAAATACCACTTTATAGTATATGTATGATTTTATAAATGTATTGACACTGTAGGGTTGGTTCTAGGCATAGGCCACAAGGGCTTTTTCAAATAAAGTGTGTTTTAATTGTATGGTACAAAACCTACAGTCCTTTCATACCATTCAACTTGGCTGGGTCTTTTTATGTGCTTAGACATTATAAATAGATTATTCAATATTAATGCTACTCAGAAGATCATTTTTCAACCCTACTGAAACAGGGGCTGTATGATCCATTTACATTTAATCTAAACTTGTTTTGATCTGGAAGGATCGCATCAGGCTTTCCATGGCTTGGTCTCGGGTTATATCTTTCCAAGGGGGAGAAATGTCTGCAGGCTCAGCCTTGTATTCCTTGGCAAACTGCTTGTTAAACTTGTTGAAGATGTACTTCCAGTAGTCTGAGGCCTGGATGCTGTTGTCAGGCTGGATGCGCCAGTCTGGGTGAATGCTCTGATAGTCCTTGAATGGATGGGTTTCCCACTTTGTTTCCAGTGATTTGAATGTTGTCTCACTGGCAACAAGGGAGGAGCAGATATCACTCACTAATATACGGGAGGAAGCATATCTCCATGTCCCGAACCCTTGAGGACGGTGAATGGAAGAAAAGTGCTCTGTGTGTTTTTCGCCGCCAGCTTCACACGGGGCCATGCAGAAGGGACACTGGCTCCCACAGCCAAACACCCTGCTAAACAGCTCCTTCTGTGGCTGAAAGGGCAGTGAGGTCAGTCTGGTCCTCACATCCACACCTTTCTGAAACTCGGCGGTAAAGGACTGCTCCATTTCATCCACAAGCACTATCAGACACTGGGAAAAGTCCCCTGGCTTGGCATTGTTTAAGGCCAGGACCGCTCTGAGGGGGTCTTTAGGGATGACGAGCTCCTGTAGGTCACTACAGATATCCTGAATGAACTGCTGAATGTTCTGGTCTTCCTCCTCATCCCTTCCTGCCACTCGTTCACTGGCCTTCGTCTCTGCGTTTGCAACGGCATCCTTTAATTTTTTAACTATTGCCTTCAGGTGCCTCATCTCAATGTCCCTGAGGCTACTTCTGTCTGAGAACTCCTGTACTATCTGTTCGAATATCCAGTCCTGCACAAAGGCCTCATAATTCCTTATGTATTTCACAAAGTTCTGAAAGTTATCATCCACAAGCAGCTGCTGGAGGACTGAGAACTGGAAGAAGGAACGAGTGCTGAAATGAATGGCTTTCTTCCCTGTCAGCATTTCATCCAATAGGTCAGGGCCCAGAGATTTGGTGATATATTCCTGTACTGCAGGTGCAAGACAGTTGAAGGTGAACTCAAAGGCTTTCTTCTGACACTGATCTCTCTTGTTGAACAGGTCCTTAAAGTCAGTGCAGTACTGTTCCTTAAACTGTTTCAGACACTGCCTGGGATCATTTGCTTTGATAAAATTCAAATGCATCTGTTGAAACTCTCGTGCTGCATGTCCACAGATGTGGATTTTCAGACTGGCCTTAAATTCAGCAGTTGTTTTCAGATTCATGTGTTTGTCCAGGTTTTTGTCGACAATGCAAAGCAAGTCTATCATGTATGTGTTATGGTAATCAGACCCTGTTCTCACTTTCTCATCCACAAACTGCCTGCTACACTCGATGATGTTATCAACAAGCTCTTGTGTCTTCGCCTGCTGCTCATCTCTAACCAATATGTTCCAGGCCTTTTTAATAATTCTCAGAGCTGTACTCTTCAATTCGAATGGCTCGTTTCCACATTCAGACAACTTGCTCACTTTGGACAGCATTTCTTGTACTGAGCTGCCTTCCCTCTCTAAGTTAGCCCTCAGTTGGTGGTGGATATCTTGGATGATATCTCGTTTTTCCAGGCCAGAGTACGGCAGTTCTGCCACAGTCTGATCCCACATCTTCCCAAATTCATCATCGAGCTGTTGATCTGACAGATCTTTACTTTTCCTGCATTTCTCAATCAGCTCCAGCACTTTTTCCTCCATTGTGGCTGTGTGATGTTTCTTGATAGTGTCTAACTTGATCATACCTTTTTTAATCTCCACCGCTGCCTTAAGCTTGTTTTTCATAGAGTACTCTGTCTCTCTCCTGATGGTTTTGGCTGTGCTGACAAAGTCTTCCTTATACCTCACTACTAAGTGAACGTGTCCCTCTGGTCTCTTGTAGAATTCAGTGAGGTTGTGCAAAATTAGCTTTTCCTCTTTAGCCAGTTCTGTAAAGGCCTCACCTTCCAGGCTGCTCAGTAAGTTGCTTATGTTGGAGGATGGCTTTGCCTGTGCTGCTATTGTGCCAAAGTTTGACACCTTTGTCTCAGCTTCCCTTAACCAGGAGTACATGTTCTTCCTGAAGTTCCACTCCCATATGTTGAACTCAGTGCAAAGCTGAGTATAAGCTTCAGCCACAAGGCTATTACGGAAACTGAAGATGAAGTTCTCATACTTCACTGCATCCCATAAACTCTTAGTCCACTGGAGGAACTCATCGAATGTGTGTGGGGAGCCCTTTCCAGATTTGGACTCCATAAATATCTCAATCACACTCCTCTTGAACAGATTCACAGAATCACTGTAGCCAGCATTGACAGGAGCCATAGGAGGGTTACCATGCAAGAGCGCAGGGATATACCAGTTGTTTCTCTCTGGATCGTACTCCATGACATCAGTAAATTTGTTGTTGTTGTTTCCCCTATTTTCCATCTTAGCTGCTGCTCTGGTCATCTCATTCAGCTGCTCCAGCAGAAGCTTTCTGTCTCTCATGTTACTGTCATGGGCAGAGATGTCCGGTACATTCTGGTGCACAAACTGACAGCAGGGTTTTCTCCCAACTTCTTTCATGCGCAGGAAGGCGTGCACCACAATCTGCAGGATGTCCTTCATCTCTGTGCAGTTCTCCATGGCGATGTTGATGACTGTGATGTCACTCAGCCCCACCACCAGAGTGGCCAGCTCATTATCATGCTCATGACTCTCATCCAACTGGGCAAACTCTGGTGACTTCAAACCTTCAGTGTCAATAACCATGATGTAATCACACCCAAGCTGCTTTTTAAAATCCTCTTTCACTCCGATGAGGACCATGAAGGCCCCTCTCGTGCACCTGCCACTACTGACAGCAAACTGAACCCCGAACATGGTGTTCAGAAGGGTAGACTTCCCACTGCTCTGCACCCCCAGTACAGTGACCACCCGGATCTTACATTTATACTCTGTTAGACCATGGAGTTCTGTGAGAACCTTTGTCACCCACTGCAGAGGAATGCTGGATGCATCTCCATCCACCAGCTCCAGAGGAAAGCCTTCCTGCAGCAGCTGGGCACAGAGAGTTGGCAAGAGCTGAATCTGAAAGGTGGGGGCTTCGGGGAGTGAGCAAGCTGATTCGTACAACTGACCCATTTCCCTCAAGAAGTGCTCCATCCCCAAGGAGCAACTGGAGATCTTCCTGTCCAACTCTGCAATGCGATCCTTGTTTTCTGAGGACATCTGTTCTTTGTACTCTGCCCGAAGGAGAGCAAGGCTTTTGCGTGACAGGTTGTCCAAGTTGATCTTCATCCATTTGAGGAAATACTTGCGTTCCTCTGTGGAATTGCGCATTGCAGAGATGAAACGGGACATAGGCTCTGAGATGTTGTGAGCTCTCTGCTGTGCTCTGAGCTTCTCCTTCTGATCGGAAAGCTCATTCCTGTAAACCTCTATGTTTTTCTCCCCAGCATTCTTCAGCCTGCACTCTTCCTTCTCCAGTTTAGTCAGTTGTTTCCATGCAGTCCCTTGCAAAGGCAGCTCTTTTTCCTTGAAGCTTGGTACATCAGTTATTCCTTCTGTAATTTCATCAGCCTTCTCCTTGCCACTCTGACAGGAGCGGTCATCTTCATCAACCTGGATCCCAAGGTTATTGGCAACAGCAGACATCTGTTCAACTCTCATTTTGCATACATTTCCCTTTAAAATGTCACTAATAACCGAACGCAGGTTTGTGATGAATTCTGCATCATTCATCCACTGACTCTTTATGATAATTTTACTGGGTTTTTCATGCAACTCAGAAACGCATCTCCTGAAATCATCCTTATTGAAGCTCTTGCTCTTTGAATTGCTGATCAAGATTAATTGAGCCTTAGGATGCTGTGAGTCCAGAAATTCTCTTTGAAACTTAAAATCATCACAAAACACAAATATGGCAGCAGAGGTGCTGCAGAGGAATGCGTACTGAGTTTCAAAGTCACTGAGGTCCCCACGGAGGTTAGTTATAGCAAGTGGCTCTGAGAAGATGTCAGTGTTTTTCCCACTGGGCAGATACCAGCTAATTTCCACCAGCCCATTGGAAATCCTCCTTGGGGTGTTGCCACACTCCATGTTTCTGTGAAGAAAGGTGTCATGGTACTGCTGAGGGTTGCTTATAATTTGGTTCAGAATGTAAGACTTGGACAAGCTGCTGTTTCCCAGCCTCACAAAAGAGACTACAGGAAGGTCAGCGAGAACAATGCTCTCCTCCACAAACCCACGTGGGTCCTTCAAAGAGTGCGGCCTGTACTTTTTCACAATATCCCGCATGGCCCATAGCATTAACGTGCACCCCTGTGCATCATATTTGGGAAGCAGCAAGGGAACAGAGAACTGGCACACAGACATTTTCAAAACCATCTCCTGCTGAAGAAAGCCATCTGAGCAGAGGAATATAGCAGTTATGAGGTCCAGGGGGTTGACTATGTTTCTCTGGCCCTGTGGCTTGCGTGCGATGTCCAGTATCTTGTCTAGGTCTTGGGAAGCAGTGTCCTGTTTGGAGGAGCACTTCACACTCCTCGCGGACACATTCACCATCATCAGCTTCCTCAGGAAACACCACGGCAGAGATTTCACAGACGTGATGTTTTCATCAGTTAAAGTCTCTCCATCAATCTCCAGCACCTTGCTCAGAGTCAGCTTGTTCTTCAGGTGGTGTTCCAGTCCCAACTCACTCACCAGCTCATCTAGACTGGTTCCTGTCATTGGGGATGGAAGCTGCATTACTCCATGTATGTACAGTGAAATAAAAATCTATTTAAAGTCACAATCCAAAAAAGCCACATTATATTGGTGAAACAAATGTTGTAATAATATAAATCACAAAAAAGGGTTACCTCATAGCACCATATACAGTGAGAACCATAATTCATTGGACAGTGACACATTTTTTGTTATTTTGGTTCTGTCCTCTAGAACTTTGAGTTTGAAAGGATGCAATGACAATGAGGTTGTCAAGTGCAGACTGTCAGCTTTAATTTGAGGGTATTTTCATCGATATTGGATGAACCATTAGAAATTATAGAACCTTTTGTGGAACTGCACATTGCAGAGATGAAACGGGACATAGGCTCTGAGATGTTGTGTGCTCTCTGCTCTGCTCTGAGCTTCTCCTTCTGATCGGAAAGCTCATTCCTGTAAACTTCTATGTTTTTCTCCCCAGCATTTTTCAGCCTGCACTCTTCCTTTTCCAGTTTAGTCAGTTGTTTTCATGCAGTCCCCTGCAAGGGCAGCTCTTTCTCCTTGAAGCTTGGTACATCAGTTATTCCTTCTGTAATTTCATCAGCCTTCTCCTTGCCACTCTGACAGGAGCGGTCATCTTCATCAACCTGGATCCCAAGCTTATGGGCAACATCAGACATCTGTTCAACTCTCATTTTGCATACATTTACCTTTAAAATGTCACTAATTGTCATGGATCTGACCTTTCTTCCCTTATCTCCACGTCGTTTTATTCGTTGTTATCGTTTACCGGTAATCTATCGGATTTTCCTGTGTTCCGTCACGGGTTTTGCTTTCACCTTGTCATTAGTGAGTTCACCTGGCCATTAGTGAGTTCACCTGGCAGTTAATTCCGCTCACTATTTATACCCCGCTTCCGGACTCTCTCATTGCTTCCATGTTATTCCACTTAACATTCGAGCCGGTAAAGAGGTATAAGAAATTAGTTACAAAGCTAGTTTAAAAACGAAAGGGTTAGAAAGTAGGGTTTTTAGAAAGAAAGAAAGTTTCTTTTAGCTCTCATTGCTGAGCAGAGGCTTTCTCATTTTCTTTCATTATATACTCTGACTTACGAGTGCTCTTACCCAGGAAAAGTTAGGGTTGTTGAGTTCTCTGTTTCCTTTAGTTTTCACTCCAATAACGGGAGTAAGATAAGCGTGTCTGCTTATTTCCTTTTTTACCGTTTCTACCGACTAGCGCTCTAACTGCGCTGACTCCAGTTTAAAGGGGTCTTATAGTTTTGGTTTCCTTTGTTCGTTCGCTCCACAAACGGAGTTAGATAAGCGTTATTGCTTATTCCTTTGTTTTGCTCGTTTAGCGAGCTCCTCGTTTATAGGGCGAGGTTTGTTGTTTCTTCATTTCTAGTTTTCTCCACTACGGATCATTGTCCGTTTTCAGTGGTGTTCTTAGGAACACTTTAAGATTACCCAGCTATTGCAATTGGATCTCCAACACTCCCATCTCTGTCTCTGACAGAGATCCCTTACAGAACATGGAAGCCACAGAGGAGTTTCCAGCGATAGTTGACCATCTTAAAGTGATCATTGCCACTCAGGAAGCAGCCCTGGCGGACCAGAGAGAGAGTATTCGTGCCTTGCAACAATCACAGCAGGCCTTACATGAGCAGATGCAGCTACAAGCGGTAACGCTACGAGATCTGGTTGAAAACATCCTTACTCTCTCTCTCAGGTCTGATCTTCCTCCAGTTGCACAAACATCTATACAGGCTACCCCCCCAACATTTACACCTGATGCTAGGGAGCCTAAACTCCAACTCCCCTTGCGGTATAATGGAGTTTCTGGGGAGTGTCAGGGGTTTTTAACACAATGTTTAATTTTTTTTAAAGTACAGCCCTCGCGGTTTCATGCACAAGAGTCCAGAGTAGCCTTCATTCTCTCTCTCTTAACCGGTAATGCTCTCGCATGGGCCGACCCACTTATTAGGGCTAATTCACCCATTGTTAGCAATACAGAGCGGCTTATGGCAGAGATGGTGTCAGTGTTCGATCAGGACGTTTCTGGCAAGGAGGCTGCCATGCGATTAACTCGTCTTCGTCAGGGCACTGACACCGTGGCTGCATTCGCCATTACTTTCTGTGCGCTAGCGGGAGTAACAGGGTGGGCCGATGAGCCTCTCTGTGCTCTATTCCTAAACGCCTTATCGGAAACTATAAAGGACGCCATTGCGGGTATCGAACCACCCGCTACATTCGGGGCTCTAGTATCTACGGCCATTCGGTTGGATAACCGGTTTAGAGAGAGAGACAAGAAGAAGGCTTATAAGGGTTTTAAACAGCACCCACCTCGTTACTCTCCCCCTCATACGCCAGCACCAGCTCACAGTCCTTTTGTAGCTCCCATTAAACAGGAGGAGTCCATGCAGGTTGATAGTTCCTCCATGCACGAAACAAGGGATACTAAGTCCTGTGAATTGCGGTGTAGGTATTGTAAAAGGAGGGGCCATTTAAGGGACCACTGTCCCAAACTTCGGGGGAAAAGATTAGCTCCGCTAGTGGAACCGAGTCGCCTAGCGGGACTAGATTTAAATTACCCTCGGACCTGCCTGTCGGTGTATTTGCGCTGGAACGACCGCCAGATTTCCTGCAATGCGTTTATTGACTCCGGGGCAGTCGAGTGCCTCGTCGATTCCAACTGGGTTAAATCCCACAAGATCCCCACCTATCCTTTGTCTCTACCTCGCCTGGTCACGGCTTTAGATGGCCGGCCCTTAGGCACTGGCACTATCTCCCGGGTTACCGCCGCAATACGCATGCGCGTTCCGTTTCGTAAGCATACGGAGGAGATTCACATTTTTTTAGTGGATTCCCCAGCTTATCCGCTGGTTTTGGGTCATTCCTGGCTTACTCGCCATAACCCACACATTAATTGGGGGGGGGCGGGTTCCGTTATTCAGAAATGGGGTCCCAAATGCAAACGCCATTGTTATGCCACCAGTAATTTTTTGTTGAGAGAAGGGGGTGAGGATTATACACAGTCTGACTCAGAGAGTGAGGAGAATTACGTTATTAACCAGCAGTCCTCTCATGTTCCCTCCGAGAATGGAGAGGAAAGTTTAGACTGGGATTACTCAGATGAACGACCTACTGCGTGGCAGGAGTTGACGTCCGAGTCAGATATTGATTGGGATATTCACTCTGTCTCGGACACTGAGGGTGTTGAAGTGGGAGGGGCACTCGAATTCCAGCTGCCGGCTAATGTCCCTAAACAGTACGCCGATCTGGCGGAGACATTTAGCAAACAACGTTCCACTTCACTACCACCTCACAGACCTTATGACTGCGCTATAGAGCTATACCCAGGCACTACCCCCTCTAGAGGGTCTCTTTATTCATTATCCATCCCTGATAGCGCAGCCATGCGTAAATATATTGAGGAGGCTTTGGTCAATGGGTTTATTAGACCTTCCACCTCGCCTGCAGGGGCGGGTTTTTTTTTGTTAAAAAGAAAGACGGAGGTCTCAGACCCTGTATTGATTACAGGTCCTTAAATAACATAACGGTGAAGAACAGGTACCCCCTTCCTCTTATGAACTCCGCTTTCGAGCGCCTCCAGGGGGCGTCTGTTTTCACTAAACTGGACCTACGTAATGCCTATAACCTCGTTCGCATTCGCGAAGGCGACGAATGGAAGACCGCTTTTAACACGCACAGCAGCCACTACGAATATCGCGTCATACCATTCGGGCTCACTAGCGCCCCCTCTGTGTTTCAGGCGTTTATTAACGATGTGCTGAGGGAGATGCTGGAGAGATTCGTCTTCGTGTATCTTGACGATATTTTAATATTTTCGCCCGATATTACCACACATGTCGGTCACGTTCGTCAGGTTCTTGCTGCACTTCTCAAAGCCCAATTATTCGTAAAGGCAGAGAAGTGCGTGTTTCACACTGGCTCTGTTTCATTTTTGGGTTTCATTATTAAAGAGGGTAAGGTACAGATGGATCCGGAGAAGGTTTCCGCTGTAAAGAACTGGCCCACGCCGTCTTCCGTAAAACAGGTACAACGTTTTTTAGGTTTTGCGAATTTTTATCGGCGTTTTATTCAGAATTTTAGTGCGGTAGCAGCGCCCATTACTGCTCTCACTAAGAAAAACCTTGGCACACAAAAAAAGAAAGAAACCACGTTAAATAAAACCAAAAACTATAGAACTATATCAGTGTTTCTACCCCGCGTTGCAAACGGGAAGGATCACATTCACAGTGGAGGAATTATCGGACTTGGAAACATTCATCGATCAATACTACTACAACAGGACAACATGAATACCGACAGCAACAGCTCAACCACCCCATCCACCAAACGAAAGAAAAAAGATTCGTCCACGGATACAGACGATTTACACATGACTGAAATTGAGGTTAGTGTTCTATCCAATATTAATAAAAAGCTTGATATTCTCATCTCTCTACATGAGGAAGTTAAAGAGCTAAAATCTAGCCTGGAATTCGCCCATAGTCAGATTCAATCAATCGATAGAGCAAACAACTCACTTCAGTCATGTGTAAAAACTCTAACCGAACAAATGGAAACAGTAACAAAAGAAAACAAAGTAATGAAAGAAACTATCTTGGATTTGCAAACACGCAGCATGCGCGATAACCTTATTTTTTCCGGCATTACCGAAACCACACCCGACAATCCGGAGACAAAGATTAAAGAATTCATGAAAACTCACCTTAAACTCCCATCTGACACAGTTAACAATATAACCTTCCATCGAGTACACCGCATCGGCACACCATCAAACAGAGGACCCAGACCAATAGTCGCAAAGTTCGAGCACTATCAACAGAAAGAATTAATTAAAAGCAAAGGTAGAGAACTAAAAGGAACTAATCTCGGTATGAACGACCAATTTCCGCGTGAAATAAATGAACGCCGCAAAATATTGTATCCGATTTTAAAGGAGAATAGGAATAATAACAAGCAAGCTTACCTGGTTGTGGATAAGCTTTACATTGACGGTCAACTCCTCCGAAATACGAAGTTAACTCCATGGCTCTTCTAAATATAACATAAGATAGATATAACAGGATCTACATAATGTACTGTAAACCTCTCACCGGTTCTATGCTTTTCTTTCTGGTTTTTTCTTATTTAACTTGTTTGAGTATTTCCTCCCCCCCTCTTTTTCTTTTCACCCCACGCCTATGTGCGCACCGGCTCCGTTCAATGCATACACGCACACATTTGCGTGCGCTAGCATACACACTCATAGGCCTACTGTCGCCCTACATACAGATAAACACACATACACACACTCCCTTCCCTCTTGCTATTTTCCCTATGTCTGTTTTTTTCTACTTTTGCTTACTCTCTCACTTTATGTCTTCACACCAATCCACCTTTATATTATGTATGTGCAGTTATATGTGGTATTGTATTTGCCTCACTGAAAAAAGACTCACGCACACGCACACAAATCAATCACACACACAGATCAACTCTAACAGAGGTTCACTCACACTAACATGACACAAACACTTAACTTAATAACATGGAACGTCCGTGGCATTCGTACTCAGATTAAAAAAACAAAAATTCGAAACCATCTTATTAAACTAAAGGCAGACATATGTTTGCTACAAGAGACACATCTATCACATTCTGAATTACATAACCTTAAATCTCAACAATTTAATCAAGTTTTTTCAGCAACTTACAACAGCAGACAAAGAGGTGTCTCTATTTTAGTAAACAAAAGAATACCTCTAATTCACCATTCCACAATTGCCGACTCTGAAGGACGTTATATTATAATTACTGCATCCATCTATGACACAAAATTCACAATTGCCAACATATACGGTCCCAACAGCGACAATCCATCTTTCTTTGATACATTATTCTCTACACTACAAGAATCAACAAATATCATAATTGGCGGTGACTTCAATACAGTAATCAATCCCGCAATTGATCGGTCAAGTACAGCCGGTAATTTAAGAAACTGGCACTCTACAGAATTATTAAAACAATATATGGGAGATTTTGGTCTTGGCGACAGTTGGAGATTGAGAAACCCATCATCTAGAGAATATTCTTATTTCTCCCCACTACACCAATCATTCTCCCGATTAGACTTTTTTTTGATCAATAATATACTTCTAACTAAGGTATCCGAAACCATCATACATCCAATTATTATTAGTGACCACGCACCAGTATCCCTCACTTTAAACATTAAATCCTCTACCACTACCAAACACTCTTCACGCTGGCGCTTCAATACCTCACTGCTCAAAGATTTTGATTTTACTGCCTTTATACAGAGAGAGTGGGCATCCTATATGGAATTGAACGACTCCCCAGAAATCTCACCATCAATACTATGGGAAACAGGTAAAGCAGTAATTAGGGGATACATAATATCATACTCAACAAACAAGAAAAAAAAGGAACAGGAATTAGAAATACATCTGGAACAGAAGATTAAACAACTTACAGATACATACTCAAACAATCCCGATGAACAAATACAAAATGAGCTACAAAATACCAAATTCCAGTTAAACGAAATTATAAACAAAAAAACGCAATTTATGATTCAACAACTTAAATATGATAATTTTGAAAATAGCAATAAGTCAGGCAAATATTTAGCTAGTCAGTTGCAACGCAAAAAAGAAAAAGCAATAATTTCAACCATAAAGAATTCAGTAGGCGAACCCACACAAAACCCACAAGAAATAAATAAAATATTTCAAATTTTTTACAGTAATTTATATTCTTCAAATACAGACCCTGACCCATCAGAGATACAGTCCTTCCTTAACAATCTGGATTTACCCAATCTATCTAATCAAGATGCAGACACCCTAGATGCGCCATTAACACCAGACGAACTCTACAAAGCTCTACTCCAGATGCCAAATAATAAGTCACCCGGACCCGATGGCTTCCCTCCTGAATTTTATAAACACTTTTGGCACATACTATCCCCACTATTTTACAAACTAACATCAGAAATACAAAATACATTGCAAATTCCTACACACATGAATACATCTGTTATATCAGTTTTACTTAAACCTAATAAAGATCCAACTCAACCTACCAGCTACCGCCCTCTGTCATTAATAAACACCGATCTAAAAATAATTACAAAAGCCCTAGCCATCAGATTAGAAACAGTCATTTCCACATTAATACACCCCGACCAGACAGGCTTTATCAAGGGAAGACATGCCTCAGATAATGTACGAAGACTGATTAATATCATTAACTTCTCACAACAAACTCAAACCAAGACAATAATTGCATCACTTGACGCAGAAAAAGCATTTGACCAAGTTAACTGGATCTTCCTATTAAACACACTACACAAATTTGGCTTCGGGGAGTCGTTTATCCATTGGATAAGGACACTCTACACCTCACCCAAAGCCACAGTCACCACAAATGGAATTACATCAAAGAGTTTCACACTTCACCGGGGCACCAGGCAAGGATGCCCACTCTCTCCCTCATTATTTGCTATCTTCATAGAACCACTTGCTGCAGCTATACGTCAAAACAATGCCATTAAAGGAGTTCACACCACAAACCTTCAACATAAAATTAGCCTCTATGCTGATGATATTTTATTGTATTTACAGGACCCCGTACCCTCGTTAAAAGAAACCTTTAATCTCATCGCCACCTTCTCTAAAATCTCTAATTATACAATAAACTGGAATAAGTCCATTATACTTCCACTTTCTGAAGATGCTTGGGATTCTGCAGAACAAAACTCATCACTCCCACTTCGCACTGGTAACATTAGATATTTGGGTATTGACATTTCCCCCCGGCTGTCAGAGTTGTTTCATCTTAACTATACTCCATTGCTAAAAACAGTAGAAGATAACCTCCGGCGCTGGATGAATCTACCTCTTACTCTCATAGGACGAATTGCAACTGTTAAAATGAAAATACTCCCCCACATTAACTATTTATTTTCAATGCTGCCTGTCACACCAACAGATAAATGGTTCAAATCTATTAACTCTCTCATTACACATTTCTACTGGAAAAATAAAAAAGCCAAAATTAAATTATCCACTTTACAAAAAAGTAAATCTCAAGGTGGACTAGACGCCCCAAACTTTCTTTTCTACTACCTGGCAAATCAAATACAATACCTTACCAAATGGATCCATCTAACTGACCACAACATCCCATGGATAGACTTAGAAGATCTATATTGCAAAAACATTTCACTCCCAGATTTACCTCTTCTTAACATAACCATCAAACAGCACCCCTGCTATAAAAATACGGCTATATCCACAACTCTGACAGCCTGGTGGAAAGTCATTAAGATATTTGGTTCTACTCCGACACCATGTAAATACACTCCTATATGGCATAACCCCGACTTCCAACTCCGCGGCACCCCTCTTCACTATCACACTTGGGCACAAAAAGGTATCACACACCTTCACCATCTTTTCAATAACAATCAGTTCATAGACTTTAAAGACCTCATAAAGAAGTACGGACTTGGGAGACATCAATTTTTAGAATACAAGGACTCCAGAAAAACAAAGTAGAAACAAAAAAGGAGAAGTACCACCAAATCAGAAAACCTTGGCATGGTCACCCTTCCTTACATCCGGGGGATCACAGAGCGTGTACAGAGGGCGATGAATAAACACCGCATAAGCACACCAGTGAAGCCGCACACCAAGCTACGCCAGGTGCTGGTGCATCCCAAGGACCGCATTGACCCAGAAAAGAAGTGTGACATAATATATGAGATCCCATGCCTATCATGCAATAAAACTTACATTGGAGAGACAGGTAGAGCGTTTGGCACATGAAAGAAAGAACACCAGAAAGAATGCGAAAAGGAAACATCTGGAGCGCGCACACGTGCAACAAAACAGAAAGCGGACCAGGAGAACCTGAAATCAGCCATCTCTGATCACTGCAAAAGGGAGAACCACATCATGGATTGGGATAAGGCCAAGGTTATTCGATCAGAAAACAACAAATACCACCGTTGGATCAGGGAGGCACTGGAGATCCGGAAACGTGCACACAGGACTGTAAACCGAGATGAGGGGGCCTACATGCTGTCACATACCTGGGATGCAGTCCTCCATAAACCACAGGACAGCAGAGGGCGTGGTCATCCCACCCATACAGGTGGGATGACCTACCCTACATAAACCAGCCATATACACGTCACAGCAACATCATATGACGTCTCTGAGGAAGACTGCAGGAAATCAGCAGTCGAAACTGTCAGGTATAACAAAAAATAAATGCGTCTTTTTATATGAACAAAAAATTTAATAGTTCTAGTTAGACGAAATGAACTTATTTGGATTAATTTTTAGAATATCTACAACTTAAATCCGTAATCAAAACAAAAATTAATATTTCTTCTAACCCACTCGAACCTTCCAAAATAATCAATGATATAATTCAATTTACAAATTTAAATAAACTAACTTCACAACTTTACAGACTTTTATTAACCTCAGATGATTCTATAACAGTCCCAACAGTCCCAGCAGCCAGCTGGAACACCGATTTAAGCATCTCTCAAACGACTTCTGGATAGAAATCAATAAAAATATTTTTACCATGACACCCAATACAAACCTACAGCTAATTCAATACAAAATCATCCATAGAACACATGTTACTCAATATAAAATGTACAAAATGGGACTGGCAAACACAGGCATTTGCTCACAATGCACGATAGGCACAATAGATAATTATTTTCATGCACTCTGGGTTTGTCAACCGGTTCACTCTTTTTGGGACTCCGTAACACAAAAACTTTCCACCATCTTGAACTGCAGAATCCCTCCATCCCCACAGCTCTGTCTATTAGGAGACACTTCAGAAATCAACATACCAAACAAATACAAGAACAGCTTGCTCGTTTCTCTAGCTGTCGCCAAGAAAACTATTCTCTTAAACTGGAAATCAAAAAATTCAATAAATATTAATCATTGGACCAATATCATTTCAGAATACATATCTATGGAAAAAATCACTGCTCACAATAACAACATCACCACAGTCTTCAAGGAAAGATGGTCTCCATTCTTGTCCTTGTTGGGGCTGGGCTAATGCCACGCACATTCCCACACTCCAACACATAAATCATATTGCAACACACACATTAACTTTATAAGTTATTTAATTATTTTTACTTCAATGTTTTTGTTTCGTTGTTGTTATTTTCATTATTACTGTTGTTATTTTTTTGACAATATTAACTATGTTTTGTTGATACTTATTACTGTTATTATTATAAAAAGTTGTAAATATGCACCCACAACTTCCATAACACTGACATCCCCCTATCTGCTCATGAACCAATGTATTTATAAATTTTTGTTATTTGTCTATCTTTTGCATCCCGGTATTTGTTATTAATATTATATCTTCTCAACGTTTTTGTATTATGTTTTGTGTAGCAGTCACCCCTTCTCACTTTAATTATTGATGTTTCAATGTGCTTAGTTTTTCTTTTTTATTTATTTATATTTATATATATATATATATTTTTTTTTTTTTTTTTTATTTTTTTTTTTTTTTTTTTTTTTTAATTAAATTTTTTTTTTTTTATATATTTTTAAAAAAAAAATAAAATTTTTTAAAATAAATTTAATATTTATATTTTTCAATTAAATAATATTTATTTTTTAATAAAAAATAGAAAAAATTATAAATTTATAAATAAATGAAAAATAAAAATAAAAAGAAAGAAAAAATATATATAAATATATATTTATAATATAAATAATAATAAAAATATAAATTAATATATAAAATTTAAAAAAATATAATAATAAAAAGAATAATTATTAATAATTGCGTTATTATATTAAAAAATTAAAAATAATAAAAATATTTTTTCCAAAGCGGGGGGGGCGGGGGAAGCGCGCGGAAGCGGGGGTGCCCATTTAAAATGTGCTTGTCGCTTGGGGTCCAAGGCATGTGCGCTGGCCTACATACATACATACCACGGACACACGACAACAGTATCACTGAAAAACCCACCTGAAGACATGCGCAACTTTATGATTTGACCATGTTGTCTATTCCAGCTACTTCACCTGATCCAACACTCTCAGATTCCCATCAAACGTGAGTCGCAGACTGGACGTGCAACTAGAGAGCGCTCGAAACGGATCCACATGACTGGTGTATCACGTCCTCACGATCGACACCCATATCGCTTACCGCCAAGAAACTAACAAGCAGTATTGGGCGGGCCGCGTTTTTTGCTCGCACACCCTGGGAAAATCTTTGCTCTCGGGGGCTTGTTTACAGAGTTCAGAGCTTTTTCCATGAACATTACTTTTAGTTAATTATAATAGATTACTTTCCTTTGATAGTAAATGTGTTCTTCAGAATTTATAAATTGACTTTGATTTCTCAATAGTTATATTTTAACACGTTGGTACATTGCAATATTTATAAATAATTAATTCGAACACTACACAATATAACTTTAGAATGATATCTGAACATATCTTAAATTAATACATGTACGATATATGAAACAGGATATAGCCCACCCCGTCACTCAAAACCGCCCAACTATCACCCACCACCGCACCCACCGGAACAACAAACCAAACACAACCGCCTGGATAAACCCATCCACCACACAATCCACGAGCACACCCGAGATTAACGAATTCTAGTACTTTCCAAAACTTGGTTGCTCTTTTTGCTTCTGATTTTTGCGCAAGCCCCAGCGGAGAGGACAGGCGTGCCAAAAATCCCTCATAGCAGGGACACCGCGCTTGCCCCCAGTACCACAAACCTTCCCGACAACAATTCCAATAAGCGCGCTACAGGCCCGTGATTTGCCGGGCGACGGGGCTGATGGGAATTACACCCCCAACACGGCTCACAAACGCTACGGTCAGGCGTATCTCTCCTACTAAAAGACTACTCTCAATCTGGGTCGAACTCGCCTAGACGCGTACTACACGGAGTATAAAGTATACAATCTTAAACCCAAGGTCAAAAAAAAAGTACTACCAAAGAGCGGGTACCAATAATATATATTATCAACTCACAACTATTCACTTGTCCACCTAATACAACGCTACAAACACCAACACCACCCCCCACAAACCCACCACATGTTTCTCATTAAATATTTAAATGTGCCGGCGTCGTAACAAAAACACCTACAACTAAAATCCTTTCTTACCACTCACACCTCAACCCAAATACCATAACCTCTACCTCTTTCCTAATAACCCCCTGTCGATGCATCACCCGAATTTACCTTAGCAGAGTCGAGAAAAGAACAACAAATAGAAACGTATTTAAATAAACAAATAAAAAAAATAAATAAATGAACTTAAAATAAAAAAAATACATAATGGCATTGAGACAGATCCGTCGGGAGTGCGCCCTACAGTACCGCCGGGCTAATTTACCATACCCCCCCCGCCTCACCCCCCAGAATGCACTCCGACCCTGCTTGTCCAGCACAAGGGGCGTTCGTCCCAGCCGACACCCGCCTCACGCACCCCCCCCCCAACCCCCCCCCCCGCCTCCCTCCCCCCTAGATTGCACCCTCAGATTGTCCACACCACCACCCCCGTCCCCAGTCGAGCACCTAGCCCCCCTGCATCCTGACATGAAATAGCGACGCCCCCCCCGCCCCGCCCCAAAGTGTGAGTAAACCACATCCCAATTTCCCACCCACCACCACCCCAAACAAAAACATCCACTCTGGCGCCAGCCCCCGCTACACCCGTGGTCCCCCTCCACACGGCCACCTCTCGCCTTCGAAGCTCAGCTGGGTTACCAACCACCTCTTTTCTGAGCTTGAGAAGGAGGTGGAGGTGCCCTCCGCAGGGTCTTTCGTTCGGCGGTGTCGGTCGGTTTGGAGACAAGTGCGGTCGTCTCTTATACGGGCTTCGGCTAAACAAAAAGTTGCGGCTGATAGGCATCGTCGAGCTGCACCATCCTATAGAGTTGGACAACGGGTTTAGCTTACTACTCGGGACCTTCCGTTGCGGGTCGAGTCCCGCAAACTCGCCCCTCGTTTTGTGGGCCCCTTCAAAATTATAAAAAAAATCAACCCAGTCACATTTCGACTGCAACTGCCGCGCTCGATGCGCATCCACCCCACGTTTCACGTCTCCCGTCTTAAACCAGTACTCGTAAGCCCCCTCGCCCCGGTTGAGAGACCACCTCCGCCTCCCCGACTCATTGAAGGGGGTCCGGCTTATACCGTTCGCCGCATTGTGGCCGAGAGACGTGTGGGCAGAGGGTGGCAGTTCCTTGTTGACTGGGAGGGTTATGGTCCGGAGGAACGTTGCTGGGTCCCATCGAGAAACATCCTGGACCCTCAGTTAATCACCGACTTCCGCAGAGATAAGGTTGTGGAAGCGTCCGGTGCCGTTCCTTAGAGGGGGGGTCCTGTCATGGATCTGACCTTTCTTCCCTTATCTCCACGTCGTTTTATTCGTTGTTATCGTTTACCGGTAATCTATCGGATTTTCCTGTGTTCCGTCACGGGTTTTGCTTTCACCTTGTCATTAGTGAGTTCACCTGGCCATTAGTGAGTTCACCTGGCAGTTAATTCCGCTCACTATTTATACCCCGCTTCCGGACTCTCTCATTGCTTCCATGTTATTCCACTTAACATTCGAGCCGGTAAAGAGGTATAAGAAATTAGTTACAAAGCTAGTTTAAAAACGAAAGGGTTAGAAAGTAGGGTTTTTAGAAAGAAAGAAAGTTTCTTTTAGCTCTCATTGCTGAGCAGAGGCTTTCTCATTTTCTTTCATTATATACTCTGACTTACGAGTGCTCTTACCCAGGAAAAGTTAGGGTTGTTGAGTTCTCTGTTTCCTTTAGTTTTCACTCCAATAACGGGAGTAAGATAAGCGTCTGCTTATTTCCTTTTTTACCGTTTCTACCGACTAGCGCTCTAACTGCGCTGACTCCAGTTTAAAGGGGTCTTATAGTTTTGGTTTCCTTTGTTCGTTCGCTCCACAAACGGAGTTAGATAAGCGTTATTGCTTATTCCTTTGTTTTGCTCGTTTAGCGAGCTCCTCGTTTATAGGGCGAGGTTTGTTGTTTCTTCATTTCTAGTTTTCTCCACTACGGATCATTGTCCGTTTTCAGTGGTGTTCTTAGGAACACTTTAAGATTACCCAGCTATTGCAATTGGATCTCCAACACTCCCATCTCTGTCTCTGACAGAGATCCCTTACACTAATAACCGAACGCAGGTTTTTGATGAATTCTGCATCATTCATCCACTGACTCTTTATGATGATGTTACTGGGTTTTTGATGTAACTCAGAAACATCTCCTGAAGTCATCCTCATTGAAGCTCTTGCTCTTTGAATTGCTGATCAAGATTAATTGAGCCTTAGGATGCTGTGAGTTTTTTTTTGTTTTGTTTCATTTTAAATATTTGGTCGCATATCTTTTACATGCCATGACTTCCTGATGTCTGTGGCCCAACAATATCAAAAAACTATCTTATTTTCTTGTTATCCTACAAGCAGTACTATAACCTCTCTGCATTTGAATGGATCTCTATGGGAATTGGGGTGTGGGACTAGATTTAGCTGTAAATTACACTGGAACAGTATGGAACACATGGTTGGCTAAAGGCCTTCAAGTCATCAAGGGTCTGACGAATCAAACAAGTCTTAAACCACCACTCTGCTGCCAGATATGCAGTAGATATGGATGGATAACTTGAAGGGTTTCTTCTCCTGACTTATTTTTCAGTTCAATAGGACAATTTGTCAGAAGAAACAACCCTTAAAGTTATCCATCCATATCTACTGCATATCTGGCAACAGAGTGATGGTTTGAGGCTCATTTGATGCCTCAGACCCTTGATGACTTATAGCCATTTAGCCAACCATGTATTCCATACTGTTCCAGCTTAATATACAGTAATACAACGTCTATTATAACAAACTGTGAATAACAAGCAAATCAAAACTTTATAAAAATAAAATGAATGTGATTTTATGTGGCGCTTATGGTGCGAGTAGGCTTAGTGCTAGTAAGCACAGTTATGATAATTTCAGTCCTGACAAACATCTGAAACTCCAGGCAGAAACTAAGAGACATCCGGTGAAACAGTTCGTAATAAAGCGCCAGCTCATTCAGTGTAACAGAATAATCTATTTAAAGTCACAATCCACAAAAGCCAGGGTTACCTCATAGCACCATGTATATGAGCTTTTAAATGACAAGTCTAAATATTAAAAGTTATAGATACAGCATTTCACCCCAGCATCTCATAACACAGCCAGAAGTGGAAGCACACGACCCTCAACTGGTTGCCAGATTTGTTTCAACTGAATTTTGTGTAGATAACGTTATTTCATCTGAGTGTGAAGAGTGGAGTCAGACAGAATCAGGCTTAATCATGACATATCTTTTGTGGTTGGGTTGGACAAGTAATTCATTCATGAACAAATTTAGCAATATGTATAGATTTAGGTTGCCTATGCGGTGGTGTTTCAAGATTCATGTAGCCTAACCCCAGTGAGCAAAAGCTGGAATATAGGTAGATGTCTAGAGGGGTGGAAATCTTAGAATTAGAGGCGTTTTGAAATAAATGTGTCAATTTAGCCCAAGGTAAAGCTTGGCTACATCCTAGCCGGTTAAACAACTTTCACTTTTCAAACAAATTTAGCCAGCATAATTTACAGCTAAATCTAGTCCCACCCCCAAATTCCCATAGAGATCCATTCCAATCAGAGAGGTTATAGTATCGCTTGTAGGAGTACCAGAAAATAAGATATCAAGAGTCTTTTGATATTGTGGGTCACAGACATCAGTATGTAAAGGATATGCAACCAAATATAAAAAAATTATTACTTTATTTTACATTATGTTAAACTGTCCGATATTTCTTGATGCCCGGAAATGGGGGGGGGACTATATACAAAAGGTTCTATAATTTCTAAACCGTTCATCCGATATGGATGAAAATACCCTCAGATTAAAGCTGACAATCTGCACTTTAATCTCAAAAATGTGTCACTGTCCAATGAATTATGGTGCTCACTGTGTATATGAGCTTTTAAATTAAATATGCATTCCCATATGCACACATTTTTATCACTCACTTGTGTGTATGCATGTTGAGCTGGTCTCGCTGGAGCCAACATTTGGAAGGACTGCAGTGATGTTGAAATTATATTCCATCCCAGGTTTCAGATCAGAAAGGACAGCAGTGGTGGTATTAGGTGCACATATATATGATCTGAGCTGTTCTCCTTCACAGCCGTAGGTGATGTGGATCTCATAACAAACTCCCTCCATGCTGACCGGTCTTTCCCAGCAGAGAGTCACTGACCTGGTCTTCACATCAGTTGCTCTCACACTTTCAGGGGCAGATGGCTCTATTTGAGAGAACAGAGAGGGAATTTATTACTTTTCAGCCTGCTAACATTCCATTTAGCAAGAAACCTAAAAAAGTACAGGATGTTCATGTAAGTTTTTGTACAACTACATGCTATTACTACAATTGGCAATTTACAAAATGGTTTTAAAATATCAAAATAGAGACATAAAAAGAACAAAAACACAACAAACGGGTTTTTACAGACAGTGAAACACGACGGCCGGCGGTTTTGTACTAGACAGCGTTGGAACCACGGTAACCAACCTTCCCGATTTCCAAAGTCTCCACAAAACCCCAGTCAATTTGCCTCCTGTCTCCTCTGCCTCCGGATGTCCTCCGTTGTAGCGAGTCTCCGTGCTTACACATAATTACTTCAAAATATCACACGAGCACATCAAACAAAAGTACTCCTGTGGTAGGGGGGCGTAGTTTTAGACGCTTTTGGCAAGTGAGAGAGTGAAGTCATGTGGTTTGTGGAGCCGGTGTTGTGTCGAATTCTGTTCCCCCACGAAATCATGTTTCCCCTAGCGTTGCTGCGCAGTTATTTCAGGAAATAGCGTAACTTGCGCGCGACCTGAAGTCAGCTCGCTCCCAGGGAGGAATGCTCGTGCCACTTACGACGTGAATCTCAGTTTGAAAAGGCTACGTTTTAAGCGATTTGTTCTTTTGCGACAAGGAAATCATAAGATCAGAAGCCGCGATATGCATGTCAGCCTATACCTAAAACAGTGAAATACGTTCAGAAAAGCAGCAAGTGTTCTGGTGGCTTTGTCGTCAGTTTGTATGGTGTCAGTGACTTGGTTAGTAAAAACATTCGTTCGCTTAGTCTTGTAACGTGTACGTTACATAACCGACTGTATAAAATATATATGAAGCCCAATGAACATGATCAGACTGTTTATGAGTAAGATATACAATAAACGTCATACTACAGTTATTTTGACCTTGTCTGAGTATATTATTATTAGTAGCCTACTGTCATTATTATTACTACGAGTAGAAGAGGATGTGGTGGGGTATTAATGATGGTGGTATTACGAATAGTGGTAACGTTAGTGGTAGCTAAAAGATACGTGATGCTACGGTTATTTTCTTTATCTGGCATAAGTATATTTTTGCATTTTATATGTGTGTGTATATATATGGATGCAGTATATATACATACACACACAGTATATATACGAATGTGTGTGTGTGTGTGTGTGTGTGTGTGTGTGTGTGTGTGAAAAACGCTATATATAAAGTGAATTAATTATTAATAGTAAACATTATTGTTATTAGTAGCAGTACATTACATTACATTACAGTTATTTGGCAGACACTTTTATCCAAAGTGATGTACAATAAAGGTTACATTGAACAAACTAATACTGGTAATGCATCACCCAAAATAGTAAATTCACCAAGTTTCACCATTTTACCACCTAATCTGTCCGTTTCCATAGGAGGAACGGGATCTGACGGCTGAATTTAAACCCATCAGAGACCGTGCCCCCTATGATTCTGCAGAAAGGAAGGGCTCACATACACCAAACTAATAGTGGTAACTCATCTCCCCATATAGAGATAATTCACCAAGTTTCATTATCTTACCACCTTATCTGTCCGTTTCCATAGGGGGAACGGGATCTGACAGCTGAATTTAAACCCATCAGATACCGTGCCCCCTATGATTCTGCAGAAAGCAAGGGCTCACATACACCAAACTAATAGTGGTAACTCATCTAACCATATAGAGATAATTCACCAAGTTTCACCATCTTACCACCTTATCTGTCCGTTTCCATAGGGGGAACGGGATCTGACAGCTGAATTTAGGCCTGTCAGATACCGTGCCCCCTATGATTCTGAAGAAAGGAAGGGCTCACATACACCAAACTAATAGTGGTAACTCCTCTCCCCATATAGAGATAATTCACCAAGTTTCACCATCTTACCACCCTATCTGTCCATTTCCATAGGGGGAACGGGATCTGACAGCTGAATTTAGGCCTATCAGATACCGTGCCCCCTATGATTCTGCAGAAACGAAGGGCTCACATACACCAAACTAATACTAGTAACTAGTTCCCCCTATGGAAACGGACAGATAAGGTGCTAAGATGGTGAAACTTGGTGAATTATCTCTATATGGGGAGATGAGTTAACACTATTAGTTTGGTGTATGTGAGACCTTCCTTTCTGCAAAATCATAGGGGGCACGGAATCTTATGGGTTTAAATTCAGCTGTCAGATCCCGTTCCCCCTATGGAAACGGAAAGATAAGGTGGTAAGATCGTGAAACTTGGTGAATTATCTCTATATGGTTAGATGAGTTACCACTATTAGTTTGGTGTATGTGAGACCTTCCTTTCTGCAAAAATCATAGGGGGCACGGAATCTGATGGGTTTAAATTCAGCTGTCAGATCCCGTTCCCCCTATGGAAACGGAAAGATAAGGTGGTAAGATTGTGAAACTTGGTGAATTATCTCTATATGGTTAGATGAGTTACTAGTATTAGTTTGGTGTATGTGAGACCTTCCTTTCTGCAGAATCATAGGGGGCACGGAATCTGATGGGTTTAAATTCAACTGTCAGATCCCGTTCCCCCTATGGAAACGGACAGATAAGGTGGTAAGATCGTGAAACTTGGTGAATTATCTCTATATGGTTAGATGAGTTACCACTATTAGTTTGGTGTATGTGAGCCCTTCCTTTCTGCAGAATCATAGGGGGCACGGTATCTGACAGGCCTGAATTAAGCTGTCAGATCCCGTTCCCCCTATGGAAACGGACAGATAAGGTGGTAAGATAATGAAACTTGGTGAATTATCTCTATATGGGGAGATGAGTTACCACTATTAGTTTGGTGTATGTGAGACCTTCCTTTCTGCAAAAATCATAGGGGGCACGGAATCTGATGGGTTTAAATTCAACTGTCAGATCCCGTTCCCCCTATGGAAACGGACAGATAAGGTGGTAAGATCGTGAAACTTGGTGAATTATCTCTATATGGTTAGATGAGTTACCACTATTAGTTTGGTGTATGTGAGACCTTCCTTTCTGCAGAATCATAGGGGGCACGGTATCTGACAGGCCTAAATTCAGCCGTCAGATACCGTTCCCCCTATGGAAACGGACAGATAAGGTGGTAAGATGGTAAAACTTGGTGAATTATCTCTATATGGGGAGATGAGTTACCACTATTAGTTTGGTATATGTGAGCCCTTGCTTTCTGCAGAATCATAGGGGGCACGGTATCTGATGGGTTTAAATTCAGCTGTCAGATCCCGTTCCCCCTATGGAAACAGACAGATAAGGTGGTAAGATAATGAAACTTGGTGAATTATCTCTATATGGTTAGATGAGTTACTAGTATTAGTTTGGTGTATGTGAGCCCTTCGTTTCTGCAGAATCATAGGGGGCACGGTATCTGATAGGCCTAAATTCAGCTGTCAGATCCCGTTCCCCCTATGGAAATGGACAGATAGGGTGGTAAGATGGTGAAACTTGGTGAATTATCTCTATATGGTTAGATGAGTTACCACTATTAGTTTGGTCTATGTGAGCCCTTCCTTTCTGCAAAATCATAGGGGGCACGGTATCTGACAGGCCTAAATTCAGCTGTCAGATCCCGTTCCCCCTATGGAAACGGACAGATAAGGCGGTAAGATGGTGAAACTTGGTGAATTATCTCTATATGGGTAGATGAGTTACTAGTATTAGTTTGGTGTATGTGAGCTCTTCCTTTCTGCAGAATGATAGGGGGCACGGTATCTGATGGGGTTAAATTCAGCCGTCAGATCCCGTTCCCCCTATGGAAACGGACAGATAAGGTGGTAAGATGGTGAAACTTGGTGAATTATCTCTATATGGGGAGAGGAGTTACTAGTATTTGTTTGGTGTATGTGAGCCCTTCCTTTCTGCAGAATCATAGGGGGCACGGTATCTGATGGGGTTAAATTCAGCCGTCAGATACCGTTCCCCCTATGGAAACAGACAGATAAGGTGGTAAGATGGTGAAACTTGGTGAATTATCTCTATATGGGGAGATGAGTTACCACTATTAGTTTGGTGTATGTGAGCCCTTCCTTTCTGCAAAATCATAGGGGGCACGGTATCTGATGGGGTTAAATTCAGCCGTCAGATCCCGTTCCCCCGATGGAAATGGACATATAAGGTGGTAAGATGGTGAAACTTGGTGAATTTACTATTTTGGGTGATGCATTACCAGTATTAGTTTATTGAATGTATTTTCTTTGGAAAATAGGGAGTGGGAAGGTGACAGAACCTTTATTGTACATCACTTTGGATAAAAGTGTCTGCCAAATAACTGTAATGTAATGTACTGCTACTAATAACAATAATGTTTATTATTAATAATTGATTAATTTTATATATATATATATATATATATATATATATATATATATATATTATATTAATTTTTCACACACACACACACACACACTCTCATATACTGTGTGTGTATGTATATATATACTGCATATATACATGTATCCATATACATATATATACACACATATAAAATGCAAAAATATATTTATGCCCGATAAAGAAAATAACCGTAGCATCACGTATCTTGTAGCTACCACTAACGTTACCACTATTCGTAATACCACCATCATTAATACCCCACCACATCCTCTTCTACTCGTAGGAATAATAATGACAGTAGTGTAACGTTCCGTTCCCATCCTGTTCCTTCTCCGTGTTTTTCCCTCTCCCTCCGTGTCATGTTTGACTCCCTTATCCGTGTCTTTCCCCGTGCTGCAGGCTGGGCGTGTCCTGTCCGTTTGTTCCACTCGTTTCACCACTCCTGTCTCGACCTATCCTCTTCTCTCCCCTCTACTCCAGGGGCGGGGCCAGTAGGGGGCCAGGGGTGGCACTGGCCCCCACTGGAATCTGATTGGCCACCCCTGGTGCCCCCCCTACCAGAACCGGAATATGATAGGCCATTGTCTTGTCAGTATCGATGAAAGAAGCCTCTGTAGCCCAATGGGAATGGACATAAAATGAGGCGGAACCAAAGTTGCAAAGTTTAGTTTATTTTTCAAAGTACGATTTATTCGTGCGAGTAAATCGCGCCCAGTGTGTCACGGCCTTAATAGTTACAAAGACAACGATTTGAAGGACAATTTGTGGAAAACCATAGCCGAGAAAATAGGCTATGAAGATGGTGGGTTTATAGCTAAATGGTTGCAATACGCACAACTTGCTATCTGATCAGCTCCCACAGGTTATTAGTATTGGCTTAAAAGTCGTCTCCAGCTATTTTAGCCAGCTAACGTTAGCTAACCTTTAGATCTAACGTTAACATTGATAGCAGTTCATGTAAAGATGATAACAAGCCAGTGGCAATTACACACAAACATAGCTACACGATACGTAGGCCTATTTTTTTTTTTTTTTTACCTTAGGCGAGTTCATGTAGGCTACGCTGTCACCGGCTGGGTTGTTTGCCTTGGTGAAAATAAAGGATGAAAGCTAGCGAACCGCTATATGTGATATTGTTTCGTGGATATTGTGGGCTATAGGCTAACCCAGGGGTAGGCAACCCTGGTCCTAGAGAGCCGCAGGGTCTGCTGGTTTTTGTTGTTACTCACCACTTAATTGGTCAATTAGAGCAGTTGATTACACAGTTAACTCACCTCACCTGGTTTCTTTGGTCTAATTAGTTGCTGTGTTTAAGGTGAAAACAAAAACCAGCAGACCCTGCGGCTCTCTAGGACCAGGGTTGCCTACCCCTGGGCTAACCGAAGGAGAAAGATGACACGTATGCTAGCTACCGGGTCTGGCCAGGGGCAGCCACTGTGGTGGAGGGAGAGAAGGGGAGGAGGAGAAGGGCAGGGTAGAGTAGCCTATATGAATTTTTTTTGCTGTCACACTGTTGTCTGTATGTGTGGCAAATAAAGTTCCCCAAAAATCTTATTCCGACTCCTGTGTGGATTACCTGATTACTGATAACCAAGTTATATAAATAACGAGGAAAACAGACGAGGTCTGCCTGTAGCGATCGTTTTGGAGAGAACTCTTCAGACTTCATGAGTTGCTACACTGTATAGACTACTACAAGTTTATTTTAAATATTGTGGCGAGCCATGGATTTGGAGTCAGGTTTTCTTGGGGTATAATAATTTATTATAAGAGCGCAATCTCTTGTTGCTTCCTTCACAGCTTACAGGCAGAACAGACCACGCGCGCTGAACTGTAGCCAGCTTTATAGCCTCGATATGCAAATAAGCATGCTTAACACGGGCGACCTCTAATAGGTGCCCTGCAGCTCACCTTAACCAATCACACTTAATCCCCTCAGTCATACTCAAAACAATCGTTGGCCCCGCCCTAACATCCTTAGAGCGGACCTGTTTGAACTCATGCTGCCACATTTAGCGGAACTGTATGCGACTGTTGTTTATCACAACAGTCGCCGTTCTGGCGGGAGGTTATATTCAAATGCTAACCGCCAATGTTACTGTACACGTCAGTGCTTTTGAACACGCTCTGATCATGTGACTACATCAACCATCACTCGTGCACTTGGTCTGCACAGCACAAGTACACACACACAACATTCGATGTACACAATTATTTACATCACTCGTAATCGCCCCGGATCGCCACAATATGTTTGCTGAAATGACGTAATGCATTGTTATGTTGTGGTTAACCCTTTATATTAGTGGAAGAGATAAAGAGGCAGTGGAACACGTATGTCCGTAAAAGGAGGGAAGAGAAGGAGAGCATGTTGTAGACAAAACAAACTTTACATAAGTAAAAACGGACACATAATAAGCCCGGTTCAATATTTTGCCAATGTAATTTAAGCATGCTCTGTTTTTAACGTTCTGGTAGAGGAAAAAAAAAATACACTTTCGTTCCGTGATGGACCGAACGGATAACCAGGTCGTCATCGCTCGACGAAGAGTAATCCACTTTTATTCGCACGGATTTTCAAATGCGAATAAGAACGCGAGCTTTTTGTTTTTTCGCATTGTTGCAGGTGTGTCAGGTTTTTACGCGAAATATTCGCCGACGAATTTTTCGCATTTTCGCCTCGCTTATTCGTTACGTCCCCGATGTGTCACGGCCTTTATGGCTAAAGTTTATAAAAATGCAAAAGATATCTTCATATATATGGAGCCAACCCCCCCCCACACAAATACCTTTGTTGCCCACCAGTCACAGAAGTGACCAGTCAAGAGCTAAATGGTTGTTTTGTTTTTTTGTATTCATTTTATTTTATATATTTTTAGGTTCAAAACCTCATTGTACTGTGTACTGTACAAACTACTGTGAATATTGGAATATTGTACATAGCACTTTTCTATTTACTTTGCTTTTATGGCCTTTTATCCATTTTCATACTGTTAATATGTAAAATAGTTATTTATTTATGTTTATCTTTAATATTCTGAATAAACAATTTAACTGTTAACGTTAATTCTGACCTGGACTGTATCCATTTATTCTCATGCTATATTATTTTAGGGGTGCTCTTAATATTACTGGTTGTCGCCACCTAATGGCCATTTATGTAGTGTAGCTACAGGCAGTTAGCTATAATGGTGTACAGATTTATTTAGACTTTATTGTTTGGGTACAAACACATTTATTTATAATCTTACTTTTCTCTATACTAAATGGGTATTGAAGATTTGCATGACTATTTAACTACCTGCAAAACTGTACACAGTAAGGGGACACTACACAATAAAGGGTAAATAAAAGGCATTATCTTTCAGTATATTGGTTATGATAGAACAGTAGAATAATATTGAAGCAGAAGAATAAAATGGAAATCTGAACAAGTGCTACAATCTTGAGGGGATATTCAACCATACAGTTTGGAAATGTATAATGCAACATTTAATATATGTACAGTGCCTTTGGAAAGTATCCAAACCCATTGGATTTTTTTCAAATTGTGCTATGTTGAAAGCTCAAATTAACATTTCAAGTGACTTTTTTTGTTACTCATTCACATGAAGTGCTCTATAATGTCAAAGTAGAGAAAAAAATACACCCTTTGCTGTAAAGGCTTAAAAATAAGCTCTGGTGTATCCAATAGTGAAATAATCAAAACATTTTACTCCACTTTGACATTATAGAGCACTTTGTGTAGATGAGTAACAAAAAGCCCATTGAAACATATCTTAATTTGAGCTGTCAAACAGCAAAATTTGAAAGAGTGTTCATACAAAAGCACTGTATATGATTACCTAGAATCAGGGGCAGGTATAAAAAAAAAGGTTAGGCTAGGGTTAAGGCTAGGGCTAAGGTTTGGTCGGATAAATACACGTGTGTCTGCTGTACGCGGCAAAAAAAAAAAATGGTAAGCCTTGATGGCTGGCCCCCCTCCTCTGGGTCTGTGCCCCAGCCTGGCCCCCCCATTCAAAATGTTCTAGACACGCCCCTGCTCTACTCACATTCCTCACACTTCACTCTGGTCAATCACCCACTTAGACATTCACACGCTTTTCTAATTGTTACCAATCACTCACTTAGACATTCGCACACTTTTCCCATTGTTACCAATCACTCCCTGTATTTAAACCGCTCCCTGTCTTTTGTTCGTTGCCAGTTCGTTAACGTAGTTTGTTAAACGTAGTTTGTCAGTCACTCTGGTCTGCGCTATCTGCATGTCTAGTTTGCATTCGCTCAGTGTTTGTTTGGTCCTAGTCAATTCTGTGTCCAGTTAACCTCTCCCCTGTTTTCAAGTCTGTCCACCTGCAGTGTTCGCACCCCTACCTGTGTTGCGGCCTCCCCCGCTCTCCTCCTGACGAGTACCCAAGCTGGGTCCCCGTGAGATTACCCTGCAGCTATTCTGTTCTGCTCTACCGCTCCTGCTCCTGCTAATCGCCAGTCAGTCCGTTCCATCCAGTCCAGTTCCGGTGTGGAACACTCAGTCCGATCCAGCGAATCCAGTTCCGGCTTGGAACATTTCCAGTCCGACCTGCCAAGTCCAGTTCCTGTCTGGAACAACGCCCGTTGGTCCAGTCAAGTCCGGCTCCGGCTTGGAGCAAGTTGAGGCGTGGACAAAGCTCCTGTGACGCCCTATATATATTGTGATATCCTGTATTTGTTTGTGTACAGCTTGGGACTGCCCCAAGCTAAATAAATAACCACCTAATATTGTACCTCTGCCTCCTGGTCGTGCGTTTGGGTTCAGTTCTCGTTCTGGGTCATGACAAGTAGGCTACTAATAATATACTCGGACAAGGTCAAAATAACTGTAGTATGACGTTTATTGTATATCTTACTCATAAACAGTCATTGGGCTTCATATATATTGTATACAGTCGGTTATGTAACGTACACGTTACAAGACTAAGCGAACGAATGTTTTTACTAACCAAGTCACTGACACCATACAAACTGACGACAAAGCCACCAGAACACTTGCAGATTTTCTGAACGTATTTCACTGTTTTACGTATAGGCTGACCTGCATATCGCGGCTTCTGAGCTTATGATTTCCTTGTCGCAAAAGAACAAATCGCTTAAAACGTAGCCTTTTCAAACTGAGATTCACGTCGTAAGTGGCACGAGCATTCCTCCCTGGGAGCGAGCTGATTTCAGGTCGCGCGCAAGTTACGCTATTTCCTGAAATAACTGCGCAGCAACGCTAGGGGAAACATGATTTCGTGGGGGAACAGAATTCGACACAACACCTGTTATCATGCAATTGGTGACGAATGATTGTGTTATTGATTGGAACTCTTATGAAAAACGTGAAAATTACAACAACAAAAAAACGGTTCTCACACTTATGTCTTGGACTCTGCACACGAGCGGTGGTGCTCACTTCGCCACAACGCCATAAAACACAAATGGCTTTCCCAAGCGACAGAATACAACAGCAAAGTAGTCAAAAACGAACAAGCAGCTTACTACCGAAATGTTCCTTCTGGAAACACAAAGCGGCATTCAAAAGACGTGAATATGCTCGCACAAAGCAGTCTAAACCGTCTTCCGAATGGGGAATCACACAGAAGCACAATCAGCAAACGCGCACCCCTACACCACGGCAACAGCCACGACAAAATCCAAAATGGTAAGCGTGGCATACTACCGGAAACAAACACCACAATGCTACTTTAAAATAAGCTCCAGCACAGCAGCAAAAGCTGGTAACGTGAATGAAGTTAACCAAATGGAAAATTAACTAACCTCGAGCTAGAGAACACCTCTAATGCATGCATGCATAGGATTTTATCCCATCCCTGCTCTCTAACACTACACTTCACCATGAAATATAATGATGAGAATCCTTCAGAAATCTTATTTTTTTTGTATTATTGTGTGACTCTATTTCCAATTTGGACATAAAATACATTTTCTCAGCGGAAATTCATAATAGGTTAGTTACAATACACATTTTAGTCACGTCCCCAGGTTTTCACTCAGTCCTGTTACCCTGACACGTTCCCCCCTCTAAAAATTTGGGACATGATCAATAGGAAGTAGCATAATTTGAGTCTCCTGAAGGCCATGGGAAGACTAAAAGTAAGTTCTCTCACTCTATTTTCTGTATTTTTGATCATATTGTAAGTATGACTGAGAATGTCAATCTCAACGTACGGTCCTGTTACCTAAATTATTTCTTAGATGTGTTTTTTTTTAAAGATAGTTTTGGTAAACCACTTGAAGTGTTCTCATGCTATTGGCATTGATGGCATGTGGCTACATTTCATGTATTTGCTAATGCTATGCTAAAAACAAGTCCTGTTACTTTCAGTCCTGTTACTCATATGAAGGGAAACAGGGCTGAATAAAAGTAACAGGAGTGAAAACTTTGAATGAAACAGCCATTTAAAATGTGTATCTGGTATATACATTGATTCATTCTAGTACTATTCTCTTGATTTTAAGTTTTGCAGTTTGTAAAACTGAAAACACCTTCAGTAATTCCATGAGAACACATTACTTACAGGGAGCCAATCGATTAAGTGCTGCAGACAAAGGAGACAAACATTACCATAACAACAGAGGCAGCGACAGGGTCAAAGTTGAATTTATTTTATGTCTCAGCGACCGTCGCAGTGACCATAGGACGACAGTCGCCCGAATTATAAACCAAATGTGACCAGCGACATCCATGGCACATCGTTGGTCGCAGCGACACTCTGTCGCTGGACTATAAACTGGCCTTTTTTTGCCAAATACATGGGTGCTAGAGAGTATTCATACCCCTTCACTTTTTGCACACTTTATTGTGTTGTAGATTTAATTTTAAATGGATAAAATTGCTATTTTTGCCCATCAATCTACACTCAATAACCCACAATGACAAAGTGAAAACATGTTTTTATAAATTTTAGCAAAATGTTCCATGACTATGGTGCATTATGCAAATGTGAGTTTTCTGAATTTTTTTGATATTGTAGTAATGGATTTGACAGATTGCAAGACGTATCTTCACCAAGGAGGTTATACGGTATGCAACGGAGCTATAACCAAGAATAATTCATTAATAAGCTACATAACTTAAGCTAACCCAGATAGCATGCTGATATCGGACCACCGTACTATATGTATCGGAACACTGAAACTAGTCAATTAAAGTTGGACTACGCTGGTCGTTTTTGGTCCAGCGATGCATCAGCGGGGCAATGTTAGTAGTAAATAAGCTGGAGGATCTGGTAAGTTGACAGCGGTCTGAGAGTGGAGTGAAGCTGGCGCCCAGCACAAATGGGTCCTGCAGGTGTTCCAATAGGCCTATCTCACATTTCCAGGTAGGCAAACCGGAAGGGAGGAATACTTTCTTCCGGTTGAGAAACTGGCGCATTGTAGACACAAAAACACACAGAGTATGGCTACGTACTGCAGAAAACAACTTCCACAGAAAAGTATAACATATTGCTGAAACTTTTTTTAGATAGTTAACGTAACTTGTGGCTCACTAGCACAAGCTCCATGACCATGTCCGATATGATATATGTCTGACTGACATAAAAATGTTCTGTCGATTGACATCATAGATGGGTCAACAAAAATGGCTCAAATGAAAATTCAGAACTAATTCAGGCTAGAAGCCCTCCAGCTGATTCTGCCGGTCGTTACCAGGTCCTGTCAGACTAACACTAGATGACCTCTCATAAACCAATGTGCCAACAGCTAGCAGTCCAACGGCATATACGCCGGGAGCCTGCTATCTGGGTAGCAGGCTAGCTAATGCTAATGTCTCAGGGTGAGATGATGCCATTGAAATACTCTTTTCGGTCATGCTGTAATAAATTACGGTCCGAACCCCAGCTTAACAAGGAAGATAAACTAACATTATATGATCGATCTGATCACCTTTAAATGTTTTACCGGCGGCACAGCGACTGGCGGCACCTAGCAACTAAAGTGTGCATTACACTGTTAGCTAGTTATCAAGAAGGTTTTATCGGTGGACTTCTGACAGTATCTTATCTTCATTAATATTTCCAGTATAATTGCTAGCTGAAACTGAAAGATTTCTCTTCTGTGTTTTGTAGAGGCATTATCTCTTCATCAGCACTTCCAGCGTGTTTTTTGTTTGTATTTTTTTTCTCTCCATGTGATATACTGTGATGTGTTTTTTTTCTCATCGTTACAGGGAGCAAGATACAGAGACAGACTAAACGGGAGTTATGGGACATTGTTTGATAGACGGTTTGCTTGTTAATTATTCAAGTAAAAAAAAAAAAAGATTTTGTCATGCAACTTAAGAATAATAGATTTAAAGAGGGCAAGATGCCCAGCAACTGACAAAATGAAGAACCTCCTTTTATATTATTATTTGTTACATACACAGATTGCGCATTAATTCAATAGATTCTCTCCTGTAACTTCGCAAAATGTTGAAAAAAAAAATTTACCCAGTGGAGTACACATTCAGAATATATAGTGAATAAAATGGACGGTTTTGTACTTAATTTAGATTTCATGAGTATATATTTTTTGTGTGCAGCCCTCCATCCAATGCAGGCTCCCTTAATTGGCCCTCAGTCACCAAAACTTTGAGAACCCCTGATCTAAAGCCTTTAAATATGCATTCCCATATGCACACATTTTGATCACTCACTTGTGTGTATGCATGTTGAGCTGGTCTTGCTGCGGCTGCCATTTGGAAGGACTGCAGTGATGTTGAAATTATATTCCATCCCAGGTTTCAGATCAGAGAGGACAGCAGTGGTGGTGTTGGGTGCACATGTATATCGTCCGAGCAGTTCTCTTTCACAGCCGTAGGTGATGTAGATCTCATAATAAACTCCCTCCATGCTGACCGGGCTTTCCCAGCACAGTGTCGCTGACCTGATCTTCACATCAGTTGCTCTCACCCTCCCAGGGGCAGATGGCTCTATTTGAAAGAACAGAGAGGGAATTTATCATTGCTTTTAGCCTGACAACATTCCCTTTAGCAAGAAACCTAAAAAAGTACTGGATGTTTATGTCAGGTTTTATACATTTACATGCAATTCTACAGTATAAAAAATAAGACAACACATATACACACACTTGTGCACTAAGGGGTCGATTTATTAAAGGTTTGCATGTACAAGAACACGTGTAAAACCTACCACCCGCAAAAAATCATCCAAGGTGATCAACTAACGAGGTGTAAAGAGGATTGCGGGTGCTAAAATTGAAAGATACATAGATTTATTATCTTTGCGGGTTAGCCTAAAATTAGCCTAAAATTTTAATATCTGTTTCTCGAATAGATTTACAACCTTTAGCTTTCAAAAATAATCATTGGGCTCTAACTACAACAAATGCTGCATCAAGCACAATGCGTTCTTTCAGTACAAAAACGCAGCCTATTAGCCCTATCTACAGTGGCCCCCTAGTGGTAGTCGTCAACGTCCCAATTATAGTATTCATATTTCTCTGAAATTGTAAATTACAACTAAGAGAACCTTCAAGATTCCGATGCAGGATTGTGTTGCCACTTGCGAATACATCAGGCTCTTAAGTTGCACTGCTGATAAATTAAATAGCAGGGTTCTATTAATAGGCCAAAACTGTTTACAAAATTACAACCTTCATCTTGCCACAGTCACAGACAATAACATGCATAAAATTCACTATTTCTACACACTAAAAAAAATCATTCCGATATTGAAACAATAATGTATTATTAAAAAGTTGTACAAATAAGCATTCAATGTATTTTTCCTTGTGTAGCCGACTGTACTATGTAGGCTACAGTAGCCTACATTACCTGATGTACTTTTAGAATAACATTAACATTGTTTTTCTACAAAATCTGATATAAACAGTTTAAGGAACCAAATATCCTACCTGGTTATGAAGCTACAACTTTTTACTGGTGAACCTTGATTAGATTCTCTTATTCAGTTTCACCACTGTCCAGCAACTATCGCACTGTAATACGTTGCTGTTGTTTATGTAAAAACACACAAACTGTAAATTTTTACGTATATAAATACATTAGGCTACGTATTTTATGCACAGAACTGTTCTGTGGTATTATGTGAGTTATATACTGTATGTAATGATTGTGATATTGTAGCTAGCACAAGTGTTTTGATGTGGGTCAGATCCATAGACTGTAGAAAAATAAGGAATAGTCAAAGAGTGTCATCTCTGAAATGACTTAAGTTAGAAACAGCGCTTACAGTGGCTGAATGGGGAACTACTTGATTGGTGGTTCTTTTATTCAATGGGGAAGTTTATTACAAAAAATAAAATGTACAATTTACGATTGAGGTGAGTTCCCTTTCAGTTGAGAGTCCCGTTTCAGGTGAAACGAATGAAACATGGCAGAGGCCGTCTATGCAGCCATTACAAGTCAAATATTGATTAACACTGAAATTATTAGTATGACATTTTAAAACAATAAATATTGTAGCAATAAATATTTGAGAGTAATTTCTGAATCGAGGCTGTTAGAAAATATTACAGGGATTCCCGCAGTCATAATATTCATGGTGACCAGCTTTAACACAGCCACTGCCATAACAGCCAGTCGCAAATATAAAGATCGCCTGTAAATGTCTAGTATGGTAGCCTAATATATGCTTTTTTTACACACCACAACTGTTGCAGCCTAGCAGTTGTAGTTGATAAACAAAAACAAACAAACAAACAAACATTCAGTACATCGCAAGCAAAATTTAGCTCTACAGTAAAATAAACTTCAATGAGACTGTCAGTGTCTTTCATCTTGTTGAGTACAATAACTGTATAAAAGATTTGGACAGCTATCAAAATAATCAGCTTGCTAAATTAAAAGCTGAGCTAATCCTATGCAGCTAAGTGATGACCTGAAAGTGAAGCTAGAAGCCCTAGTTGCTAACTCGCTTGCTAGGCTTACCTGTGACAGGTGTGCGTGCAGAGCACAGTTTGTAGCCACATTTACTGCAGAAGTCGTCATCCTGCCCATATTTCCTGCTGCACTTTGGGCAATCCATCCACCTCCCTCTGGGTAAACATCACACAATTACAGCAAGAAGAACCAAAGCACCTTGTACAAAAGGTAAATGTGCTATGGGTTTGGGATGTAAGAGGATTTATATTTTTTAGTTTCCGCTATTTTAAAATCAAAATCAATGGAGCGTACAGTATATGATCTATATGTACCTTTCAGAGGATCTCACAGGACTCAAATAGTCTATTTGCCAGCTTAGTTTAATAATGTATTTTTGTGAATAAATGAAGGCCATTTTAGTCTGACTCATTAAAAGTTCAGGTGTGTTCAAATCACTATATTAACTTTGTTAGTTCAATTTAACTTATCATTGTCAACCTGACCTTTGACATATAAGGCAAAGAACTTATTGAAATATCTGTGTTAATGATTATCTCTCAGGCTGCCTAGCTGTGGAACACAAGCTGTAAACCACTTCCAAGAAAAGTAAACCGAAAGCTTGGGACATTTGAAATGGATTACATTTCTTAACATTTATTTAGCAAATGCTCTGATCCAGAATGACATACAGTGTAGAAAACATTACTGCATTTGCCTGATTTATTCAGTAATACATAATTTATTTAGTTCCAGACCTGACTAACAGCAATTCAAGACAAAATAGAATACACTGTATGTATCATCTCAAACCATTCATGCAAATTAATTGTTCCAAGAAAAAAAAAGACCCAAAATGCTGATTCTTACAGATGATATACATAGCACACTCTAAAGGCCGTTACACATCGGGGACATAACGAATAAGCGGGCGAAAATGCGTAAAATTCGTCGGCGAATATTTTGCGTAAAAACCTCGCGTTCTTTTTCACGGTTGAAAATCCCTGCGAATAAAAATCGATTACTCTTCGTCGGGCGATGACGACCTGGTTATCCATTCTCGTTCGTGATGTCATTCATTAAACACAACAACGTTCAAGAAAATAAAAAATTCGGTCCATCACGGAACGAAAGTGTATTTTTTTTTGCCTCTATCAGAACGTTAAAAACAGAGCATGCTTAAATTACATTGCCAAAATATTGAACCAGGCTTATTATGTGTCCGTTTTTACTTGTGTAAAGTTTGTTTTGTCTACAACATGCTTTACGGACATACGTGTCCCTGAGATTTTTCCACTGCCTCTTGATCTCTTCCACTAATATAAAGGGTTAACCACAACACAACAATACATTACGTCATTTCAACAAACAAACATCTTTAAAATACAGTCCTTTCATTCCATTCAACTTGGCTGGGGCTCTTTATGTGCTTAGACATAAGTTGTGTGAGTAGATAATTCAATATTAATGCAACTTGGAAGATCATTTTTCAACCCTACTGTCAAACATCCCTCTGGGCAAACATCACACAATTACAGCAAGAAGAAGGAAAACACCTTGTACAAAAGGTAAAAGTGTTAGGGGTTGGGAATGTAAGGGGAACCAATGATTTATACTTTCCGTTTCAGCTAATTTAGAATCTAAATCAATAGTACACATAACAGCTGTATGTAGCTTGCAGATGGCCTCACTGAACTCATAGGCTATTTGTCAACTTAGTTTAATGATGTATTTTTGTGAATACATGATGGCCATTTTAGTCTATGTTCTAAATGGAACATTCAGGTGTGTTAAATTCACTATCAGCTTTGTTTAATCAATTCTACTTCTCATTTTTCTATATAAGGCAAAGCAATCGTATCAAAATCTTTGTGTTATTAGTTACCTCTCAGGTAGCCTAGCTGCGGCACAAAAGCTGTGAATCCTTTCCAATTAAAGTAAACCGAAAATGTCACCTAAGGCAAAGCTTAGCACAGTTGAAAGCGATTAGCCTACATTAGAATACATTAATTTAGCAGATGCTCTTATCCAAAATGATTTAATGTAGAAAAACAAAAGTGCATTCACCTTGATTTATTGAGTAATAGACCCGTCGACCAACATTTCAAGAAAAATTCGTGTGTAACATCACTAAAGAACGAATGAAAAATTAACTATGCTAAGCAAGAAGAACCAGAATTCCAGTCCTTAACACATGCAAATTACATACGTAGCCCTAAGAAGAGAAACAAAACCAGAAAAATACTGAGTACAAAAGGTAGGAGTGTTAAGGGTTGGGGATGGAAGGGGAACCAAGATGTGGTTTGAGGAGGTAATTCTTCAGTCTGCCCATTTAGATAATTCTGTTTCTGCTGTGTAACCCTGTTAAGTTACTGTAATAGATTTTCATGGTGGATAACCAAACGCGAAAGTAGGGGGGGATCAGAACAAGTCACTCACGCCAGTGAGGACCAATAAAGGGAGTAAAACAATAAAAGACAGGAAACAAATTCCTTGTAAACAGCCAAACAAAAATCAACCCACTAAAAAGGGCGAACTCGAATAACGAGTGAAAGACAAACTAAGTCTCCCGAGCTCAATACTGGAGCTAAACCGGAAAACTTAGAAAAGAAAAGAACACCTTCGGCACATAAGAGAAGACGGCCAGAGAAGGTAAAAATTAAAACAAAACCAACAAAAGAAAAACTGTCTCAGAGAGAACAGGAAAGGACAAAATAAATAGCGCAGAACGCTAACAGGAGGAATCATACCTATACCTAAAAATAAGATAATTAGCAAGTCCCTCATGAACATAAACAGCATTTAATATCCCGAGGTCGCTAGTACCTGGCTCAATGCAATGTCGAATGACAAAGAAGCACCGGGGAAGTGGAAGTGAGGAACCTTAATACCCAGCAGGTAGAAGCACAGGTGAAAAAAATTACGAGTGAGGGAAAGCAAAACCCCGGAACGGAACGTGGAAAAAATCCAATAGATTCTCAATCGAGAACCCAGGACGAGAACCGCAACGAAAAATTTAAAAAAACCTATGAACCATGACAGTTACCTTTTACAATATTAGCTACTTCTGCAAACTATGACAATAGCTTACAACATTGGATAAGTAATAAAGGTCAAAATTGTGTTTAATGCTTTATACGTGATTCCGCTGGAGAGGATTCGATTTTTCTAAAAGATTCTGTATGGAGGAATGGTAAAAGAACCCCACCCCCTGCCCAGTATGTTCACTAATCTCATAAAATTCTGTAGAAGATGACTCCATTGTTTTATCATTGCAAGTGAGAGTGCACACAAAGTACTGAAAACAAGGGGTGCCAATAGTTTTGTAACCTAAGAAAAGTATTACGTTTTATAACAATTTGTGTGTCTGTACAAAAATATAATTTTACAAGTTTTTTTTAAATTTAGATTCCACAAACACAATAAAGCATTTAAATGTTAAATGTTTTTATTGTTTACTTGAACATACACTTTGAAAATCAAATTTGTCAATTCAACATTCAAAGAATTCTGATCCAGTATATGAACCAAATGAATAGAAGCATCAAAACACAATTTAATGTAGTAGAATTCAGATGAAGTGAGACCATAGGCTTAAGAAAAATATGGACAAAATGACTGATGTCACCCATTTGTCTTTTGTGAAAAGCGTTTTTAAGCCATGGAAGTGCAAATTTGTGCTGCCATGTTGTACAAATGTTGGAAATGTTGTCCACGGCAAATGTTTGTAGTTGCTGGTTGCAGCTACACTTAAGACATTATTACTGTAATCTCCTGCTCTTCCAAACACTTTGTATATAGGGGCCCACTAATACACTCCCCCCACCCCAACCCAACCCCCTCCCATCGTGACCCCTCTGCTAACCTGACTACAACTTTCAGATTACAAAATTTAAACCTTGATTAAAAAATACAAAAGCTTCACAACAATGAGGATAAGACATATAAAGTAAGCGCCACAGATTAGAAGGATGCCTACTGGCCTTACTTCAATGTCTATATTTGAAAATTTAAAGGGTTAGTTTGGAATTTTCGACTAATATCTCATTTACGAGTACGATTTACCTGTGATCTTGTCAATCGATGGAGACCATTTTCAGCTGATTCCATGCTGTCCTTAGTATGGACGTTCAGCTGTTGCTAATGCTAGCGCAACCTAATGGTATCAGTTAGCATCCATTACCAAATGCACTTAAACACACTCCACGGTGCACCCAAAGCAAATAAAATATCACGACAGACTATCGGGGTGGACTTGAGTGTTTATACCATATACAGTGCAACTGTGAGTCTTACTGGTTAAATAAAAATACATTTTGAAGTCAAACTATCATTGAATCTTTTACTTCGTGCTATCGCCCTATGTTTTCTGTGGAATGAGCCAATGCGTTGACGTGCGGCGACGGAGCGATACTTTGTAACGTTACCTGCGATAGTAGTTTCGACACTGTTGGAATAGCAGCAACAACAACAATTCCATGTGGGTTGGCGGTAAGTGCAACACAGGAGTAACCCGAAAGAATCAAAGTAGTATTGGTTAGCTATTGACGTAAAATGGTATTTCAGTGTGCATTTCTAGGTTGTCCAAATGTTGGAAAAAAATGGACACTAGCTACAAAGTTTTCACCGATTTCCAATAGAGCAACAGAGAAAACAGCTGTGGCGTGTTGCAGTTCGCATGGACGTCAACATACTGACACTGAGCAAATTGCGTGTATGTAGAGTATTTTAAATCTAAAAGCTGTTGTACAGCTAGTAAGAGTCCCTGTAATCTGTATTTCTGGCTTTTTATCTGTCCTCCTCATGGTTGAGAAGGTATTGAATTTTCTTCCTAATAAAACTATGCCAACATGAAACAGAAGTTATTTTGTTTTTATTTTAAGGCTGTAGTATGGCCACAGGCTGTTTGTTCTATGGTGCTGCTTTTAATCCTGTCTTGTTTAAAAGCTGTAGTAAGGGCAATAGGGGGCCTCTATTAAGTTGTAGTGCTATCCTCTTCATGGTTGAACAGCGATTGAATTGTTGTCTGAACACAAAATTCAGCAAAATTAATACAGCTTTAAATTTCCAAATCTGAAAGTAGTATCCAGACCAAGATTAAACCAAGATACATTTTTCTTTTCTAAAAGCTGTAGTATTGTCAATGATGGACAATGCAATACGTGATCCTGATTTTTCCCAAAAATAATTTACCAAAATTAAATCCAGTTTAAGTTTCCTAATGTAAAAGCTGTATTATTGCCAGTATGGTCCTCAGTGTTGGTGGTTTTTGTGCTCTCCACCTCACAATTTTTTTTTTAATTCAGCAAAAGTAGCCAGTAAATTTTTAAATGTAAATATTGGAGTATGGCTAATGTGTGATTCTGTTTTTGTGCTCTCCACCACAAAGTTGTTCATTTAAAAAACTTACCAGAATTAGCCCAATATTACATTTACTTGTCTAAAAGCTGTAGTTGGGGCAGTAGTGAGTACTCTAATGTGTGGTGCAGGTTTTAGTGCACGTAACCTCACGTTTGAGAAGCAATATAATTTTTTTCATGCATTTTTTAAAGCAAAAATTTAAATATTTTGTGACCAGTAGAGGGTCGTTGAATCTGTGGTGCCAGTTTTTGCACTCTCCACCTCAGAATTTAGAAGCTATCCACATTTTTTTCTCCTAAAAAGATTTGATCAAAATTATTCAAAGCTAAAACTTCCCTATCTAAGAGCTGGAGTAAGGTCAGAAAAGGACCCTCTAATCCAGCGGTCCCTGACCCTGTTCCTGGAGATCTACCGTCCTGTAGGTTTTCATTTCAACTCTAATTTGGCAGATCTCGAGCTTCTGAATGAGGTGTGCTTTGTTAGGCTTGGAGTGAAACCCTACTGGACAGTAGATCTCCAGGAATAGGATTGGGGACCACTGCTCTAATCTATAGTGCTGATATTAGTGCTCTCCATCATACATTTGAGAATCTATTGAATGTTTTTTCTTTAAAAAATATACTAAAATTTGACTGAGTTTAAAATGTCGAATCTAAAAGCTGTAGCATGGCCAATAGGGGGCGCTCGAATAAATGATGCTGGTTTAAGTGCCCTTTTCCACACGGTTTTAAAGCTATTTAATTTTATTCATAATAAAAAATGACCCAAATTAAACATAGATTAAATTGTGAAATTAGAAAGTTGTACTATGGCCAGTAGGGGGCCTTCTAATCTGTGGTTCTGGCTGTATAGTTCTCCTCCTCTAATCTGTGGTTCTGGCTGTATAGTTCTCCTCCTCTAATCCGTGGTTCTGGCTGTATAGTTCTCCTCCTCTAATCTGTGGTTCTGGCTGTATAGTTCTCCTCCTCTAATCTGTGGTTCTGGCTGTATAGTTCTCCTCCTCTAATCTGTGGTTCTGGCTGTATATTTCTCCTCTAATGTTTGGCTTTCCTTCCTATTGTTGTGAAACTATAGATTTTTTTCACAAATAATTTTTTTTTTAAAAGCCAAAAGTAATCCAGGATTAAATTTCCATATCTGTTTTCCTCAAGTATGAGAAGCTATTGAATTTTTTCAGTATAAAAATTCACCAACATTAATCGAGCTTCATATTTTTCAATGTAAAAGCTGGAGTATGGCCAATGGGAGGCCCTCTTTTATGCGGTATTGGGTTATGGGCTCTCCTACTGACAGTTTCATATCTGTCAGATAAAAATCATATAAATTCATATTTTCATATTTAGTCCAATAAAAATGGACCAAAAATGAAACCAAGATAAAATGTCTCTTTGTAAAAGCTGTAGTATTGTAAGTATTGTAATTTCCAGTTTTCAAAACGTAAGTAATTCTGACTAAAAAGAGGTTGTAGGCTAGTTCATTGACTACATTGCCAGGGTTGATAAATTGGTGTAATTATATTATCTGGACATTTTGTTGAGCTATTGAAGCCGGAATTCTGAATATCCCAACATGAAACAAACTTTACTGCGGATGTGCAGGACACATTGGACTTTGTCACATCCATCATTTCCCTTCCAGTTCTCCTTTCTTTCATTTCCCTTGTTTCATGTCATGTTTTTCCTTTTACCTGTCTCTGTGTTGTGTAGGCTGGGTGTGGTTTCCCTGCTTTTCTCCCTAGTTGTCCCTCAGCCAATCACTCGCCTCCCCCGCTCGCATTCCGCACTCCCACTCATCACCTGATTCACTCTCGTATACATTCCTCACGCCTCGTTCATTACTGATCCCTCGTTCACCTGCTCCTCTCCCTATTTATATCCTCTTCTCCGTTTGTCTTCAAGGGTCTGACGTAAAAGCCTTAAACCATCACGTTGCTACCAGAAATACAGTAGATATGGATGGATAACTTTGAGATGGGTTTTTTTCCATAGAGTTAAATAGGAAAACTTGTCAGGAGAAACAATTCTTAAAGTGATCCAGCCATATCTACTGCTTTTACTGGGGCGGCTGTGGCTCAGGAGGTAGAGCGGGTCGTCCGCTGATCGCAGGGTCGGCGGTTCGATCCCCAGCTCCTCGGGCAAGACACTGAACCCCAAATTGCTCCCAATGAGCAGGCTGAGTGAGTGCGAAATTGTAAAGCGCTTTGGATAAAAAGCGCTATATAAGTGCAGTCCATTTACTTCATTCTATATATAAATGCTGGGGTGGCAATAATTGTGGCACACATGATTTTGTTAAAATGATTATTTCTTGATGAGGGATTTTTTAATCATAATAAATTTACTTCAATTAAAGGTTGGACTTTTCAAACTTTTTTCTGTAGCCTACTATTTTCTCGGAAATAGTCTAGGCTATATTAATATAACACAATATAGTGCTAATCTTAACTCATTTGCCAATGTTATTCAATGCTACAAACAGTTATAATTTAGCTTTACTTACCTAAAATATCTTTTCTGAAATTAATTCACCCACAACGGGCAAAAGATGAAAGCGAATTGTGAAGATGAGATGGGCATCCTCTTCACTGATTGATGCTCCAAGCTGGGCGCGTTTGATTGTGAAACAACTACTAACTAGTCACGCAATTTTATAAGCAAGTAAATCGAAAGTATCGTTTGGGGGTTGGACAGATAGGTTACGATTGGAATGGTAGGTATGCCATCCGCCAAGTTTGGTGGCTTGGCGGGGCATGCCCCAGCTGCCACGGCTTAGTGGCCTATACAGCACTGAGAGTTTGGCACTTTTCAGGGTTTCTTACAGAAACAAACACAAAGACCACAGACTCTCAGCCCTTAAAAACATGTAACCACACATAATTCAGGTACAACTTCACACATCCACAAAATAAAGCCCCAAACTTGGGTTCTTCTTCTAATTCTTCTTCTTCTTCATACTGTGGTTGCATAGCATAGCAACCACACTCCCTGTTCTCTTGCATGCTTCTTATTAGGTGTGGTTGTGAAACCAAGCCTTTTGTTACTCTCCATACTTATTATTATTCCGGCACTTTTCATCACATACCTCCTCCTACAACGTTCTTTACCTTTTTACCATTTATACCTTTATATACCCTATAACCTGCAGGTTGCTATTACTTTTTACCTTTATACCATATACACTTTTTCAGATAATTGACCTTTATCGCCAAAAAACGAATGGGAGTTAATAGGCACATTTTGAATACTGATGCAATAGAATGTGGATGGTATAATATATTACATTGCTTATGACATCACAATGCCTTCCTCTAAAACACTGTTATGACCCAACAATACTATTCCAGATGATTTGACATTTCATCACAATTCATTAGTTCTTTGTATCACTTCCAGGTTCTTTAGATTACTTACCACAAAATACATCACCATATTTTAACACATATTTTAACACTATCACCTTCTTTAGAGCCCTTTATACTGCATGCTAATCCTCTTATAGCTTTTAAGATAGACATGCCATCCCAACTTTATAATGTTCATCCTGGCTCAGATTAATTTGCTTGTGTTTACCATTTTTTAAATATCTTTCATATTTTTTGAGATATTCACCTTTTTAATCGAAAAAATTATCATGGAGAATGAATGGTGGAATGTTGAGTCTTGTGACATCACAATTCCCTCTTGCAGGTTTTAAAAATTATTTTATTTTAGATCTCTAGCAGCAGAACTGCTCCCTCTCCCGCTGGTATTGTCACAAGTCACTACAACAGCTCTATATACTTACATTGCTTCTTCTGAACGTCCGTTTTACATACTTGAAGTATTTATTTAACAAAATCGTTGGCTTAAAGGATTAAATATAGGCTAGCGTTATATTAACCTACATAATTTTAACAAGGCCTATCATTATAGTCTATTAAGCAGGTTCATAAAACCAGCATATTCCCAGGTTTATTTAATCAATTAATGTTTTTTCAGTGGAATGTCGACTTGTCTTGTTTGTCAGCGCTGTTAGCTTGCAAGTTATGAGAGCTGAAAAGTGATAAAAGTAGTCTGAGGTTCAAAACGAAGGCTGGCTGCTACTACAGGTGATTGGCTCTAGCTGAAAATGAAGGTTGAAGGTGACTGCATTGGCCTGCGTTTACAATTTTACAATACATATTGTAGGCAACATACAGAATAATTAAATACCTTTGGTTACACTTGAAAACACTCTGATAATCCTACAGCCCTCCACCAGTTGATTTTAAACATGAAACTTTTTCAAAGTTTGTTTCGGAACACTAATTTGGCCGTGTCATTTATTTTTTGTGAAGTAATTTCATAACCCAAACCGGCCAGCCATCAGGTTCCTTTTCATTTCACTCCTACAATAAATTATGCTCAGAAAAAATTGGCATCCATTTGCCTGTTGTGTTTTTTGTTTGTTTGAGACACTGCAGACAGCACATGGTTCAATTTGTGATTCCACGTTAATGGTGCCACATAAATTGAAAATAAACTGGGCAAACTACCATTTAAATGCCTGGTCAATCCTACTTTCAAACTTGCTGGGTAAATTTTATTAAATTAAATCAGTAGAAATACAAACACATTTTAGACAACACACATTGCCAGAGGATTAAATACCTGTATGGAATTTTTTATTTAAAATAGAAGTTATACAACACAATTGACGTTGAGAGTGTGTGGCTTCTGGGAAACGTTTAGAAGACCTGTTTAGAAGCCTACTTTTAATGCACACAGCAACAAACAAACACGCCCACATCAAAAGTATTCTAACAATCTGCAAACGCTTATTTTCAACAAACTTCATTCCTTCCACTTTCTTTGAGGAAACTAGCTTGCTTGCGCATAAACTTACATTTAGGAAAGCCTGTCACACATAAGCTTCTTACGTACCCATTCAAGCGGAGGGGGCATGTGCCCCCTCAATATTCTGAGATGTTTTTGAAAAATTATATTTAATTTGTCATCAGAACCTATTACTAAAAGTTACCTTGTTTCTTAGCTCATCTGTAAGCCTTACCCCTCTTTCCCTGTGTGTTGGTTACTTTCAAAAGATGCTATAGGCAACCCTGGTCTTGCAGTGCTGGAGACGGTCCTGGTTTTTACTCCATCCAAACCTATAGCTACATATCTGGATTTATTTGAATGAATCAGGTGTAATGAATGCAGTAACCATGTGCACTCTGCATTCACCAGCACTCCAGGACCAGGGTTGCTGACCCCTGCTATAAATACAGGGCGGCAGTGTGGTATGATGGTTAAGAAACTGGCCTTGTAATGAAAGGTTGCAAGTTTGATTCCCAGGTAGGGGAAGGTACTTAACCTGAACCGCTTCAGTATATATCCAGCTGTATAAATGGATGTTTTTTTTATTTTTTTTAAAAAGGTTAGAAAATAGCTGTGTAAATCGCTCTGGATAAAAATGTAATGTTAATGGAGTTAATGCTGTGTGAGTTCTCATACACATATACTGTATGAGATATTGGCTGGCAAGTCCATTTTGAGTTGTGGCAATATTTTAAATTCAATTTCACTTTTGCCATAAAGTTGTACCCCCTCAAAAATGTTATGTGCATGACGCCCCTGCTGTCACATATAACCTAATCGCTACTACAAATACTCAAATCAAATATATAGGCTATGTAACGTATTCCACTGCTTGTTAATGTATGGGACTGTTCACATTCTGTGTGAAAGGTTCAGTTTCAGGAACGTTCTACTCCAAAGTGAACGGGTGTCTGTCTTCATTTTCCAGTCTGGAGCTACTCCGTCGAGGTTATATAAAAACAATTGTTTTTTTTAGTTGAAGCGCTGTCAATGTGTCTGTCATTGACAAGTAGCCAGTGGCAGGAATAAAACGTAATTTAGGTGGCACACAGGGTGGTCAATAATATTTCAAGGGTAGTCAATGCCACCCTGGCAACCCCTTTAGCTCCGTGCTTGCTAAAGGTTACTCTGCCAAAGTTTTAAAATGCCACAGCTCTCTAACATTTTAAACTGGTAAACAAACTGCTAATAAACTGCTCAAGCAACCACACAAAAATGTATTCATGACCTTTACATTCTAGTTCCTGTTCTTCTTGTTCTTCTCCCTCTGCCCTCCTCTTCGATTTCATCAGAACTTGTCAAAACCTATCCACCGCAATCTGGCTTAACCGGTACTACGAAGGTGGTTAACAACTTGCTAAGTGAACACAGGCGTTATTAATCAAGCTCTATGCATGTTCCCATAAAAGGGGCGATGTCTGCAACAATGAACCTATAGTGGTACAGAATTTCTCTTCTGAGGAAAATAAGACTGCATTACGGGCGGATATATATATATATATATATATATATTATATATACAGGCATTTAGCAGACGCTCTTATCCAGAGCGACTTACACAACTTTTTTGAATTTTATTGACATATTATCCATTTATACAGCTGGATATATACTAAAGCAATTCAGGTGAAGTACCTTGCTCAAGGGTACAACAGCAGTGTCCTACCTGGGAATAAAACCTGCGACCTTTCAGTTACAAGTCCAGTTTCTTACCCATTATACTACATGGCTTCCCATATAATGGACAGATACAAACATATTTTGAAGATATTCATAAACACGGGGATCTTATCGGTCTCTAAAGCCCCAAATCCTTTCCGGAACTCAGAAAATGTTTGTGGAACTCAATCTTGCCCTGGGAAGAGACCCCATCACAATCCGCTCATATCTCTACAGGACCCTATGGAATGGAGACGTGTTTTTCCAAAGCCAATGAGTTGAAGGGTGAAGCTTCTATACGTTTCAGTCTGTTAGCCTGCAGGTTAGTCGTGCAGAGTAAGTTGCGATGGCAATATAACTAGATTAAATGTGAGCCGGCTTTGTGATACAGAAGCTTAAGTTAGCTCGCTAACCGCTAAATCTTGCTTCAAAGTACACTCCCCTGATCAAATTAGTCTCATCGAAAAGAAGCCAATTGCAGGATACACAAGAGAAATGGTCGCTGTACATAATGCTTTTAGACATATAAGGAAGTGCACATGTGATGCTATGTCACCCAATAGAATAATCGCTACAATATTTGGATGGATATTTCCAATATGTGGATGGATCACTGCAAGGGTTATTTCTCCTGACTCATTTTCCTATAGAACTCTATGGGGAAAAAAGTCAGGAGAAACAACCCTTAAAGGGATCCATTCACATGTACTCCATATTTGTCCGCAGAGTGATGGTTTGGGGCTCGTTTGATACCTTAGACCCTTGATGACGTACAGCCATTTCGCCAGTTATGTGTTCCATACTGTACCAGCGTAATTTACAGCTGAATCTAGTCTCACCCCCCAATTCTCATAGAGATCAATTCAAATGCAGAGAGGTTATAGTATCGCTTGTAACAGTACCTGAAAATAAGATATCGAGAGTCTTTTGATGTTGATTGGTCACAGACTTCAGGAAGTAACAGCATGCAAAAGATATGCGAAAAATTTCTAAAAACATGTTTTCACTTTGTCATTATGGGCTAGTTTGTGTAGAATTTTGCGACAAAAAATGAACTCAATCTATTGTAGAATATGTCTGTAATGTAATAAAACGTGGAGAAGGTGAAAGGGGTGGGCAGACTTTCCGGCTTGACTGTATATATATATATATACTGTATATAAGTATTTGCAGTTGTTCCATTAAAACTTTTTTGGTGCTATATAGAGAGCCGGAACATGTTTGTTAAATGTATTAAATTGTACCAGTGGCATATATTTTTCATCATCAGAGTATCGCTGTGTTTATTGTACACAGTAGAGGTGAGAGTTTGTGTTGGACGTTAACATAATGACACTCCTGGTGATTTGATCCACCTGGGTGCAGTATGCTAGTGGTGTGTGTGTGTGTGTGTGTGTGTGTGTGTGTGTGTGCGTAGTTATGATTGCGTAACAGTATGTGTCTGAATTGCTTGGGGTATGTGGTTAGGTTTATTTGAAAAACATGTTTGAATTTATGTAATGTGCATGTGTGCGTGTGCGTGTGCGTGCGCGTGCGCGTGCGCGCATTGTGAAGTCAGTTCTCACACACACAATGGCTGGCTGCTTCAGTGAGTCAGGGAGCTAATGTATTTAAATGAACGTGAGAAGTGGAAGAACACGACCACACTTTTACACCATTATACTATTTTACGCCTTTACTATTACAAAATTTCAGACTTTTACACTATTACCCATTTCACACTATTACACTATTTCACACTTTTAGACACTGTCTGAGGGTTCTCTTTTCCTCGTCTGTGACTCTGTGCACAACAAACACAAAGCAGCAATCGCTATTGTGCAAACAGAAAACATGAGACCTGCAAAATCGTTCTAGATGTCTAACGCAATACTGCAGCTCCACTTCCCATAATGCTTTGCCCCACAGTAGAGCAGGGGTTCACAGACTCATCCCCGGGGTCCCCTGGTGTACGTTGGTTATTGTTCCCCCTTAAATTGCAACCAATGAATTGTAACAAGCTGTTAATTGTTCTTAATTACACTCCTTTAAGTGAAGCCCAGGAAATGGCTATGCATGCCAATAAATCAATATTCACATCCAGGATTTTCCACCAATCAGATCGACTAATGCATTCATTTAATATTTAATATGTCATAATAATGGTACATTTTAATTGATTTAAATCAGAGGGATCCTAATTGCTGAAAGTGTGGACATGTTCACTGAAACTAAACCATTCGTGGAAGAGGAAGACTTCAAAGTAAATGGCAGTAGGGAACACCAGGTATAAGGAACTGCTCTTGCAACTCCAAGATTGAAGGGTTGATCCCAGGTGGGGCACTGCCATTATATCCATGAGCATGGTACTTAAGCCAAATCGTTTCATTAAACATCCAGCTGTGTAAATGGATTATACTCTATATAAAGGCATACAAGCTGTATAAATGGATTATACTCTATATAAAGGCATACAAGCTGTGTAAAATGCTCTGGATAAGAATGTGTACGAAAAGGCTGAAGTGCAAATATACAACGATCCAAACAACTGCAATGTGTTAAAAAGAAATGTAGGAAAAAAATTCAACATAAGTGTTTTCGACAGCCTCAAATGATCAAGTGGTTTGCTGCAACAAGACCTGGCTTGTGCAGGGAATTCCAATGACTCATCATCACAGTCCTCACAGCACATCACGGTCCTCACAGCGCATCACGGTCCTCACAGTGCATCACGGTCCTCACAGCGCATCACGGTCCTCACAGCGCATCACGGTCCTCACAGTGCATCACGGTCCTCACAGCGCATCACGGTCCTCACAGCGCATCACGGTCCTCACAGCGCATCACGGTCCTCACAGCTCATCACGGTCCTCACAGTGCATCACGGTCCTCACAGCGCATCACGGTCCTCACAGCGCATCACGGTCCTCACAGCGCATCACGGTCCTCACAGCGCATCACGGTCCTCACAGTGCTGTGAAAACAGACACACTCCGGGAATTACAGAGGGCCCTGATAGTTCTGGGTATGGATGGTTTCTGAATCAGTTTTTTGTGCAATAGAAAAGGGGCACAAGGTGAGCAAGAGAGTTAAAGGCTTTCAGTATTCTCTCCTCTCTCCTGCTTCCAAATGGCACAGTCCCATAATCTCATCTCAGCACTGACAAATCATTTTTAAAAACCACACATCACCTCAAACAATAAAAGTTATTTTGCGATGTAATAAATGAGATGCTCACTTGCGGTCTAAGAATCTACACAGAATACATTTTTTGTACAATGCGCTTCATGTCAAATGTTATTTTGCCCTCTAAAGCAGTTTTCTGCCTCAGGCTACTAGGTATCTCGGTGCTCAATATATAAGATGTCCCCTTTTAAATCTCTGTTGAAAATGTACATTTTTGTCTCACTTTTCTGTGACTGCTCTGTATGCTTCTGACTGAACTAAGCTCTGAATTTAGATTTGCTACCTGTTTTTATCTGTTCAGTGCCCATGGACACTTCTGTGTAAAGCATGCTATTTTTAAAAATCATTTGATTTATTAACGATAGGAACTTTAACGCTCAACTTAACAATCCTGCATCCAGAACAGTAAATTAATAAATCATTTGTCAATGCATATGTGTTTTATTGAACATTTATTACGGTTGTCTCAATTTCATTATACCGTTCTGTCAGAAACTTACTCTTAAGACTTTGTGCAGATGAAAAAAGTGTGACTGCCTTCTGATCAATGCTCACTTTTTGCATGAGTTTCACTGAAGGCCAGGGCCGGATTAAGACTTCATGGTGCCCCTGGGCAACCAGCCACTCAAGTGCCCCACCCCGCAGCACACAACCCTTAACTATCCACAGGAGTGTATTAGTCCTTGAGTAGAAATACTTTTTAAGTGTACTGAAGTAACCTATTATTTTTCAGTATACTTTACTTGACTGTTTTTTATATATACTTTTAGCTTACTACTACTCCACTACATTTTCCATATATATCCTGACATGCACTTTGAACTATTACCCACCCCCTTCAACTGCCGGCACCCGACACTTTACTCTTGACCTACACATTTGTAACTGTCTATTATATTGATATAGGCTTTATTTTTAGGTTTAGGTTCATATAAAATTATTCACATTGCTATTTATATTGTTTAGTCAGGAACTTGGAAACAGATAAGCCACTGTTGAGAAAAGCAGGACCAAGATCAAGAATTCCAATGTATCTGTACTTGTTGCATATGGCCAATACAAACTTGAACTTGCACTTGATATTGATATATCTTGACAATCTTATTATTAAACGTGAATGGTGAATAACTAGTAGTGTAGAGTTGTAGGAAGGGAGAGATGGACAACTTCACTTCTCTCTTTGACTACACAAACGTGTGTCATTTATTTGACATCAACATTGCAGCACTAGATTTAGTGTACTATTGCGGCGGCCCCACAAATTAGCTTTTATATAATTTTTGCTTTTAAAGCACTTCAACTTTCGTTTTTTAATCATGAAATGCTTTTGTATCAGCCAACATACTGATACTGAATGATAAACATATACAACGTTATAGTTCTAGTTAGCCGTTTTAGCTATATGTTTGCTAGCTAGTAAAGCCAGAACTTTCCTGCGAAGGGTGTCCATGGCACCAAGTTCCCAGTTGTGCAGCTCAAACACCGCATTTACCACCTCCGAAATGCGACCTCTCACCATAAACTCACGCAGGATTAGACTTTTTTTATTTTTTTATACTTGAATTTCTTGAAATTAGAATTTTGAGCATTCACTTTTCAACTTTTTATCGCAAAATCAGAATTTTGCGTACATGCTTTTCACCACTCGTTATTCGCACATGCACTTTTCAACAACGGGGGACAGGCAGACACGGAGCGCGGAGGCACACAGCCAGTCAGTTACCTACTCTCCTCGGCACGCTGCTGGGGCAATTCGCTGGTAGCTGTACTCTCGCTTGTGACGTTACTACCGTTAGCTGTTTTAGCAGAGCTGTCGGTAGCTAACGTTAGCTTATTAGCTTCTGTGCTGCTTCTGCTGCTGCATCCCCCTGGCAGTTCACGTTCTTCTACATTACGAATGAAGAAACTACCTATTTGAGGTACATTTTTTAAACTGGCTGTATTTCGAGTCTCTTTATCTTTTTTAAGTTGTCTTTTCGCACTACCACTTAGCTGTTGCCTCTTCATCGTTCTGTTGGTTCTGAGTTGCTTACGAGCTATGTTTCAAACGTCAATTCGTACTGACGTTAGTGGCATCTTCTGAATTAACCAATTATGATTTAGATTTTTTCGGTTTCTGGGGGGGGGGGCTACTTTGGTGCACTGGCTGCTCGCTGCTGGCACAGACTCAGCGCAGGCAGGACTTACAGCAGCTGCTACAGACACATACCACAGGCTGAACTGAGACACATTGTGGGACATGCTAACGTGATTTTAAAAAACTTTTCGAAACTAGTTTTATTGCAATTCATTATTATTGTAACATTATTTTTGTAACATTTTTTGGCTTGCCTGCTTGATGCCCCTGGAGCCTTTGTGCCCCTGGGCACGTGCCCAATTGCCCATATGGTTAATCCGGCCCTGCTGAAGGCAATCTATGTATCATATGATAAACTGCTAAAAATATGTAATTGAACAATTTAACTTAAAAAGCTAGATATACAGTGAACTAAAGAATTATTGGCACCCTTCATGAAAATTAGCAAACATTTCTGTAAAAAATTAACACGTACAATTAGTCATATTTTGTGCTAAAACATATGGAAGAGACGTATACTTTTGTTTTAACACTATTTTTTAAACACAAAGTTCATCTTGCATTGGAGCCTCACCAACCACATTCACATTCTCTTCCTGCAGGAACAGCTGTGCATGAACATAGATGAGCGTCACTGTCTGGTTGCAAAAATTCTGACGGAACCATTTCAAGAACTGAAGTTTTTTCTTGCAATCTTTATGCCATTTTCCAATAGGAAGTGTATCACCTACCTGACATTGTACTTAACAATGTTAACTAAACAATATCAGCCTTATCAAAAAAAAACGCCCATCCCAAGAAAAAAAAACTTTAAATGGAGGGGAAAAAACACATCCTCTTAACATCTCGCGTGACCAATTAACGCAAAGTTTTTCCAAATTAGAGTGGGAAATGGATATACCTACATCTCCATGGGATATAGGCTACCATTATTATATATCTCAAAGAGATATACACTGCCCCGTGTTGGGTGCCAATTTATATTTAAAAAGCGGTCTTAGTGTACTCAGAACATGGCCATTTTTTGTGAAAGTAAGCAGATCTTAGCCTGATCCATTTAACTGGACAAAGTAGTCTACATGCCCTTCTAGTATAGGCCTATAGCACATACACAATTTCACTATGTAGTTAACATGTATTGTTACAGGGACGTTCTTGAGGAAACCATTTTGTAACCTACCATAAACAACATCCTGCAAATGTTACAAAAATGTTTCACTCAGAACTTTCCATCTTTGCTAACATGTAACATTGCAGGGGCGGTCTTGAGAAAACCATTTTGTAACCTGCCATCAGGTGCAACCTCAAGAGCTAAGACTTAATTCATACTTTCCTGTGATAGAGCAAGAGGCCAACAAGGACACAGCTAAACAATTCCTAATTATAACCAAAATATCAGGGGTTGCCTGAATCTTCCAAATATTAATAAAATCTTAACTTAAAAACAACGAGTTCTTAACGAAAACTATCCTGAACAAACATTAGTAGGGGATAGGCTACAACATGTAAAGGGACATGCCCAAGATTGCCACTTGTTATTTTTTTATTTTCACTTCTCAGAAGTTCTAACCGCGATAAGCTTGTTTTCATGTGATGCCCAGGGTTGCCAGATCTTGCATGACTTTCCAGCCAAATGGTGACTCAAAACTATCCCAAAATATATTTTTAACCGAAACCAACGTATTCAAAAAAATATATATATTTTAACTTTTTTTATTTTATTTTATTTTTTAAAAGTGTGTGCTTTGGGAATTTTCATTTTTACCCGTGACTGCAATTAAGTAAAAAAGTAGAAAGTATCCCAATTTAGCTGTAAAACCGCGGACATGGCAACAGTGATGTCTGGTCTTTTAAGGTCAATTTAAGCTTCCGTCAAGCACAATTCGACGTTTAAAATATGGATATTTGCCTACTATGGAACAGAAAAAAATACAAGATATCATAGTCCAAGCAAAAACGAAAACTGATTATTCCATCTCAGTAAGAATCAGACAAAATATGTTAAAAGCACTCCCGGATGCCCATTCACCCCTCCACTCACACCTGTGGATTATTTGCCCAATTTGTGCAAAATAGCAGGCTGTGCCCTACCCTCCATCATCATACGAGTTCATTGTTTAACTTCAGCGCCGACGATAAAACACGAGATTGCTGATTGCTGCAATGTGCGGGGGCCATTTACGTTTCTTAATTCCTTTAAGCACCATGCGTTTCGCAGAGAGTGTTAAGTGAACGGACTGACTTTTTTGCCCAAGATGATGAACTGCTATCGGTTCCCCAGAGCCATTCCATGAAATATGTATGTAACCAGTTAGCCCCACGGCGCAATTACAGAGGTAATTCATGTGCGTTCAATTTGAAGTTCATTTGAGATTTATAGACGGAAGGTTCGTACCAGGTACTGTCGGGATATTTCTTTTCTTCTCAGTGTGTTTGTTCAAGGTGGTGGTGAAGACAGGACTCTTGAAACCAAATTCAAAGTATAAGTATTTAATGAGACAAATAGCAAGTAAAGTTGATACAGCAGACAGCTCAGCAAACTCTCAAACAGATGTGCTCAGGTGTCGGCCGGGGAGCGCTCCTTCTCTCCCGACGTGGGCTTCAGTTGTTATTGACCTCGCTGGTTACTGATTGGTTACTCAGTTGTAGATGGACAACCAATCAGCCGTCCGTTCTCCAACTCAGTCCTCCAATCAGAAGGCCTCACACCCCAACAATTCCCCGAAATCACATGATTTCTCGTAACTTTAAGACAGTTAGTTTCGTTTGCTAAAAGTGACCTGGGGGCCCCTTGGCACCCACCTACAAGTTCCTGTTGTCTCAGCACAGTTCCCTGACCTTTTAAACTTGTGGTTAGCACCATCTGGCTAAACTTCCTGTAGCAGTTACAAGCGTTGCAAGATTGGGGCCCTCAGCTCTACAAGTGTACAAGTCAGGGTCAAGATATATTTTTTTTAAATATTTCCACAGTACGTATAGACGTACGCTGTTTTAAACAAGAGCAGCCAATTTTACAGCGCTTACGTCTATTTAAAGAAATGTGTTTATGTGAAAGTACTTTTTTTTATAAATGAGGCCCCTGGTCTAGCACACCCAGGTCTCTGAGTCCACCATGTGGACAGACTCCAGTCCAGATGTAAATCCTGGTAGATTGCAACGCTAGAAGGTTCAAGCTTTCAGTTTTATGCCCCTTTCATTGATACATTATGAATAGATTTTCCAGTGCAGGCAATTACATTTGGCACATGCATAAACGTGTATTTTCAGCTACCTGGGACTGACGTTAAAGCCAGCAGTAATTGATCCAATCCAATCCAATCCATTTTATTTATAAAGCACGTTTAAAACAACTGAGTTGACCAAAGTGCTGTACAGTAGTCAACAAAGCAGAAAACACAGCAGCAACACGCAGGACATAACAATAAGACAATAAAACAGTAAAATAATAAAAACAGAATAAAAACAGTAAAAGAATAAAAACATAATAAAAACAGACAAACAAGAAACCATGCGACTCTCATGGACTAATCTTTAAAAGGCCAATGAAAACAAGTGCGTCTTTAGGCGTGATTTAAAAATATGGAGCGTAGGGGCCAGCCTGACAGGGAGGGGTAACTTATTCCAGAGTTTGGGGGCAGCTACACTAAAAGCTCGGTCTCCCCTGCAGTTTAGCCTGGCTTTAGGGACCACCAGGAGGGACTGGTCAGCCGACCTCAGGGTTCGAGAAGGGGTATAGGGGTGGAGGAGGTCGGTGATATATGATGGGGCCAGTCCATTCAGGGCTTTATATGCAAACAATATGATTTTAAAATGAATGGGAAAATGCACAGGAAGCCAGTGGAGAGAGGTCAACACAGGGGTGATGTGCTCATGTTTTCGAATGCCTGTTAAAAGCCGAGCCGCGGCGTTTTGGACCAGCTGCAGCCGTGACAGCGAGGCTTGGCTGATGCCAACATACAGGGCATTGCAGTAGTCAAGTCTGGTCGAAATAAAAGCGTGCATAACTTTTTCCAGGTCATTAAAAGTTAAAAAAGGCTTGATTTTTGAGAGCTGGAAGAAGCTGGACCTGACCACAGAGTTTACTTGTTTATCAAATTTTAACTCACTGTCAAATTTAACTCCCAGGTTAGTGACAGTGGTTTTGGTAGCTGATTCAAGGGGGCCCAGGTCTGGAAGTACAGTACCAGGACCACTAGGTCCAAAAACAATGACCTCTGTCTTTTTGTCATTAAAATTTAAAAAGTTCAAGGCTAGTCAGGCTTTGATGTCCTTGAGGCATTCTAGCAGAGATTTCAGGGAGTTCGGGTCATTGCGTTTCAGAGGCAGGTATATCTGAGAATCATCTGCATAAAAATGGAAGGAGATGCCATGTTTTTTAATGATGGGCCCTAAAGGGAGGAGATACAGAGCAAAGAGGAGGGGGCCAAGGATGGAACCTTGGGGAACCCCACATGGGAGGGGCGCAGAGGAGGACAGGAACTTACCGAGACCTACAGAAAAACTTCTGTTTGCTAGGTAGGACCGAAACCACTCCAGGGCAATGCCTTTGATTCCCACATTGATGTGATTGATTAGTTTGATTCTTTGCCATCTACTGATAGAGAGAAGATGATATCATTGTCTCGGGCAGCTCAGTTATTCAAGGCATTTAAAAAAATAAGGGACTGTCCATTAAGTTAAAATCAAATTAAACATTTATTTTGAATGTCATAATGCCATTTATACAATTAATAAATGCTCAAACATGTCTGATGAAGTATATCAATTCTAAAAAGTGCAGAGAAGCAAAACAAATTTTGAATCCAGCTTTGTAAAAAAGAAAAATACAGTCATCAGGAATATAGACGTCAACTACTGTTAAAACCAGGTTATCAAGGCAATAAATAATTGATGACTTCAATCAACCAAGCAAGCAGTGATGAAGAGCTGATAATGTTGCCAATGACATGCACCATGCACTCTGCTCCTGCAGAATAGTTGAAACTAAGCAGGTTTGGGCTTGGTTAGTACTTGGATGGGAGACCTCCTGAGAAGACTAAGTTGGAAAGCTGCTGGAAGTGTTGTTGGTGATCGAGCAGGGGCCAATCTTCCCTCTGGTCAAATAAACCCCAATTACTCAGTGTAGTGATGGGGACACTATTCTGAGATATCAAACGAGCCTGAAACCATCACTCTGCTGCCAGATATGCAGTAGATATGGATGGATCACTTTAAAGGTTGTTTCTCCTGACAAATTTTCCAATTGAACTCTATGGACAAATAAGTCAGGAGAAGAAACCCTTCAAGGTATCCATCCATATCTACTGCATATCTGGCAGCAGAGTGATGGTTTCAGGCTCGTTTGATATCTCAGACCCTTGATGACTTACAGCCATTTTACCAACTATGCATTCCATACTGTTCCAGCATAATTTACAGCTAAATCTAGTCCCACCCCCCAATTCTCATAGAGATCCATTCAAATGCAGAGACGTTATAGTATCGCTTGTAAAATTACCAGAAAATAAGATATCAAGAGTCTTTTGATGTTGTTCGGTCACAGACATCAGGAAGTCATGGCATGCAAAGGATATGCGACCAAATATTAGAAAAAAAAAATTCTCAGAATAAATTTACTTAAATTAAAGGTTGGATTTGTCTAATTTTTTCAATGTGAGATTAAGCTAATTCTCCAAACGGTGAATATTATATAACCCTTTTTACTCATCTTTACCTGGTGTTCCAATACTTGTGGAGGGCACTGTATAGAGAAGGTCTAAACATTCAACTTGTTAAAATATCACAGCCTATTTACTATCCCTGATTATGCACCCACAGCAATAGAATAATGAACAAAGCTCAGCCATGCTAATTCAAAGACAGTGGGCCTCATCCATGAAACATGAGCAGAACACATTTGTATGTAAATCGTTCATATTAGCAATTTTGCCCATATTTTGGCATTCATCAACCTTTTCGTATAAGGGTGTAACGGTACACAAAAGTCACGGTTCGGTACGTACTTCGGATTTGAAGACACGGTTCGGTATGTTTTCGGTACAGCTTTTCATTTATTATGAAGTTATAAACTTGTAAACAGTGGCTAATTGGCCATTATTTCCTGAACAAAGGAAGGCACATATCTTTCTTTCTTAAAAGCTATGGCGTTTGTTATTGCTTTAGTCTGGCCTCTAGTGGAGGCAGCTTAAATGCCATGAGGAGCTGGGTTTCCACTCCACTCTGTTTTTCCTTGTACCAGTTTGCCATACTGACGAGGCTGGGCTGTGGGAACCTTCATTCCTTTATTTATTTGTTTAATAATTTGGCGTCCAACACAGGGCTGTCTATATCCAATTCCCACCCAATTTAGAATGTTCAATTATCTCCCCAAACTACGTTCATGAAATAATCCCACTGCATTCGTTTATGGTCGGAGGTCAAATGTGGGAAATGCGTAATTTCCACGTCATTACCGACATCACTGCGTTCGCGGTGCACAACTGGGGACTTGGCGTCATGCACGCCCTTCTCAGGGAAGTTTTGGCTTTACAAGCAAATATAGCTAAAACAGCTAACCACTACAACAAGGACGTTTTAACTTTTAAATGTACATGTTTATCATTCTGTATCGGTATGTTGGCCGATACAAAAGCATTTCATGCTGAAAAACGAAAGCTGAACAGTTTTAAAAGCTATAATTGTCTCAAGGTCATGTTTGTTTACTGTTCACAATATGGGTCGCGGTGTGAGCTGCCATAATGTCAAGTTCTTCCTAGTCGGGGTTGTTGATTTCCAGATCCATGATTTCCGACATGGAACTCCTAGTTGGAAGGGCGTTTTATTACATTTTCCCATGTCAGATATCTGGATTTCTAGTTGGAAATAAAAAGACGAATGCAGCATTAATTCATTTGCTGTGCTCATGGGCTGAACAAAAAACATACGGCTCTTTGCGAAAATTACGTCTTCGGGAGGGAACTCGGAGTTTTGAATTTAAGTTCCGTACACAAAAAATAATAATTCTGCACGTGCGTGGTTAAAACTAGACTATTAATTTGGCTCACAACGCGCAACGAACCGAAAGCCATATAAGTGTACCGTTACACCCCTAATGTACAAACATACAAGACCTGCTCAGGGACACGTGTACCTCATACGTAAATTAAAAATGCCACTAAATTTAGCTTCTGGATATCAATTCGAACATTATTATTATTATTTTTTTTTTAAAAATTCACATGACAAAATATAGCCTTTGAAATATACAATGCAAACATAGCTAATAAATTACGACTGTAACACATTAGATGATGCCCATTAATCAATTGTAGGCTATGAACTTGTTTAATCAGACTCATAACTTAATGAATGCTCCCAGTGGGCTACTATTTTTCAGAATTGATTCAATTAAAATTTTATATGATGTTAAATATGCTCATTAAAACACACAGTTAACCATTGAACGAAATTTGCTATAAAATGACTTACAGATCAGCAATGGCTGATATTGTGCTGTTGAAGGAGTGTTAGGAGAGAACCGAACGCATCATTAGGATCGCGCAAAAGCTATTTGTTGGCTGAGAGTGAAGTATAGCTGATTAGTCAAATTGCTTTTTATTGTGTCACAGTAGGCTTGATATTCATAACTACCTCTTTCCATCACTCGGAGATCAGGGATCAAACCACCTCTCGCACACACAGAACAAAATTACGAAATTAACAAAGACCGCAGCCTAGTGCTTGGGAGATGGAGGCAATGCACTCGTCGGATGCAGATAGGCTTAAACTTTAACAGCTCGTGTGATGGGAGATTCTGCATTTCCTGTATATTATATCCTGCCATGTCTTTTTACTTTACCATGTAGGCTACTTTACTATTTACTTTATGACACCGGAACGGACAATACTAAATTATTTATTTTCCTTGATTGAACATCTGCTAATAAAACGTCGATTTCAGTGTCGGAATAATTCTTTCTTTTGCTTTTCTGGGCCATTTTGACTTCATATGAACGTTTAAATGGAAGTGACATCCTCCATATAAAACGTGGATTTATGCTAATCACAAAATAACGTGAATGCGCTTGCCATTTACGTGTATGAACATACAGTACGTACGTGTATACGAAAAAATCTGCCTTTCCCACACGGTTTGACGAATCCAACTAGTTTCATACATAAATGCATAGGTGTCATAAACCCATATGGTGTACACCTTTTAGAAGGTATACGGGCGTATAAGGTTATATTACGGGAAATTTAGTCTAATGTATATATATATTTTTTCAAACGTTTTCCAACATAATTAATTAAATCGCAGGAATCACATTTTCTTTTTTCCCCTCTTGCTGCTATTCTCTTGATTTCTGAGGCCGTGGGGAAAGCAAGTAGCTGCACTACTGGACTGTATGATCTAAAAATACACTTTATGACAACGAACCACAGAGACGCAGTAGCCCACAAGATGCCTAAAAACTACGGCTGGTGATTTTAATTGATAATAATGTTCTACACGGTTTTTGGTGAATTTATACAGTTTTTCAGACATGAAAAAAAAAAGGCAGCTTCACACCCATGTAAATGTATGCCCATAATAGTGGAGGACACTAGATATATATATATATATATATATATATATATATATATATATGTTGCATAGGTCAGGATAGAGGAAATAGCACTTTATAGTATATGTATGATTTTATAAATGTATTGACACTGTAGGGTTGGTTCTAGGCAGAGGCCATAAGGGCTTTTTCAAATAAAGTGTGTTTTAATTGTATTGTACAAAACCTACAGTCTTTTCATACCACTCAATTTAGCTGGGGCTCTTTATGTGCTTAGACATTATAAATTGTGAGTAGATTATTCAATATTAATGCTACTCAGAAGATCATTTTTCAACCCTACTGAAACAGGGGCTGTAGGATCCATTTAATTTAATCTCAACTTGTTTTGATCTGGAAGGATCGCATCAGGCTTTCCATGGCTTGGTCTCGGGTTATATCTCTCCAAAGGGGAGGAATGTCAGCAGGCTTAGCGTCATATTCCTTGGCAAACGGCTCGTTAAACCTGCTGAAGATGTACTTCCAGTAGTCTGAGGCCTGGATGCTGTTGTCAGGCTGGATGCGCCAGTCTGGGTAAATGCTCTGATAGTCCTTGAATGGATGGGTTTCCCACTTTGTTTCCAGTGATTTGAATGTTTTCTCACTGGCAACACTGGAGGAGCAGATATCACTCACTAATATACTGGAGAGTGACCATCTCCATGTCCCCAACCCCTCAGGACGGTGAATGGAAGAAAAGTGCTCTGTGTGTTCTTTGCCCCCAGCTTCACACGGGGTCATGCAGAAGGGACACTGGCTCCCACAGCCAAACACCCTGCTAAACAGCTCCTTCTGTGGCTGAAAGGGCAGTGAGGTCAGTCTGGTCCTCACATCCCCACCATTCTGAAACTCGGCGGTAAAGGACTCCTCCATTTCATCCACAAGCTTCATCAGGCACTGGGAAAAGTCCCCTGGCTTGGCATTGTTTAAGGTCAGGACCACTCTGAGGGGGTCTTTAGGGATGACGAGCTCCTGTAGGTCAGTACAGATATCCTGAATGAACTGCTGAATGTTCTGGTCCTCCTCACCCCTTTCTGCCCCTCGTTCACTGGCCTTCGTCTGTGCGTTTGCAACGGCTTCCTTTAATCTTTTAACCATCACCTTCAGATGCATAATCTCAATGTTGCTGAGGCTAGCTCCCTCTGAGAACGTCTGTACCATCTGGTCCAATATCCAGTCCTGCACAAAGGCCTCATAATCGCTTATGTATTTCACAAAGTTCTGAAAGTTATCATCCACAAGCAGCTGCTGGAGGACTGAGAACTGGAAGAAGGAACGAGTGCTGAAATGAATGGCTTTCTTCCCTGTCAGCATTTCATCCACTAGGTCAGGGCCCAGAGATTTGGTGATATATTCCTGTACTGCAGGTGCAAGACAGTTGAAGGTGAACTCAAAGGCTTTCTTCTGACACTGATCTCTCTTGTTGAACAGGTCCTTAAAGTCAGTGCAGTACTGTTCCTTAAACTGTTTCAGACACTGCCTGGGATCATTTGCTTTGATAAAATTCAAATGCATCTGTTGAAACTCTCGTGCTGCATGTCCACAGATGTGGATTTTCAGACTGGCCTTAAATTCAGCAGTTGTTTTCAGATTCATGTGCTTGTCCAGGTTTTTGTCGACAGTGCAAAGCAAGTCTATCGTGTATGTGTTATGGTAATCAGACCCTGTTCTCACTTTCTCATCCACAAACTGCCTGCTACACTCGATGATGTTATCAACAAGCTCTTGTGTCTTCGCCTGCTGCTCATCTCCAACCAATATGTTCCAGGCCTTTTTTATAATTCTCAGAGCTGTACTCTTCAATTCGAATGGCTCGTTTCCACATTCAGACAAATTGCTCACTTTGGACAGCCTTTCTTGTACTGAGCTGCCTTCCCTCTCTAAGTTAGCCCTCAGCTGGTGGTGGATATCTTGGATGATATCTAGTTTTTCCAGGCCAGAGTACGGCAGTTCTGCCACAGTCTGATCCCACATCTTCCCAAATTCATCATCGAGCTGTTGATCTGACAGATCTTTACTTTTCCTGCATTTCTCAATCAGCTCCAGCACTTTTTCCTCCATTGTGGCGGTGTGATTTCTCTTGATGGTGTCTAACTTGATCATACCTTTTTTAGTCTCCACCGCTGCCTTAAGCTTGTTTTTCACAGAGTACTCTGTCTCTCTCCTGATGTTTTTGGCTGTGTTTATGAAGTCCTGCTTGTACCTCACTACCAAGTGAACATGTCCCTCTGGTCTCTTGTAGAATTCAGTGAGGTTGTGCAAAATGAGCTTTTCCCCTTTAGCCAGTTCTGTAAGGGCTTCACCTTCCAGGCTGCTCAGTAAGTTGCTTATGTTGGAGGATGGCTGAGCCTGTGCTGCTATTGTGCCAAAGTTTGACACCTTTGTCTCAGCTTCCCTTAACCAGGAGTACATGTTCTTCCTGAAGGCCCACTCCCATTTGTTGTTCTCAGTGCAAAGCTGAGTATAAGCTTCAGCCACAAGGCTATTACGGAAACTGAAGATGAAGTTCTCATACTTCACTGCATCCCATAAACTCTTAGTCCACTGGAGGAACTCATTGAATGTGTGTGGGGAGCCCTTCCCAGATGTAGACTCTGTAAATATCTCAATCACACTCCTCTTAAACAGATTCACAGACTCACTGTAGCCAGCATTGACAGAAGCCATGGGAGGGTTGCCATGCCAGAGCGCAGGGATATACCAGTTGTTTTTCTCTGGATTGTACTCCATGACATCAGTAAATTTGTTATTGTTTTCCCTCTTTTCCATCTTAGCTGCTGCTCTGGTCATCTCATTCAGCTGCTCCAGCAGAAGCTTTCTGTCTATCATGGTACTGTCATGGGCAGAGATGTCCGGTACATTCTGGTGCACAAACTGACAGCAGGGTTTTTTCCCAACTTCTTTCATGCGCAGGAAGGCGTGCACCACAATCTGCAGGATGTCCTTCATCTCTGTGGAATTCTCCATGGCAATGTTGATGACTGTGATGTCACTCAGCCCCACCACCAGAGTGGCCAGCTCATTATCATGCTCATAACTCTCATCCAACTGGGCTAACTCTGGTGACTTCAAACCTTCAGTGTCAATAACCATGATGTAATCACACCCAAGCTGCCTTTTAAAATCCTCTTTCACTCCGATGAGGACCATGAAGGCCCCTCTCGTGCACTTGCCACTACTGACAGCAAACTGAACCCCGAACATAGTGTTCAGAAGAGTGGACTTCCCAGTGCTCTGCACCCCGAGTACAGTGACCACCCGGATCTTACATTTATACTCTGTTAGACCATGGAGTTCCGTGAGAACCTTTGTCACCCACTTCAGAGGAATGTTGGACGCATCTCCATCCACCAGCTCCAGAGGAAAGCCTTCCTGCAGCAGCTCAGCACAGATACGTGGCAGGAGTTTAATATGGGAGGGCTGAGACTCATACAGCTGACCTATTTCCCGCATGAAATGCTCCATCCCCAAGGAGCAACTGGAGATCTTCCTGTCCAACTCTGCAATGCGCTTCTTGTTTTCTGAGGACATCTGACACTGTTCTTTGTACTCCGCCCGAAAGAGTGAAAGGCTTTTGCGTGACAGGTTGTCCAGGTTGATTTTCATCCACTTGAGGAAATACTTGCGTTCTTCTTTGGAACCGGATATCGCAGAGATGAAACGGGACATAGACTCTGAGATGTTGTGAGCTCTCTGCTGTACTCTGAGCTTCTCCTTCTGATCTGAAAGCTCATTCTTGTAAACTTCTATGTTTTTCTCCCCAGCATTTCTCAGCCTGCACTCTTCCTTCTCCAGTTTAGACAGTTGTTTCCACGCAGTCCCCTGCAAGGGCAGCTCTTTCTCCTTGAAGCTTGTTACATCAGTTATTCCTCCTGTAATTTCATCAGCCTTCTCCTTGCCACTCTGACAGGAGCTGTCATCTTCATCAACCTGGATCCCAAGGTCACGGGCAACATCAGACATCTGTTCAACACTCATTTTGACCATGTTTCCATTTAAAATGCCACTGATGGCCAAATGCAGGTTTTCAATTAAGTCTGCATCATTCATCCACAAAGTCTTTATGATGATGTTACTGGGTTGTAGCTCTAACTCAGAGACACGTTTGTTTAAGTCATCCTCATTGAAGCTTTTGCCCTGTGAATTACTGATCAAGAAAATTTTTGCCTTAAGATGTTGTGTTTCCAGAAATTTGCTTTCAAATGTAAAATCATCGCAAAACACAAATATGGCAGCAGAGGAGCTGCAGAGGAATGCGTACTGAGTTGCAAAGTCACTGAGGTCCCCACGGAGGTTAGTTATAGCAAGTGGCTCTGAGAAGTTGTCCGTTTTTATATTCCCACTGGGCAGATACCAGCTGATTTCCACCAGCCCATTGGAAATCCTCCTTGGGGCGTTACCGCACTTCATGTTTCTGTGAATAAAGGTGTCATGGTACTGCTGAGGGTCGCTGAGAATTTGGTTCAGAATTTGAGACTTGGATAAGCTGCTGTTTCCCAGCCTCACAAAAGAGATTACAGGAAGGTCAGCGAGAACAATGCTCTCCTCCACAAACCCTTTTTGGTCCTTCAAAGAGTGCGGCCTGTACTTTTTCACAATATCCCTCATGGCCCACAGCATTAATGTGCACTGTTGTGCATCACATTTGGGAAGCAGCAAGGGCACAGAGAACTGGCACATGGACATTTTCAAAACGATCTCCTGCTGAAGAAAGCCATCTGAGCAGAGAAAAAGAGCAGTTATGAGGTCCAGGGGGTTGACTATGTTTCTCTGGCCCTGTGGCTTGCATGCGATGTCCAGTATCTTGTCTAGGTCTTGGGAAGCGGTGTCCTGTTTGGAGGAGCACTTCACGCTCCTCGCGGACACATTCACCATCATCAGCTTCCTCAGGAAACACCACGGCAGAGATTTCACAGATGTGATGTTTTCATCAGTTGAAGTCTCTCCATCAATCTCCAGCACCTTGCTCAGTGTCAGCTTGTTCTTCAGGTGGTGTTCCAGTCCCAACTCACTCAGCAGCTCACCCAGACTGGTTCCTGTCATTGGGGATGAAAGCTGCATTACTCCATGTATGTACAGTGAAATAAAAATCTATTTAAAGTCACCATCCACAAAAGCCACATTACATTGGTAAAACAAATGTTGTAAAAATATAAATCACAAAAAAAGGGTTACCTCATAGCACCATATACAGTGAGCACCATAATTCATTGGACACGGACACATTTTGTGTTATTTTGGTTCTGTATTCTAGAACTTTGAGTTTGAAAGGATACAATGACAATGAGGTTGAAGTGCAGACTGTCAGCTTAAATTAGGTATTTTCATCGATATTGGATAAACCATTTAGAAATTATAGAACCTTTTGTACATAGCAGCCCCCCCATTTTCAGGCATCAAAAATATTGGACAGTTTAACATAATGTAAAATAAAGTAATCATTTAAAATATTTGGTCGCATACCTTTTGCATGTCTGTGACCCATCAACATCAAAAGACTCTCGATATTATTCTCTATGAGATTATTTCCAGGTACTGTTACAAGCGATACTATAAGCTCTCTGCATTTGAATGGATCTCTATGGGAATTGGGGCGTGGGACTAGATTGAGCTGTAAATTACACTGGAACAGTCTGGAACACATGGTTGGCTAAATGGCTCCAAGTCATCAAGGGTCTGACAAATTAAACGAGTCTTAAACCATCACTCTGCTGCCAGAAATACAGGAGATATGGATGGATAACTTGAAGGGTTTCTTCTCCCGACTTATTTTCCCCATAGAGTTCAATAGGACAATTTGTCAGAAGAAACAACCCTTAAAGTGATCCATCCATATCTACTACATCTGGCAGCAGAGTGATGGTTTGAGGCTCATTTGATGTATTCCATACTGTTCCAGCATAATTTACAGTAATATAACGTCTATTATAACAAACTGTGAATAACAAGCAAATCAAAACATTATAAAAATAAAATCAATGTGATTTTATGTGACGCTTACGGCGCGAGTAGGCTTAGTGCTAGTAAGCATAGTTATGATCATTTCAGTAATGACAAACATCTGAAACTCCCAGCAAAAACTAAGAGACATCCGGTGAAACAGTTCGTAATAAACAGCCAGCTCGTTCAGTGTAACAGAAGCATATACCCTACACTAAAGAAATACCATAAAAACTACCATATTATTGCCAGTCAGACCCAACTCACTCACCAGCTCATCTAGACTGGTTCCTGTCATTGTGGATGGATGCTGCATTACTATATTTATGTACAGTAAAATAAAAATTATCTATTTAAAGTCACAATCCACAAAAGCCAGGGTTACCTCATAGCACCATGTATATGAGCTTTTAAATTACAAGTCTAAATATTAATGGTTGTTGATACAGCATTTCACCCCAGCATCTCATAACACAGCCAGAAGTGGAAGCACATGACCCTCAACTGGTTGCCAGATTTGTTTCAACTGTATTTTGTGTAGATAACGTTACTACATCTGAGCGTGAAGAGTGGAGTCAGACAGAATCAGGCTTAATCATGACAAATCTTTTGTGGTTGGGTTGGACAAGCAATTAATTCATGAACAAATGTAGCAATATGTATAGATTTAGGTTACTCTATGCCAGGGGTGGCCAATTCCAGGCCTCGCGGGCCGGTGTGTATGCAGGTTTTTGCTGCCGCCAGTTAACAATTATTTAATTAGCCCAATCGTTTACACGATCTGATATTTTAATCTACATATCCGCGATATGAAAAGCAGCTGATGAATGTTCTTGTGCCGGTATGCGTCAATGCGTGTATTGTAGCATTTTATCGTTCTGTAATTTACAAGTGAATCGGTGATTGTGTGTATGACTAATTAGCTGATTGAACCGTGGTAACTGGTGGCAGTAAAAACCTGCATACACACCGGCCCGCGAGGCCTGGAATTGGCCACCCCTGCTCTATGCGGTGGTGTTACAAGATTCATGTAGCCTAACCCCAGTGAGCAAAAGCTGGAATATAGGTAGATGTCTAGAGGGGTGGGAATCTCAGAATGAGAGGCGTTTTGAAATAAATGTGTCAATTTAGCCCAAGGTAAAGCCTGGCTACATCCTAGACCAGGGGTGGCCAATTCCAGGCCTTGCGGGCCGGTGTGTATGCAGGTTTTTACTGCCACCAGTTACCACGGTTCAATCAGCTAATTAGTCATACACACAATCACCGATTCACTTGTAAATTACAGAACGATAAAATGCTACAATACACGCATTGACGCATACCGGCACAAGAACATTCATCAGCTGCTTTTCATATCGCGGATATGTAGATTAAAATATCAGATCGTGTAAACGATTGGGCTAATTAAATAATTGTTAACTGGCGGCAGCAAAAACCTGCATACACACCGGCCCGCGAGGCCTGGAATTGGCCACCCCTGTCCTAGCCTGTTAAACAACTTTCACTTTTCAAACTAATTCAGCCAGCATAATTTACAGCTAAACCTAGTCCCACCCCCAATTCCCATAGAGATCCATTCCACTCAGAGAGGTTATAGTATCGCTTGTAGGAGTACCAGAAAATAAGATATCAAGAGTCTTTTGATATTTTTGGGTCACAGACATCAGTATGTAAAGGATATGCGACCAAATATAAAAAATGATTACTTTATTTAACATTGTTAAACTGTCCGATATTTTTTGATGCCTGAAAATGGGGGGGGGGGGGGGGGGGTGAGAGAGAACTATATACAAAAGGTTCTATAATTTCTAAACTGTTCATCCGATATGAATGAAAATACCCTCAGATTAAAGCTGACAATCTGCACTTCAATTGTCATTGTATCCTTTCAAACTCAGTGCTAGAGTACAGAACCAAAATAACAAAAAATGTGTCACTGTCCAATGAATTATGGTGCTCACTATGTATATGAGCTTTTAAAATAAATATGCATTCCCATATGCACACATTTTGATCACTCACTTGTGTGTATGCATATTGAGCTGGTCTTGCTGCGGCTGCCGTTTGGCAGGATTGCAGTGATGTGGAAATTATATTCCATCCCAGGTTTCAGATCAGAGAGGGCAGCAGTGGTGGTGTTGGGTGCACATATATATGATCTGGGCTCTTCTCCTTCACAGTCGTAGGTGATGTGGATCTCATAAGAAACTCCCTCCATGCTGACCGGTCTTTCCCAGCAGAGTGTCACTGACCTGGTCGTCACATCGGTTGCTCTCACATTTTCAGGGGCAGATGGCTCTATTTGAGAGAACACAGGGGGAATTTATCACTTTTTAGCCTGCTAACATTCCATTTAGCAAGAAACCTAAAAAAGTACAGGATGTTTATGTAAGTTTTTATACAACAACATGCAATTCTACAATTGTTACGACCCCGACTCAATTTACAAAATGTTTTATTAAAATATCAAAATAGAGACATAAAAAGGACAAAGACACAAACGGGTTTTTACAGACTAACAGACAGTGAGACATGACGGCCGGCGGTTTTGTACTAGACAGCGTTGGTAACCAACTTTCCCAAATTTAGAACAAGTCTCCACAAAACCCCGGTCAATTCGCCTCCAGTCCCCTCTGCCTCCGGATGTCCTCTGTTGTAGCGAGTCTCCATGCTTACACATAATTACTTCAAAATATCACACGAGCACATCAAACAAAAGTACTCCGGTGGTAGGGGGGGGCGTATTTTTAGGCGCTTCTGGCAAGAGAGAGAGAGAACTCGTGTGGTTTGTGGAGCCGGCACAGCTGTCGGAAATCATGCAATTGGTGACGAATGATTGTGTTATTGATTGTATCGATTAATCAATTGTTTTGATTGTTCGATAGTGAGCATAAAGAAGCCATCTGGGAGTTCTGCAGGAGGAAGGCGGAAGACTCTCATTGTCTGTATGTCTTTGTGACTAAGTGTGTAAACTCTTACGAGAAACGTGAAAATTACAAACAGAAAAAACCGGTTCGAACACTTTAAAAGTCTTGCACACGAGCGGTGGTGCTCACTTCGCCACAACGCCATAAAACACAAATGGCTTTCACAAGCGACAGAATACAACAGCAAAGTAGCCAAAAACTAACAAGCAGCTTACTACCGAAACGTTCCTTCTGGAAACACAAAGCGGCATTCAAAAGATGTGAATATGCTCGCACTAAGCAGTCTAAACAGTCTTCCGAATGGGGAATCACGCAGAAGCACAATCAGCAAACACGCAACCCTACACCACGGCAACAGCCACGACAAAATCCAAAATGGTAAGTGTGGCATAATACCCGAAACAAACACCACAATGCTACTTTAAAATAAGCTCCAGCACAGCAGCAAAAGCTGGTAACGTGAATGAAGTTAACCAAATGTAAAATGAACCAACCTCGAGCTACATGGGCCTCCAATACATGGGCCATTCCGCCGAATCGGTGCCTTTTCTGTCCCCAGGACATTACATGCATAAATATGCATGAAAAGCATCTGTATAATACATTATATTATCAAGCAAAGTGTCGTGCACTTTGTCCTAATTGCTATTTGAAGATACATCATGTAAAACCTTAATAAAAACTACCTAGAAGACTGAAAAAATTTGATTTTAGTCCATCCCCACTCTCTAACACTAATAAACACACCATAAAATATGAGAATCCTTCAGAAATCTTTTTGTATTATTGTGTGACTCCAATTTAGACATGCATTTCCGATGAGAAAATGTATTTTATAATACGTCAGTTGAAATACACATTCCCCCAGGTTCACTCAGTCATGTTACCCTGACACATTCCCCCCTTGGCATCATTTGAGTCTCCTGAAGGCCATGGGAGGACCAAAAGTAAGTTCTCTCTCTATTTTCTGTATTTTTTATCCTATTGTAAGTATGACTGAGAATGTCAATCTCAACGTACGGTCCTGTTACCTAAATTATTTCTTAGATGTTGTGTTTTTTTTTAAAGATAGTTTTGGTAAACCACTTGAAGGTGCTAAGTGTTCTCATGCTATTGGCATTGATGGCATGTGGCTACATTTCATGTATTTGCTAATGCTACGCTAAAAACACAGTCCTGTTACTTTCAGTCCTGTTACTCATATGAAGAGAAACAGGGCTGAATAAGAGTAACAGGAGTGAGAAGTTTGAATGAAACAGACATTTTAAATGTGTATCTGGTATATACATTGAGTCATTCTAGTACTGTTCTCTTGATTGTAAGTTTTACAGTTGGAATTACTGAAGGTGATTTCAGTTTTACAATGAGAACACATTACTTACAGGGAGCCAATCGATTAAGTGCTGCAGACAAAGGAGGCAAACATTACCATAACAACAGAGGCAGCGACAGGGTCAAAGTTTAATTTATTTTATGTCTCAGCGACATCTTCAGCGACCGTCGTAGTGACCACAGGACGACAGTCGCCTGAAGTATAAACCAAATGTCGTTGCGACATCCATGGCACGTCGTCGGTCGCAGCGACAATGTCGCTGGACTATAAACTGGCCTTAAGATCTTTTTTTGCTAAATACAGGGGTGCTAGAAAGTATTCATACCCCTCCACTTTTTGCACACTTTATTGTGTTGTAGATTTAATTTTAAATGGATCAAATTGCTATTTTTGCCCATCAATCTACACTCAATAACAAAGTGAAAATATGTTTTTATAAATTTTTGCAAAATGTTCCATGACTATGGTGCATTATGTAAATGGTAGTTTTCTGAATTCTTTGGATATTGTAGTAATGGATTTGACAGATTGCAAGACGTATCTTCACCAAGGAGGTTATACGGTATGCAACGGAGCTATAACCAAGAATAATTCATTAATAAGCTACATAACTTAATAAGCTAACCCAGATAGCATGCTGATATCGGACCACCGAACTATATGTATCGGAACACTAACCTAGTCAATTAAAGTTGGACTACGCTGGTCGTTTTTGGTCCAGCGATGCATCAGCTGGGCAGTGTTAGTTGTAAATAAGCTGATCTGGTGAGTTGACAGCGGTCTGAGAGTGGAGTGAAGCTGGTGCCCAGCACAAATGGGTGCTGCAGGTGTTCCAATAGGCCCATCTCACATTTCCGGGTAGGCAAACCGGAAGGGAGGAATACTTTCTTCCGGTAGAGAAACTGGCGCATTGTAGACAGACAGACACACAGAGTATGGCTACGTACTGCAGAAAACAACTTCCACAGAAAAGTATAAAGTATAGTTGCTGAAACTTTTTTTTAGATGCAGTTAATGTAACTTGTGGCTCACTAGCACAAGCTCCATGAACATATCCGATATGATATGTCTGACTGACATAAAAATGTTCTGTCGATTGACATCATAGATGGGTCAACAAAAAAAATAAAAATTCTGAACTATCCCTATAACGTTAATGTATTGTTGCAAAAACACAATTAGAAGCACTGTAAAATGTCACGATTGTGTAGTACGTTAGCTCGTCTACGTTACTAGGCCTACTAACTTGTCCTCTGCCTGCCTACCTACTTTCATAATTGAAAAAAAAATGGCTAAAAAAAAATAACAGTCTGCCTCACATCACCCTGAAATTCGTCAGAAATGCGGACATCTGATATTGTTACTTTTGGGAGCGATATTAGGGACTGGGAAAAAATGTATAGCTCATCTATGGTTTCCAATGGGGAACTACAGGCATCCCTCGCAGTGGCGCCCCCAGAGTTTTTTCATTGGGGTGGCCAGATGGAGCCACTGAAAATCTTGGGGTGGCACACCAAAACCAAAAGCCATAACTGAATTTCAAGAATTCTATTATGTTGTTGTAGTATATAGGCTAGTGGAAAACTATGTTAATATGAGAGTTAAGGAATCACATACTGATATACTTTGGTTTCTTATTTTACAGTTAATGTTACTAATTATCTGATGTGCACAGACTAATAACGGTACCGTTAACATTTTGAGTTCCACAGCAATCCTGTTTTAATGTGTTATGTATATGCATATACATAGGCGATTCATTGTTCTTCAAATAGGCTAGTAGTTGTCCTTTTCCTTAAAAATAGCTTTAATTTGAAGGAGTAGCTACATTGATTGTAAGGAACAAAACATTTACTAGGAACAAGCCTACAAGCCTACTACACCACACAGAGGCCTCAAATTCTTTTCAATACAGCTGTATTTGGCTGTTGCTGTGTCTTTTTGTAAATGAAAATATTATATTATATATGTCCAAAAATGAAAAACAAAACAAAAAAGCATAATCATGGACAACAATATACATTTTATTATAGCCTACTCATAACCTACTTATATCCGTGCTTTATTAGGCTACATTCTTCTCAGCCCGTTTTGTCCACAGTTATCATAGGCTAGGCTATGCGTAGCCTACGGTTTTTTATTGTTTTTTTTAAAGGATTTCCGCATTGTTATGGTTTTGAAAGCTCCGCACTATGATGGCTATGATGCAGCTTTGGAAAAAACTGGTATGCAGTAACAGCATAGCCTTTTTCTTTTATTTATTCATTTTATTTTTTTCCAAAACGGGCATTTCCCGATATAATTGCTGACTTGTGGCGAGTGGTGATAGATTTACTTTAACATCTGTCCGAGAAAACAAGTCGTCCATTTTCACTGTAAGAAAATATTTTATGACAACGTCACCTCTATTTCGCTAGCTTAACCTACTTGAACAGTTACAACCTGCCTGAGAAGAGTAGCCTACCCACTGAAAGCTGATTACTTTTTCTTTGTCTCACCGTTTGTTTGGAATGTACACGCATACAACGATGAAAAATTATCGTTCTTTGGATGCCCACAACTTTTTTGTTAGTGGATGATAATATTTTGCACTTGCAAATATAATACTGTAGCGTTATAGCACTCAGATCTATCCACATTCCACTACAAACCATTTGCATATGGTCAAAATGTTTTAGCGTTTCTTACAGCAATATTAGTTAGCCATACATTTACAATTGGATAACTTATTTGACTTAGGCTACCTGTGAAACGATGCCTGCTGCACACATAAGCATGTGGAGTTTCAGGGTCCCACATTTTCCCCTTTCTTCCCGCCGACGCCTCACGTCTTATTGCTCGGATCAACTTTTCTCATCTTATGGGCTCCGTTTTGCATTTCGGAATCTTATAAAACCGCAACTCTGGGTTTTTTGCCTTGTTTGTAGTGCATCCCACCAAACAACAACTTTTAGAAAGTTTTATGCTGTTGGCTAACGGATCAAAATGACAAGAAGGCACCAGCACTTCAAGTCAATAGAGGGCGAGAGCGGGATGTGTTTTCCTCCCTGGGATGGACGGGGCCTATTTGCGCTCAGTCTCCTGGCAGTGCACTGTGCTTAAGCGGCTGGCTGGCTATACATTTGTTATTTTCTTTCACATGCATGAACTATTATATATAAAATATAATTATTGATTTAAATGAATAGTACCTAATGTAAAATATCAGATAGCAGCATATTATGCATATACGACTCACGAGGGGGGGCCAGCGATTTTATCAGGGTGGCCGTGGCCCCCCCTGGCCACCCCTTGGCGACGCCACTGATCCCTCGCAGCCGAAGTATCTATTGTTCCCTTCCGGTCTAGATTGCCATCTTGTGAAATAGGCCTATCCGGCCATTTTGATGCCTACAGAACTGCACCGCTGGTAAACTAAGCTGCACAACAGCTAGAAGCCCTCCAGCTGATTCTGCCGGTCGTTACCACGTCCTCTCAGACTAACACTAGATGACCTCTCATAAACCCATGTGCCAACAGCTAGCAGTCCGATGGCATATACGCCGGGAGCCTATCTGGGTAGCAGGCTAGCTAATGCTAATGTCTCAGTGTGAGATGATGCCATTGAAATACTCTTTTCGGTCATGCTGTAATAAATTACGGTCCGAACCCCAGCTTAACAAGGAAGATAAACTAACATTATATGATCGATCTGCTCACCTATCTGATAGTTTGCTTGCTAGATAACGCGTTAGCTTTCCGGTCAAGTAGAAAAGTGGCCATGTGTCACTTCTCAAGCATTGTGATTCTTTGAGCTCCCTCCAATGACTAAATACCGAACCAAGGTTGACCCTCGTTGTGCTCTGGTTCTTGTCATTAAGGACTGGTACCGGAGTTTCTTGGGTCTAATGTTACAGTGGTGGACCCAGGCGCTCGCTTGCCATCCAATTCCGCCATCACTGTCAGACTAGCTGAATCTGGCAACCAATTGAGACTCCTGATACAGAATACTACTGGCTCAGAAGTTTGTTAGAGCTGGGAACCAAACTCTGACATCTTAGGCAGAGAAACACTGCACTCTTTTAAAGGGATTTCATTTTCAGGACCTCACAAAAATTAATAGTTTTGAAGCACAAACTAACTACAGCGAATAATACATCGGTAAGAGAACACGAGGGTGAAAAGGTACGCATATTTGTTTTGATATTTAGTGTATTTTCTATGCTTATCTTATAAACCAAAAATCTGGAAAAAAGTTTAGTTATTTTAACTCAGTGAAGAATCTTGGCGCACGATAAAGTTGACGTCATGAGTCATGCATTATGATAATCCGCTTTTGGATCTTTGTAGACCAATGTTACTAGTAAAATGGGGGGTTTACTACAAAGCAGGATTACTGAGTTAACTGGATAACTGCATTGAGTAAAACCGGAATCCTCCCAAATCTGGAACACAGGAAGAAAAAAACCTGTTCCGGGTTTTATTCAGTGCAGTTATCCAGTCCAGGTTGCCATACCAACCAACAAACTTCCCGAGTATATTCTGCTGAATATAAATAATAATAATAAACTTTATTTATATAGCACCTTTCATATCATAAAATGCAGCTCAAAGTGCATTACAAGAGAAACAATACAATTAAGAAATTGAAAAATAAAAATAAAAAATAATAATAGTAATAAAAATGTACAATGATAATAGTAGAAATGAAATTAAATTAAATTAAAGATAAAGATAAATAAAATAATAGTAATAATAATGATAAAAACAATCCTAAGATATAAAAAGCATAAAACAAGTATAAGAAATATGAAAGAAATATAAAATAATAACAATGGTGTTAAAATAAAAAGGTGGAATTAATTGTTTTATTTGTAATGGGAGTTTGTTCCAAACCTTTGGTGCATAAGAACAGAAAGCTGCTTCACCATACTTTTTGTAATTCATTTTTGAGGCATTGAGCAAGCCAGCACTAGACGATCTAAGGGAACGGTTTGTAGCATACTTCGATAAGCAATCAGAGGCATGAAGGTGCTAAACCATTTAGGGCCTTATAAACAAGTAAAATCATTTTCAAATCAATCCTAAATGTTACAGGGAGCCAGTGAAATGAGGCTAGAACTGGTGTAACATGTTATCTTTTCCTGATTTTTGTTAAAATTCTGGCTGTACAAGTTGCAGCCTAGCAATAGTTTTTTTTAGGTAATCCAGTAAAGAGTGCATTGCAATAATCTAGGCGAGAGAATACAAAGGCATGGGTCAACTTTTTTGGCATCTTCCAGTGAGAGATAGGGTCTAAATGAAAAAAGGCAATCTTTGTAACATTGTTGATATGTGATTTAAAATCCAAAATCAAGAATAACACCCAGGTTTTTTACTTCAGGCTTATTCTGTAGAGCCAGACTTCCAAATTTGCTTAATATCTTTTCTCTCTGTGCATTTGTTCCAATTATAATAATTTCTGTTTTATCTTCATTTAGTTTGAAGACATTTTTACTCATCCACTGTGTAATGCTGGATAGGCAATTTATCAAGGGATTTAGGGCATCAGTATGATCTGGTGCTACAGATAAATATAACTGAGTGTCATCAGCATAACAATGAAAATTCACTCCATGATCACAAATAACTTTTCCAAGTGGCAGCATATACAGACAAAACAGTAAAGGACCAAGAATAGAACCCTGAGGAACACCAGACAAAATGTCATGCTTTTCTGAAACACGGTCACCGAGACTAACAGAATATCTTCTGCCAGTAAGGTAAGTATTAAACCAGTTCAGGGCTGTGCCTGAGAGACCAATCCAATTTTCAAAACGGGTTAGAAGTATCTCCTGATCGACTGTATCAAAGGCAGCACTCAGATCAAGAAGTACAAGAATAGAAACATTTTTATTATCGGCACTCACTCTTAAGATCATTGATTACTTTTAGAAGCGCCGTTTCAGTACTGTATCCCCTTCTAAAACAATCTTGTTGTCCTGTAAGGATGCATCCAATAGTTTAAAAACTGCTTTTTCCAATATCTTACTCAGAAAAGGCAGGTTGGAAATAGGCCTAAAATTGCTCAAAACAGAAGAATCAAGATTGTGCTTCTTTAGTAAGGGCTTCACTAGAGCCGTTTTGAGTGCCTTTGGAAAGATGCCCGTTTCTAGAGAGCAATTTACAATATCCAGTACATCACCGATCAAACTATCCAAGACCTCGAGAGAGCGGTGCGCCGGTGGAAGGTCGCACTGACAATGGCTCCGCATTCAACTAGTAGCTTTTTGCTTATTATTATTTGTATTGTTTTTATTTTTGTACGTACTACACTGTCGCTCATACAGTATGATCGACAAGCACTTTTGGAAGTTCGTTCGTCACTGGACACGGACTTTTTCTCAACTTACCGGAGTACGTGCTGTGATTCCTTTGTCCTGCCGCCGTTGTGTTTACCAATACGCCGACGGAGGAGAAAGAGAAGAGGCAAACGTGCCGGTATCCTATGCAGATCACGGACGAGATACTGCAAACAGCCGTTACAGAGCATTTTACTGGCAAATGTTCAATCCCTGGACAATAAAATGGACGAACTACACGCACGGATTAAATTCCAGCGGGACATTGCGAACTGCTGCGTGCTGGCGTTTACAGAGACCTGGCTAGACCCGACGGTACCTGACTCGGCCGCTACCCCGGCTGGATTTTCCATCTACCGGCAGGACAGAACTACGGAGTCAGGCAAACGCAGAGGCGGTGGGGTCTGCATTATGGTTAACTCTCGCTGGGGTTCGGATGTAGCAGTACTTACAAAACACTGCTCACCAGACCTGGAGCTCTTAACTATAAAAGTCCGTCCCTTCTACCTCCCTCGGGAATTCAGCTCCGCTATAATCACAGTAGTTTACATTCCACCGCAGGCGGATAAAACGCGCGCACTAGAGGACCTTTACGGAGTAATTAATGGACTAGAGAATGCTCACCCTGAGGCAGCTTCTATTGTTGTTGGCGACTTCAACAGGGCTAATATGAGGAAAGTATTGCCTAAATATCACCAGCATATTAACTTTCCTACCCGTGGTGATCAGACTCTTGACCATTGTTATTCTCAACTACGGGACAGCTATAAACCCCTCCCCCGCCCTGCCTTTGGTAAGGCGGATCACACCTCCATTCTTCTCCTCCCAACCTACAGACAACGTCTAAAACAGGAAAAACCGGTTTTTCGAGCAGTTCAACGCTGGAGTGAGGAATCCATTGCCACTCTGCAGGACTGTTTTGAAACCACAGACTGGCAGATGTTCTGTGTTGCAGCTGATGGGGACATTGATGAATACACAGACTCTGTCTCAGCCTACATCTCCAAGTGCATAGATGACGTTGTCCCGAAAGTCAATGTTAGGACTTTCCCCAGCCAAAAGCCCTGGGTTAATGGTGATGTCCGTGCTAAGCTCAGAGCACGGTCTTCTGCCTACAGATCTGGGGACCTGGAGGCCTTGAGGAAGTCCAGATATGACCTACGGAAAACCATCAGAGATGCAAAAAGAGCCTACAGGGACAAGTTGGAGTCCAACTACCACAGTTCCGACCCCAGACGCATGTGGTGTGGACTGCGCTCCATCACAGACTACAAAGGGAGAAATAGCAGTGATGCCCAGCCCGCCGCCTCTCTTCCCGATGAGCTCAACACCTTTTACGCACGGTTTGAGGTGAGCAACACCATCCCTTCTGTAAAACTAGCTGAGGACCAGGATGACTGCACTCTGTACCTATCTATGGCTGACGTTAGGAGTGCTTTTAAAAGAGTAAACCCTCGGAAGTCACCAGGGCCAGATGGCATTCCAGGCCGTGTCCTCAGAGCGTGCGCTGACCAGCTAGCGGAGGTATTCACCTCTATATTCAACCTCTCCCTGAAACAGTCTGCAGTCCCCACCTGCTTCAAACAGACAACCATTGTCCCCGTACCAAAGAAACCTTCCATCACCTGCCTGAATGACTACCGCCCTGTAGCACTGACCTCCATCATCATGAAGTGCTTCGAGCGGTTAGTCAGAACCCACATTTGCTCCTCCCTTCCTGTCACCTTGGACCCCCTTCAATTCCCATACCGTCCCAACAGATCTACGGACGACGTCATCACCCTGACAGTGCACACCGCACTCTCCCACCTGGATAAGGGTAACACATACGTGAGGATGCTGTTTATTGACTACAGCTCAGCATTCAACACAATTGTGCCCGCTAAGCTCATTCCCAAGCTCAGGATCCTGGGTCTTAACACCTCCCTTTGCAACTGGATCCTGGACTTCCTGACGGGCAGACCCCAGGTGGTGAGAATGGGTAACCGCTTCTCCTCTGCACTGACCCTGAGCACCGGAGCCCCTCAGGGCTGCGTACTCAGTCCCCTCCTGTACGCCCTGTTCACACACGACTGTGTGGCCACGCGCAGCTCCAACGCCATCCTTAAGTTTGCAGACGACACCACCATCCTGGGTCTCATCTCCAACAACGATGAGACCGCCTACAGAGAGGAGGTAAGCATCTTAGCAACATGGTGCCAGGAAAACAACCTCTCTCTCAACGTCTGCAAGACTAAGGAGATGATCGTGGACTTCAGGAAGCGACAGGGGGGGGGGGTCACGCCCCCATTCACATCGATGGAGCTGAAGTGGAGAGAGTCTCCTGCTTCAAGTTCCTCGGTGTGTTCATCAGTGATGACCTCTCCTGGTCCAGGCAATCGGTCGCGGCAGTAAAAACTGCCCAAAAGCGCCTATACTTCCTGAGGAGACTCAAGAAGTTTGGCATGTCTGCCAAAACTCTCACCAACTTTTACAGGTGCACCATTGAGAGCATTCTCACTGGCTGCATTACTACCTGGTACGGCAGCTGCTCCGCTGCTGATCGCAAAGCCCTTCAGAGGGTGGTGAAGACAGCGGAGCGCATCATTGGCTGCCACCTCCCCTCTGTGCAAGGCATCTACCACACACGATGCCTTAAGAAAGCACAGAAAATCATAAAAGACTACAGCCACCCAGGCTATGGACTGTTCTCGCTGCTGCCGTCTGGTAGACGTTACCGGAGCATTCGGGCACGGACTACCAGACTCACAGTTTTTTCCCCCAGGCCATCAGGCTTCTCAACCAGCAAAATTAATCTTTCTCACCTCATTGTATGCTCTAGGCACTTCTTGTACATCACCTTAATTTAATTTATTGTACATGTCTATCGGCACCTCCACACTTTATATTTAATACTCCTACTCCTACTGTCCATATCTGGAACTGCTGCTAGTGTTTTACTGCTATGTATATTTATATTTATGTTATTCTTGCCCTTATTTGACTCTTTTTAACAATTTAATATATATATATATATATATATATTATTTTTATTATTATTATTTTTTTGTATTTTTTTTTTTGTTTTGTTTGTTTTTAATGCCTACTACATAGTTGTTGCTTGCCATGTCCTAAGAATTTCATTGTTCAGAATGACCTTGTGTTATACTGTGCATTTGATAAATAAAACACTTTGACCTTTGACCTTGACCTCCTTAAAGTAGTGGGAATTGCATCCAGGGAGCAAGTGGACTTCAACTGCAAAATAATTTTACGGAGTTCCCCTCCCCTTTTTAGATTTTTAGAAGCCAAACAGGTGTGGGCTTGGTTAGTACTTGGATGGGAGACCTCCTGGGAAAATGAAGTTGCTGCTGGAAGTGGTGTTGGTGGGCCAGTAGGGGGCAGTCTTCCCTCTGGTAAAATAAACACCAATGCCCCAGTGCAGTGATGGGGGCACTGTGCTGTAGGAGAAAAATTTGCTCCCTCTCCACCTCAGCTGATGTGTGGTGAGAATTTTGGCACAAAATGGCTGCTGTTGCACCACTCAGGTGGGTGCTACACATTGGTGGTGGTTGAGGCGAGTTTCCCCCTCATCATTGTAAATTGCTTTGAGTGTCAAGAAAGGCGCTATATAAATGGCAGGCATTCTTATTATTTATAGCCAATTTAAACTTGAAAGCAGTACACCCTCGTACCTTTTCACCCGTGTGTTCTCTTTTATTGATGTATTATCCACCACAGTTAATTTGTGCTTAAACAAATAATTTATGAGGTCTCAAAAATGAATGGGAGTGAATGGGGAGCCTGACAACCGGGACTACTGGGGATGGCGTTAATGGTCAGCAGGGACAGCTAGTTGCTCGTATTCACGTTGTGCAAATATAATGGGGTAGGCGCCACAAAATTACTTGTCACACGAAGGTGAAATATCCCCTCAAAGCCCGTAAAACTATTTTTATAATGATAAATTCAGAATCAATATTTATTTTTAGGGAAAAGCAATACTTTTATTCTGTGTCTTTAATCAAGCTCTGTGGATGTATTATATAAAAAAATATTTTTGTCTCCATAAAAATGTTATATCTAAAGCAGGGGTTCTCAAACTGCGGCCCTCGAAAACATTTTGCGGGGCCCGTGTTAAGTCCACATGAAAGAAGGTCCATTTTAATGCAATACTGTACCTTTAAATGTTTTACCAACGGCACTTAGCAACTAAAGCGGGCATTATACTGTTAGCTAGTTATCGAGAAGGTTTGATCGGTGGACTTCTGACAGTATCTTATCTTCATTAATATTTGCAGTATAATTGTTAGCTGAAACTGAAAAATGTCTCTGTTTTGTAGAGGCATTATCTTCATCAGCACTTCTAGCGTGTTTTTTGTTTGCATTTTCTTTCTCTCCATGTGATATACTGTGATGCGTTTTTTTCCTTGCCGTTACAGGGAGCAAGATGCATACAGAACTAAACGGGAGTTATGGGACATTGTTTGATAGACGGTTTGCTTGTTAATTATTCAAGTAAAGAAAACAGATTGTCATGCAACTTAAGAATCTAAAGAGGGCTAGATGCCTAGAGACTGACAAAATGGAGAACCTCCTTTTATATTATTATTTGTTAGATAGACTGCTTATTAATTAGAGATAACCTGTAACTTCACAAAATGTAAAAAAATTAAATAAAATTCCCCAGTGGAGTACACATTCAGAATCTGTAGTGAATAAAATGGACGGTTTTGCACTTCATTTAGATTTCATGAGTATATTTTTTTCTTGTGCGGCCCATCCAATGCAGGCTCCCTTAATTGGCCCTCTGTCACCAAAACTTTGAGAATCCCTGATCTAGGCTTTAAATATGCATTCCCATATGCACACATTTTGATCACTCACTTGTGTGTATGCATGTTGAGCTGGTCCTGCTGCGGCTGCCGTTTGGAAGGACTGCAGTGATGTGGAAATTATATTCCATCCCAGGTTTCAGATCAGAAAGGACAGCAGTGGTGGTGTTGGGTGCACATGTATGTGATCTAGGCTTGCTTCCTTCACAGCCGTAGGTGATGTGGATCTTAGAAGAAACTCCCTCCATGCTGACCGGTCTTTCCCAGCACAGTGTCACTGACCTGGTCTTCACATAAGTTGCTCTCACACTCCCAGGGGCAGATGGCTCTATTTGAGAGAACAGAGGCAATTTATCATTTATTTTAGCCTGTTAACATTGCATTTAGCAAGAAACCTAAAGTACAGGATGGTTATGTAAGGTCTT